>OY757912.1:30661651-30981286 GCA_963585895.1 Sepioteuthis lessoniana | reverse complement strand
GAATTAAAACAAATTCAAAATAAACTCCCTTTATTTCAAATACATCGATGACATCCTATTAATCTACCCTCAATGAAGACGAAACTAACAAAGCTTTACCCTACAAAGATATTTTACTAATAACAAAGAATTAAAATTTATTTCATACTTAATGCAAAAAGAAAAGCACACAAAATATACGATAACAATACTGAAAAATGATAATACCACAAGAATCATACTACCCACAAACTCAATAACCAAAAATCTCGATGATACACTACACACCTAATACATTGATACTGTTAACAGCACATCAAAAGCTCTAAAGGATATAATAAGTAAAAAATTTTTTTTTTAAATCTGACTCCTGAAGCAGGATTTTACTTACTCAAATGTGCAACTTGGATAATAATTGGGGAAACATACAGACCGCTCAAAAAGGGGATTTATGAACATAAATAAGCTCTCTGAAAAAACGACACAAGCTATGCCCGAGTCCTGTAGAGAAACAAAGAAAAAACATAATTTTGATTTAAAAGGAGCAAGAATTATAAAACAAATGCCCAATAAAAAGAAACAATTCGCCGTAGAATCGGGCCATATTCTTTTAACCGAATCAAGAATACAAAGGCCTTTAAAATTATACTTATCACTTACTTTGGATCAATTGATCTTCACAGAACATAACATTAACAAACATATACGTTAAATTTAACACAAATGCTACATTGTTACCAATAACAACATAACATAAAAACAAACATTCATTTTTCACACTTACAGTTGAAAATGCTATGTAATATAGCGAAACATGTTCGGTAAAAAAAAATAAACATATTTCACAAAATATTCTTGTTATTTCGTCATTGATACAACCTCTCTCTCTCTCTCTCTATATATATATATATATATATATATATATATATATATATATATATATATATATATATATATATATATATAAATAAATCAATGCATATTTTTACATATCTATATACTCGATGCATGCACCCACACTATCTAAGCCATAATGTAAACGTTTATACTAAATATATATATATATATATATATATATATATATATATACAACAACCTAAATACGCATAAACATTCACACATATATATATATATGCAAAAGTATAAACTTACATACACATGTAGGTACGGAAACACACAACCACACACACATATATGTATATAGTGATTGATAGATGTAAATAGACACACTTGGATATGTGTGGAAACGATTAATTAACTGGTTTTCTAAAATTTAGTTGATTTTTTTAAAGACAGATTTTGAATAAATCACGAAAGCATAAATCAATAAAACGACAGAATAACTCATAAAAAAGAATTGCATGAATATCAGTTAATCACACACGTGCGCGTGCGTGCGTGTATGTGAATATTTGCGGAAATAAATAAGACGATAAATCAATTTATAGATCATGGAAATAGATATAGAAACAAATAGTTATATAAAAGAAATATTAATGTGAAACTACGAATCAACATATAAGAATTATCATTCATTTCTTTCTCACTTCTTATTCTGCTTTTTTTTTTTTGCACACAAACACAAAAAGAGAAAGAGAGAGTAAATAAAGCGTCGTTCGGAAGATTGAAACAATTTTCTTCTTTTCATATTTTGCAAAAATATGTTATCAAAATTTCTACCTTAACACAAAAAATAATACAAGGCTGTTCTTTTAATAATAAGATTGGTGGACTATTTACTTGGAAAGGAACTGGCATTACTATACAGAAAACGAAAAAATATGAAAAAGTAGCTTAATTTCAAAAAAATGCTGAAATTGTTCGTCACCTGATGAAGCAATAACTACTGAACGATTTGGTGAAATAAATTTATTGTGGCACAACATCCGCTGAGTTTTCTAATATATATTAGTACAATTAAACGTACATGCAATCAAAAGAGAATACAAACTTTTCTTCGTTTAATAGCATATCAACCTTTGTGGGTTATCTAATGTCAATACCATACTTGTTAAATAGCAGATGTGATCATAAAGGGGCTTTCATACTTTGCTCATGGGTATTGAAGTCAATTTAAGTGATATTTGATTAAGTATGAATGTTTGCACAAAATCATTGAATATCTACTTGGCGATACTGCTATAGAAATATCTATTTTTAATATTTGTTTGTGTATCTATTGCTATCAAAATACGGCGATTAATCTCTATCATTTATTACCAGTTCACTAGCGATATTAACATATCTCAACCTATTCACATACATCTAACCAGACATTAACGAACATGCCGATTAAAACAGCGGGCATAAGTCGGAAATCGGGGATTGATATTTGTAAGGTTGCTGAACACTTGTCAAATGGGAAAACTTTCATACTTTGCTCATGGGTATTCGTCCAAGAGCGAACGTATTAACACACGCTCAAAGGCTCGTACTTCGAGATCGCAGTGCAGGAATACAGTCATTACGCAATGAGGATTCACTCGATGAAAATTTCATGAAAACCAAAAATAAAGGTATTTGTTATCGTCATACGTTATTATACATAAAAATCCAGATAAAATATTAATATTCATATAGAATGAAAGTATAAATTATAAAAATTTAATATTTTCAAAAGTTTGCAGAAAATAGTCAATCAACTATTTTACTGTAATAAGTATAGAGGTAATTCATTTTATCACTATTTGAATTGTATTGAGCCCGTTGTGTAAAATGTCTTGCACCTCAAAATGCAAGATATCCGTAAAATCATTAGTTTTGCGGTATTTCTGATGTTCTTATAGCACTGGATATGTTGGGCTTAAAACAATATATATATATATATATATATATATATATATATATATATGCCGTTTAGAGTTGTCAATAAAGCAGTTTTCAACCTCTTTATATTATTCTTTCCGGAAAACCCTGTACGTAGACTAAATATGACTATTTAAATAAACTTGTTCATGGAGAACATTTTTTCATATTCAACACGGTAAAATACTTTTTAATTATTGAAAAAAATTAAAGTCAAGTCAAGAATTAAAATAAAAATTCAGCGGTCAATATGAACAATGAAATAAATTGGAATTCTAAAAAAATATTAGAAATCGACAAACATATATTTCCATTTGCACTATGGTAAGTTAATGCCAGTCCACTCTAGTTTCAAATAATCTTTCATTCAAATCTTCTAATAACAATTTGATCCGGTCGTAAAACTAACAAGGAGTCCTACAGAAGATATTTCCATCGCAATCAAGTGGGCGAAGTTTCTTTTATTGTTTTAAAATATTTATTAATTTTTCTCTAGTTTTCATGATGAATTTTTATCGAATATTTGATCATCAATATTCGAACAAGTTTTATACTCTAGAGATATTTCATTACGCTAAGTGAAATTTGTTTGTCGTTGAAGTCAATTTAAGTGATATTTGATTAAGTATGAATGTTTGCACTATATCATTGAATATCTACTTGGCAATACTGCTATAGAAATATCTGTTTTTAATATTTGTCTGTGTATCTATTGCTATCAAAATACGGCGATTAATCTCTATCATTTATTACCAGTCCACTAGCGATATTAACATATCTCAACCTATTCACATACATCTAACCAGACATTAACGAACATGCCGATTAAAACAGCGTGCCCAAGTCGAAAATTGGGGAATTTATACTTGTAAGGTTGCTGAACACTTGTGAAATGGGAGAACTCTTCTCTTATGTACATTTCTTTGTAAAAATGAACGTTTATAGACACGAATATAAAAAAGTAAACGCTACATAATACACCAGTATAAACGCTCATTCTAACAAAGTAGTAATGTTCATACAAAAGTTACATCACTTTTGTGATAAATCCTCCCATATTCATGGCTCAAGTACTTGGTAAATAACGAATTATGGAAGGTTTATTAACCGATTCCCGCCGAATATCATCAGATCGATACGGCAACTCGAACGGTTGGCAAAAAATATGTATATAAAAATGTCTATAAAGTTTAATCAAAGATATATAACCTTCGATACCTATTTCTCTATTCTCATTAGTCAGCTTATTGATGTTTATCAACATATATCTATATATCATGACCTATATGCATATTCAAATCTATGATTTAACAGACACACATATTGGTTTACTCATATATGTTTCTTTCTTCGGATACACCTGATTAGTGGATATTTAGATCAATATATGTTAACAAGGCAGGGGTGTTCAAATTATTGTAAAGTGATCGGATATAAAACTTTTTTTTCCTTTGTGAAATTTGCTAATAATTTCGTTTGCGTTCCTAACAGTTTTAACTGTCTGTTTCTTTTACAGAATGATGCATAGCACGTTTTAAAGAAAACTATATTTTTTATAAGTAATTGATATTTCTTCAGAAATTTTCGGTACGTAAAACAACTATTATATTCACCTCAAATTAGCTACATGAATTATCTCAATAATCTAAAATATATATTTTGCAACTCTTTTGACGAGAGGTTAAACAGAATGATATTTATTCGCAATATATTTCCTTCTTCATCGATTATATGTATTAGCATTTTGATGATTTACTCGGTACGCATATGGTTCGTCTTTGGATTTGGAGATATTATATTACTACCATCATTCTTCATTCAGTGTCCTCTCAATCAGGCGTAGAATGCGGTTATTGTACCACTTACACAAAGGGTAAAGCTCCACTAACCAAAAGGGGTATACAGGATAAAGCACGAAAATGCATCTGATGCTGAGGTTCCAGTTATGATGATCAAAAGAGTGTAAACCGTCCCTACATTAATTCTAGTTTCACTTTGACTCTCTGGTGTACGAGCTATGAGTTATATAGATATGTTCAAAAGATTAATTGTATTCTATCGGACTGTATGCAATGAATAAACAACATACAGAATAAGAAACAGCTTCGCTAATACGTAAATACCGAAGTTTAATGAACGTTATTCCCAACCTCTGAGCCTAAGATAGTCATCAGCAGTTTGAAATGGCGCTAAAAACAATTAATCCTTCATTCATGAGAAAAATAGTATTTAAAAAATTCTTAAAACATCTCACATATTTAAACATCCGAAACATGTGTACATGCTTCAGCATCTTCATAGACTTCACTCAGAGTTGAATCTCACATAGATCCATTGCAGTTGGCCGGTGTCGTATCTTCTTTTTCAACAATACACTAATCAGTAGCATTTAAAAGCAACTTCGATTTATAAATTTAGATTAGTAATCGACTAGAGAAAACTATCTGCTATCTTACGTCTAGCGATAAAAGAGAGTATTTTTCTCTACCTTTTTGTAAAGGCATTTTATTGACGACGTATACGAATAAACTTACTCATAAATCATTGAAAGATGGTTAAACGAAATTAAACAGAAACAGGTAAGTACTTTATGGACAGAAATTATCATGGTTTTTATTCGTAATGTATCAAGACATTATGGACACTAAATGCCTTTGTTTATGAGTAAGTGAGCATTCTATGGTAAAAAAAAAATACTGAGATACACCTGACATAATGAAAAGGAACGCATAACTAGGTCTCTGTATGGATATCAAGTGACAAAATGAGTTTGAATAGCATTGTAGAATTTAATTATAAATCTTACTATGGCAAAATTCTTTAGTATTTCTACATTCCGAAGAATAGAACACTTTTTTTTACGAAACTTGGAATTCTTTCCACAATACATTATTGAATGATTTTTTTTCATGTTATTTCTTTTATTTGTACTGAGGCGATCGGAAAGTGTAGACAATCTTTTCAGAAAGGACGCCACGAATATTACCTGCAGCAACAGATTTAGGAATTCCAATAAGAACGTTTTGGCTGAATTGCAAAATGATGACAAATTTGAAAGAATATCTAAAGGAAGCCCCAAAAATTACAAAAAAATAAAATAATGTGAGACATTACGTGAATTGGGAAAAAAGAAAGCGTTAAGGAAAAAGTAGGAAAAATTGTGAGAATAATGGAATTGTGCGAAAAGAGAAGATAGACAAATAAAGTATGAAAATTAGAAAGGAAATAAAAGATAAAACTAGCATGAACGTAGAAATAATAACGAAAAACAGAGAAATGAAAGAAAGAGTAAAGAAAATCGCAGGAAAAAAACTTGGAAAATATTTAAAACTTAGAAAGAGGAAATGGTAGATAGAAGGTTAATATTACTAGAAAATAGGTGTGACGATTTTTTGGTTATATATCGTTTATGAAATGCGTGGTTTCCAATATGATATATAGAAAAAGGTGTATCGAATAAAAAGCAGATATTAAAAAAAATAGCATAAGTAACCACATGGTTATATAGTATTTGCGAGTGACTGGGGAAGATCAACTATGAACAAAATTGTTCAAAATATAAGTGAGAGTTCAGATAAGACGACTGATGGAGAGATAAAAGAAGAAAGACATAAAAAGTACGCACTTGAGAATAAATGTAAAAATAAATTAAAATGAATTAAAATTAAGAAAAAAAATAAGCAATGTAAGGCAATTTAATTTTCAACTAAATTAATTGGTCCATTTTCTATAGAATTTTTTTTATCTATATATATATATTAGAATAAAAGAGAATAAAAAAAACACAATTCTGAGTTTCACGTTAATGATTATTAAGGGAACCAGTACAGATATGACACGTCGAGTACATTGAAATATTTTTTTGAACCGCGTATTGTATTTTGCTGAATAATAACAATTTTAGAGTTTGCTATTAATCATAATTATATATATATATATATATACCAACTACAAACGAGTAAGATACAACACAAGGCCAATATATTTTTAAGCTGAGTGTTATGCAGCCTAAACTGGTTGCGATGGCAAGGTTAAAAAGCCGATTCTGCCTGACGATGTACTCATAACTGGAGGGTGAATAGTTAGATGCATATCAATCCGAAGTGTATTAGCGCAATATAAAATGCAAGCAATCTCGTCCATGGTTTGAACTGGGGTCACTGTGTCTATTTTCTACGTCGATTAAGATTACGTCTCGAACGCCTAAGATATTCATACATACATTCATATATATGGGTTAAACATGACATGGCCTTGAAAAAGAAATAATTCCTCATATCTAAAATGCTAAAAAAGCGTATAAAAATGTAATACTGTACTTTATCTAAGGCCGTTTGAAAGATAAAATATTTATCTTTTGAATGGTGTGGTTTGGTTTGGTTTCTTTCTTTAATGGCATATCAACCTTTGTAGGTTATATAATGCCAAAGCCATTCTCCCAGAAGAACAGTGGTGGTACTATTTAACCCATAGCTGGGAGGAGAAGGGTGTTCAATACTTTTCCCAAGGGTATTTGTCCCAAAGTGAACGTAATAGCGCGACTGGAGGAAGAACTCGCTTACTACGATTCCGCAGTCCATCGCAAGCATTACACCACGAGGACATCCCCTTGAATGATGTGATATTTCACACACACAAATAAATATATATATATATATATATATATATATATATATATATATTAAAAAATAAAAAAAATAATTTACTATAATTCTAACAGGCAATAAATAAATAAAACCGAAGTGGGCTAAATGAGGAGAAAACTCTTCACCCCTCTTCTATCCCCTCCCACCCTTCTTTCCTGTGTCTATTCTGTATTATTCTATCCATTAGATCTGAAGAAGTCCTATTAGTTATTTTGGTGCTTTTGATTTATATCAAAACCCATAACAGGATGGAAATACATTTATAATCCTAATGAGACCGGATTTTGTTTTTTCTTAAAGATATATATATATATATATATATATACACTGAAAAACTCGTGACCCCTGGGAAACGCTTTTCAATCTCTAACAAGACACAAGGAAATTATAAGATCCCACAATGTGAAAGTTGAAGAAACTCATAATTTTAGTAAACAGTGAAGATACATGTCAGTAATCGTCTGCATCGATAAAAATATCCATAATGAAAATAATATAAATGTACATTTAGGCTATACGAAGCTAGTCTAACACAGTTTTTGTACATGGTAGAATTTTCCTATTTTACGAACATAACGAAAGATAATTCCGTTCATTATAATCGTGTAAACCAAACATCATAACTATCCATTTACAGAAACTTAAAGTCCAGTTTTCCGTAAAGTGCTGGAAATAAGACTGTATCAAAAAAAAAATAGAATACAATACATAAAAATACTGAAATATTGTAATATTAATATGAAAGCAAATAGTGCCTTGCTTTAGGAGAATAGTTTGTGCAATATCTTATGGGATCATTCAGATTCTGGCTTGCTGTCTTATTCTTAAATGGTTGTACTTATTGCAATAAGCTGTTCATTAAATACCCGTTGCAATTGAATTACATGCCACCAATTTGCTTTGGGCAAGCTGAATTTTAACCAAATAAATATTTGTGAATTCAAAATAGTAAAAGTAAAAACAAGATTAAACTCTGTGTATTAAAAGATGGAATATATAAAGCTATGAGCATTAGATCACCTAATTCTATTGAGGTTGATAATTTGTACATTTAACAGTTAATTTGAATAAAGATATCAGAAATAACATTTATTGAATTTAACGGTATGTCAACTCGTCTAGGTTTTTATACCTAGAAGTTAGGGAAGCGCCTTCATTGTTCATTTAACATTTTTTGTGAAGATGATTATTAAATTTTTTTTCATACTGTTATATGGTAATTATGTCTATCTCACACTAAAAATTATGTGGTTTTAAGTAATTCATTCTATTTATTCATTTATTTTCATACGATTATATAGTTTTTGGTAAATATAATAATCCTTTGTAGATGATGAGAGCGTCAAATAACTATTATTGACATACATAATCAAAAGTAATATGACATCAAGTATTCTTGTAGGATACGTATAATTCTCACTTCGTTCTATATGACCCATAAATAAAATAGACGTATGACTATCCATGCTCTGAAAACCCCAGCAAGTAATGGCAATAATGGGTTACTCAAGATCTCCAGAAAAGGAGCCTCAAAATGAAATACATTTTGATGCCGGGATATTTTTTGGTGGGGGTCTTGCCACTCTGCAGATAATATTGTCAACGGCAAGACAATTCAATATGAAAGCAGCAAAAAATACATCAAAATTTCTTTTGGTGTACGTCTGTGAATCTAAGATTACTGTGCTGAGAAATGAAATAAGACCTGTGAGATGTTTATTGATTAGGAAATATAGATTTTATAGACAAAATGATAAGGTATAGACGTAGAATCATAGGACTTTTGAAATTGCTGGTATACGTTTTAACGAAATGAAAAACAAATAAAATAAAGTGAGATAAGATTTTTTAAAAATCAAAACAAAACATTCTTCAGATAATTGTATAAAAACGTGAAAAAAATCTACGTCATTAGTCGGACACGAATCAAACGTGATTAGGGTCAACTCGGGAGAAAATGGAGAGAAGCCACAGTGTTACACGAGTGCACTTTGAATGTTTTTGATCGACAATCTACATTTCTTCTGGCTATAGCGTCATTAGACGGGAAAAAAAAACTGTAAAATATTTTCAAAGTTGTCATAAGGGACGTCAAGATGTTGAAAAAGAAATGCAATCAAAACTAGCGGAAAAAAACTTTTCATTTTTAAATTTCAGACTGAAATTCAATTAACATTATTATCACTGTGTAACCTAAGGTTTATTGTTCTATGTTATGATTGCAAACATTAATAATTGTTTACAATTAGAGTAAAGTCCGAAGAAATCACTTACTGGTGGTATTGTATCAATTATAAGCACTTTTATGATGTAAGTACTATTTGGCAAATGATCCCTCGACATTGTCATATATAAGTTAACTGTCATTTGATTTTATATATTCTCTCATCAATCTCGGTGTATTAGAGCTTAATAAGTCAGTTACAGTTATCAAAGTGCCCGGGGTGTAATGGTTATCGTCGTAGGAAATGGACACGGTGACACGAGTTCAAATCCTGGCTGAGACTGATTGCATTTCACATTGCACTAATACCCTTGAGAAAAGGTATGAATCGAAGTATTCTCCCTCTAGCGATGGGTAAATATTAGGGCAGACTAGGTTCTTCAGCCTTCGTGAGGCAGGTAGTCTGGGAGAAGAAAAACTCTGAATTCAAACCTGTTAAACTTCTCTTAAAAATTGACCTTTTGTCCTATCCTGCCCGAGCGGAGGGGTTGGTAAATATGAGTTACAATCGCTGAACTATCAATACAGGTATTTGATTTGCAATGCTGAACTCTTATGTAGAACCAGCAACATTTTTTGGATAAGCGGATAGCAGAAGAACAGTGTACTAATGTGACATGGATTTTCCTGAACAATACTTTTCAGATTTAGACTTGAGTATTTCCTTCTCCTCAACTAATAAAAGCAAGAGTTTACCCTACTTCTTACCAATAACAGAAGGGGGAAACAAAGGTTTCGTGCTATTCGCAAGGGCATTAGCACTGAGTGACAACTAAACAGTTAATTTCTAGAATAAAATTCGTGTTGTCATATCCATTTCCTTCAAATATAACTATCATTACAAATGCACTTCCTCTATCCTCCCTTCCTCTCTCTCTCTCTCTCTCTCTCTCTATATATATATATATATATATATATATATATGTTGAAATGATAGATTTGTTGTGAATCTGACAGCATGATAGAAATGTGTGGAAAGATGGATAAATCAAACATTTAACTTAGATTTAGATGTATGATATTTCGTTCGGGCTTTATTTCATTTTCACGAACTTCTTGTAGACAGAGACTGTTATCTGATTTTTTTTTTTTTGAAAGAATGAGAGGAGAGTGGACGTGGTATAGTCGTAGTTGGAAAAGTTGGACTATAAAGATAAAGAGAAGTTGAAAAAGGATGTTTCTAGTTATTTAAATCGTCGGGGTCAGGTCGAGTCAAAGATTCCTCTTTCGGAATATCTTGTGAAAACTTTTATTTAAATAGCATGGTATCATTTAATTTTGAATCAGACTATGGCAATGTTCTTTAATATAACGTGCGTGAAAGTGATGGGAATAGATAACAAAAATAGATATCTAGGTACAAATACTTTCTTCAGAGACATTTTGGCTGTTATACCACACTAGGTCTTGTAGACAAAATCCCGACCGCAATAAGATTTTTGCTTCTGAATTGACAATTTTCTTTTTTGTGAATAATTATCGAATATTTCGGAATAAAAAATATCCCTAAGTGTGAATGTTATGAAATAAGTCAGATACTTTTTTTGGCATATCAACTTTTGTTGTTTATTCAATGCCAAAACCATCCTTGTATAAAATAGTATTGGTACTATTTAAACCCATTGTTGTGGAATAGGGAAAGTCATTCTTTTTCCCGAGAAAAAGAAAACCTAACAGTGTGAGTAGATTTCGAACTGCGTTTAAAGGATGTAACAGTCCAACACTTTAGACATTACATCATGGGAACACTTCCTTGAATGTCATGCATTTAATTTAAAGAAAATATTTGGCTCGGAACAATATATAAAATGTAGGATGTAACCTTTCCACTGAAAGATTGGTCAGTACTTATTCAAGAATGCTTTCTTTTCAATTTATATATGACTTTAATAATCTAAGCCTCATCATCATGACGTAAACATTGTCGTTTATGGGATATGTAGATGGGTAATTAGACCTATGATTTCTCTTTGGTTTCTATTGCCCTCATTTATTCACAAATATGAGAGAGATGTGCGAAATTATGTCACCCGCGTACATTTTCTTAATCCAAGGAGTGGAATTTATTACAGAATCCTTCTAATAATGTAGTTGACAACATGGATATAATAATTATACTGAATCCATATCATAAAAAAAAGTGTCATATCATAAAAAAAAGTGTCCATGACATTGTATTTTACCTGAAGTACAGAAAAACTGACTTATGTTTTTTCATGATTTTGTTAGAATAATAGCATTGAAACGACAGAGTACCGAAATATCTGCAAGTCTGCAACAATATTTGCTATAACTGCTTCCATTATCATCAACAAACTGGTTTTTTTCTTTATTATATCCGGAGAGAGAAGTCCTGGTAAAGAGGCAGTTTTTCGAGATATCTTTTCTGCCACCCTAGAATATTCACAGCTTACCTCAGCATCTATAAACTGAAGAATCAATAGCTCAGTCAATCCTAGATTCACTAAACCTTACAGAAAGATGTTACTTCTGAGACACTCAATAAGTTTCGACAGGTATATTAATTCTTTTACAGTACAATGTCTGAGATGGTTGGCGGAAAATAGAGCCTATGGATTTACTTTTTAAAAAGGAACAAGCACTTCTTGTATGAAACTAGAAGTAACTCCTGATTTCCAACTTAAAAATCATAAAATCTTCCAACTACATACTTATTGGTAATCCTCGCTAAGCATAATATATTCACCTAATTAATGTGGCACAACCAGGTTATAAAACTACGTCAATTTCAAAGCGTAATGATTTTTTTAGAGTTTTGCTTTTCTTGGACAAGAAGTAAAGATTGTTTGAATACGGAGTTTCTTCGTTCCGTCTGGTTGGCTCTCCAAAACTGGGGTTTTCAGTAAAAAAACTAAACTGAATCTGTTGGTCGTAGGTGTATGAACTACCTTAAATTTCCATTACTGCCATGTCCACCCTGGCCCTTAGTGGAAGAACCTATTGGCATCCTATCTCTTGGTCAAATAGATTGTAAGTCTTTGCATTATTCATATATACCTGATAAAATATAATAGTATGAAAAAAAAAACAAAAAAAAACCTTCAAAGAACGGCACAACAATGTAAATATGAATATACAAGGTACGTGATAACCCAACTTCTAGAATTCCCTAGTTCCTAAAATAACCTGAATGTTTTTTTAAATGCCGTAAAAATCCAACAACTAATAAGTTTTATTTATTTATTGACAGTTGTGATGCCAACGCTAAAGAAACCAGTCTACGTGTAGCATACCCATACATGAATATGTGAAACGTACATAGAATATTCATAACATATATACATAGAACATAGGAATCCCAAAACACGAAAAACACTTACGACTTCTTAGTTCAGGTACGAAACTTTTCATTACCTTTGAGTTAAAAGGTTTTTCGATATAAGGAGAGAGATACCATCTTTCTATGCTGATTTTTCCATCTGCCCCAAACCACGAGCTACACCCACCGTAAGGCCACCGGCCTGCTTCGACGAGTCCCGAAAGCCAACCGTCTTCTCTCGAGGCAGAATTCAACTGACTAAATATTTTTTTCAAAATCTCAGCCCACGCTTCCGGTGCGTGACGTCACTCACATCCCTAGTCACATCCTCTCTTGGGGATTTTTATTGTGATATATCTGAATGATACATCCGCTCCGTTCGCACGTGTGAACACCTGCGCTCATGTTTGCACCTAACTAACCCATGCACTGAGCTGAAAGGTTCTCAGCCTAACTAAACCCAAAGGCAAGATATATAAAACGAAATCCCTCGGCCATTATATTACATACGTTACTGCTTTTATAAGAGCTAATAGTGGGACCAGATTGATTTCTACCGATCCCTCGGGAAACTCATACAACTTCGTTCAGGATTTGAACTCGTTCCAATGCTTTCATTTACCACAACGATAACTGTTACTCTAAGCGAGCTTCTCTAATAGACTGTATGAAATGTCTCTATATCTAAGTGCCTTTGCTCTTTATATAAGCGTATAACGTCTACCCGTGCTTGTGAGCGTGCCACTCGACTGTTTATTCATCGATAGACGGACAATGGTTATCAATCTTGGTTTCCAGTAGAGTCACGGATGCAATTAAAATCTATTACGATTTTGTTGTTATTGTTACGGCTCTTGTTTTCTCGATTCACTTCAATCCGGAATCAATAACGTGTAGAGTGAACCAGTCTGGTAAAATCTTTGATTTGAAGCAAGCAATTTATTTGTGAAAGCCTGGACGAGCAGTCGATTGGTAGGGGTAGGTTTTCAACTTCGACACAGATAGGAGGGATCGTTAATCGGCGACGACGACACGAGAAAGTGAGAGAGGGGAAAGAATCGGGCAAACTTATGTTCTGTTGGAAACCGGAATCGAGAGCAGAAATCTGAACTTGGAATTGAACTGTTCCGCACGTACTGACCAGGAAACACAAATACGAGATAACGTGTATGACAAATAGACGTGTTTGCGTGCTATCTATCTATCTATCTATCTATCTATCTATCTATCTATCTATCTATCTTCTTCATTTCCTGCTATTTTCTTGCCTATTTACTATTACTCTGTTTATTGTAGTTGATTCTATCGGATTTCCGGAGTTTATTGATTTTTGTAGGGGGACTTTTACGGAGTGCTTAAGGGAATGAATGGAAATCCGCTTATCAATCCAATTCCTACGTGTGTCGCTTCTTATTTCATCTCCTTGATGCTTGGTGCCGGAAGACGTAAGTAGCGGGAGACTCGACATAGGCATACGATAAATGACGTTGAATCAAATCTACAAAAACATCCTGTTTTTGAAACCCATATTCTTGTCACTTGGAAAGATGAGAAGAACAGCTGTAAAACGGATCGAATTTTGTTCCGGTGTTCAGTAATCTAGGATAGAGAATCACCCATAAACAATAGAGATAATTCAAAAAATACAGAACCATAACCAACTGATCATATATAAGTTAATTTTATATATATATATATATTATGGAAATCAGACCTAACCGATAAAATGAAACGCAGTTTCTTCTAGGCAGCGGTCACATCGATACTGCTATATGGATGCACTACATGGACGCTAACAAAACGGCTGGAGAAGAAACTAGATGGCAATTACACAAGAATGCTGCGTGCAATCCTGAACAAGTCCTGGCAGCAACACCCCACAAGACACCAACTGTACGGCCACCTGCCCCCTATCACGAAAACTATTCAAGTTAGGCGAACCAAACATGCAGGACATTGCTGGAGAAACAGAGATGAACTCATAAGAGATGTACTCTTATGGATCCCCACACATGGCCGCGCAAAAGCAGGACGACCAGCACGAACGTACATTCAGCAGCTATGTGAGGATACAGGTTGTTGTCCTGAAGACCTGCCTAGGGCGATGAACGATAGGGAGGAGTGGCGAGAGAGGATCAGGGATATCCGTGCTGCCAGCACGATATGATGATGATGATGATGATGATATATAAGTTAATTTTTATGAACCCTGATAATTTTGCATGTTGACGGATATATTTAGTTCCATAATTAAATTACAAGATTTCAAATTACGTGATAAATTTCAAATGCGACTTGATTTATTTTTTTCTGCTGAAGTGTGGTAATATAGTAGGTTATTTGATATATTCAAACTACAACTTACTTATGTGATATCATATATTGAAGTTTATGGATTTAGTGTTAATTTTCTCTGTGTTTCTTTTGAAAGTACTGGTTTCTGTTACTCTTTGCTTCCCTCGGTAATTGCGTGAATTAAATAGGGTATCAATAAATATTTAATCGTGTTCTCTTAACTGGTTTAATTCTTTCTTTTATTATTTAAATCGATTCTTTTTTTAAATTATTCATTTAGAACATATTAAAATACCCTCCTGTGTGTGGGACTTAGAATACGCTGGCTGAATCACCTGCAAAACGATTAAGCTCCCCAGAAAGAAAAGATGGTGACCTGGGTATGACACTAAATTGCATTTTATAGAGGTGATTTAATTCAGGATCTCTGGGTGAGGTGTAATACCTATTCACCGTCATTACCTCTAAGTGACCTCTCAGTAAAAGTAGTTGTCGTTGTTTAGGACCCATCTATGGGTCAAACAGATCTGTTAAAAAAGTATTCTTATTCAATAGGGCCGTATACAAAAATAAATGAATAAATAAATAAAAATGTTAAGAAACAACTACATAAAGATGTAAACTAAGACATATAATGAACGTGATTCCTTAATCCTTGATACAAAATATAACCCTAGATTGGTTGTTAGGCCGTGAAAATAAATCAGTCAGAGGGTTTCTTTGGGCTCAGAATATATCTTTATTGTAAATGATGATTTAACATGGCTAAATCAATATAAATATGACTGTAGAAAGCAGATGTTTCAATAGATGCCAGAGTTTATAATGTATCCTTTTTATTACACTGAATTTCATTCCAAACTTTACAATTATGCGTGCGCGTATAAATATTTATGAAATGTTTACATCTATTTTCCGACTAAAAAATTAAAATGAAATATGGCTAAAGAAACTGTCTATACAGAGAAAACATAGATTTTAACAAACCTTGACATTTGTAAATCTGTGAAGTTGCATTAAAAATTGATTTACTGAAATATTTAACTTAAGGCACAAACCCATTTTCTTGGTGCTGGAACAGAAATTGACCACCGCCATAATTCTTAAGAAATTATTATCATCGATCTGAACTCTAAGACTGAGGCTACTATAATTGAATTAGAAATTGTGTTATTATTTCAGTTAAAGTCCATTTAAACTATTGTTTTTTAAAAAATCTCACCAGGATTTGCCGTGATTATTGTGTTATCCTGTCAGAGCAAATCCACTCTTTTTTGGAAATTACAATCAACCTATTAACCTATTTAGTTCCAGTGTAGTATACTACGGCTGGGTCTAGACAAATAATGAGGGATACGTATATATAAAAATATAATCTAACTCTTTTATACATCGACGGTGACGCTTCTCTGGAGCAGGAAAGCAATCGGAGAGAGAGAGAGAGACAGAGAGAAAGAGAATTCGCGTACACAGAGGAGCCGTCAGGAGTTGGAACTGGCAGAGGACACTGATTTCAGCAAAAACGCTTGCTTTATATAGTCTTAAAAAACTCCCACGAGACCAATACTCAATGCTTGTTTTCCATTGGTCACGGCTTTAACAGACGCAATGCTTATTTTTCACTTATTAGGATTTACACCCACGCATTATTTTCGATTTGTCACAGCTTATACACACGTATTCCTTGTTTCCGGTAACCATTTCGTTGATTTTATATACGGCTTGATGTATCTGTCAACAACATCCACCGGGTTTGCGCCGGTCAGGGGTGTATATTTCACTTGAAGATGGCATATTGATATCACATGACATATAGATACAGTAATTTCATTTTAGATACGCTTCCTATTCATTCAAGATTAAATGCTTGGTGTATAAGTTGACTCATCTTACATGGTCAACAAATCATTGATTTTTAACATAAGAATTTTATGTCGAGTTTCACTCGTAATTCTCACAATTATATTCATTTTTTATTGTAAAATCATTAAGTATATATACATATATTACCTAAATCCTATTTTCAAGATTCAACTTTACCAAACCAACGACTTGAGCCAAGCGGTAGGCCTACTGTCCCCCTACAATGTGAGTCCTGGATATGATTCAACGCCACCTGATGGTACTATTTACCAACCCCTCCGCTCGGGCAGGATATGACACAAGGTCAATTTTTAAGCGGAATTTAACAGGTTTGAATTCAGAGTTTTCCTTCTCCTAGACTAGTTGCCTCACCAAGGCTGAAGAACCTAGTCCGTCCTACTATTTATCCATAGCTGGAGGGAGAATAAGGTGGTTCATACCTTTCCCAAGGGTATTTGCCCGAAAGTGAACGTAATAGCTCGACTGGAGTACGAACTCGCGTACTACGATTCCGCAGTTCATCGCTTTAACCATTACACCACGAGGACACCCCATCTGATAGTGAGGCTTCAGTTCTGCAGCTTTTTAGAATGTAGAGTACCCCTTTTCATTGCCACTACTGCCAAGTCCACTCTGATCTAGAGTGGAAGCATCTTTTAAAGTTACATCTATGGTTTAAACATCACGCAAACTATGACAACTGTTAAATTGAATTGCTCAGGTTACACAGCAATACTTGAAACTATCTATTTGGATGCCAATGAGTGAGTTCAAGCTTCTTTAAAATGTTACCTACTAACTATCGTCTACAATCAAGTAAGATTTTCCATTGAATAACCTTGAAAATTTGACATGCCATTGAACCCAACAAACCAACATCCTCATACTATATATATATATATATATATATATATATATATAAACAACGATATTGAAGTTGTATCGCCTAAGAGAGGAGTTTATCTATATAAAGGATATGACCTTTAGTCGATAAACAGGTGCGCGAATTTATCTTGAAAACAGCTTATTTCTTGCTTTTAACTGCCAGGCAAACGATAGCTGTAATAGGTTAAACAAAATGTAAAGGGACTTCAATATTAGGATAAAGGAATTTAAGAAAAATATCAATTCACAAGATATATATATATATATATATATATATATATATATATATATATATATTCACAGGTTATATACCCTCTAAATAATACCATATTTATCCTCCTTTATTTGGAATGTTTTTGCTCTCTTCAATATATATTTTTTTCTTTCTTTTTTTCGTGTGGTTTAAACATATGGCACGTGTACCGCCGACTTACCACGTCACTATATTTCTGTATAAGTACGGTTAATTGACCACATTAATTAAATTTCCGCCATACAATTGTGCATTCCATAAAAATGTTAAGTCACAGATGCGTTCAGATAATAAGCACTCAATTTTTAAAGTTGCATTCCTTCACTAGTGTCCTCGTGGTGTAATGGTTAAAGCGATGAACTGCGGAATCGTAGTACGTGAGTTCGTACTCCAGTCGCGCTATTATGTTCACTTTCGGGCAAATACCCTTGGGAAAGGTATGAACCCCCTTATTCTCCCTCCAGCTATGGGTAAATAGTAGGACGGACTAGGTTCTTCAGCCTTGTTGAGGCAACTAGTCTAGGAGAAGGAAAACTCTGAATTCAAACCTGTTAAACTCCGCTTAAAAATTGACCTTGTGTCATATCCTGCCCGAGCGGAGGGGTTGGTAAATAGTACCTTCACTAGCATACAAGCATCACAAACATTCTTACTGTAGCTATCTTTTATATATATATATATATATATATATATATAGCGGTTGGTTTGGATATTTTCTTTAAAATCTTGCAGGTTATTTATCCCAGAGCTATCCCTTCAGATGAACGGCAGTGGCACAATTTAATCCATGGCTGATGGGGGATAAGTCGTTCATATATTTCCGAAGGATATTAATCACAGAATGAACGTACTTATCGAACTGGACTTCAAATTCGCCGTCTAAGATGCTACAGAGAGTCACGTTAGTCAACACATCATGAAGACTTTTCCCAATGTAAATGAAGAATGAAATATTGAAATGATGTATGGTTTATACACATTTCTAACGTTTCAGTAAAAGTGATTATCCTCAGAAATTATATATGTGTGTGTGTGTGTGTGTGTTTGTGAGTGTGTGTGTGTATGTGTATGTGTGTCTGTCGGGGGAGATGAAGACAAATAGACACACTAAATATGAATTATATATATATACGCACACACAAACGTGCATAATCCTAGCGTTAAATCATGGAATTATATATATATATATATATATAACCCTTATTTTTAATGTTTATCTTGGGATTTTTTCCTTATTATATATACTTTGTGTATTCCAAGTAATCGCTGATATCCTCAATTCTAGCTCTTCTTCTGGAATAAAACTTACATTCTTTTTTTCAGATATCAGTATCATGATTGAACGCGTACGTACATCACTATGTTACCCTTTTTTAAATGAATATAGTCAGTGAATATTATAAATTAATTTTTTACACAGCCTTTAATTTAGTCTTTATAAAAGAACAAAATTGTTTACAAAATATTCTAAAATTTCAAAATCAGTTTGAAACAGCAGTAGATTTGATAATCCCATCAATAGGCGGATATTCGATTTTTGCAATGCATTTAAACGACCGGAATCGAAAAAACGATCAATACTTTAGAAAGAAAAAGTATTGTACGATTTCAAAGAAAACTAATCAAATATTCATTTCGCATTCTTTATCGAAGATAGAGAGAATCTTTCGTTTGAAATCTATGATCCAACATTTCCTCTTAACAAGGTTATTCTCTACTGGCAATGAATTAAAAATATATGAACATCATTTGGTAACAATTGTTGGAAAAATCAAATTCGGGAAAACTAATAATTATATATCAAGAGAGAGAAAGAGAAAGAGGGAGAAAAGGACAGGGAGGGAGAGGGAGATAATTATAGTGCGAAAATACTATTTAATTCTAGTAAAATACAGCTGCGATACTTGTTTGTGCTGTTTCCTATTTTAATATAGTCAAATATGTGGTCCATTGATTCATTGTCCGAGTGTATTAAAAAAAAATCATTTAAGCGACGAGTCTATATGGGAGTTAAATATGTAAAACAGGTTTTGTTCTACAAGCTGGTATGATATCCATCCTTATTTTCTTCGTTGAATAGTCTATATATTGCTATTTTGGGGGAAATACAGATTTTTAATACAGATTCTCCTTATGTAGTGTTATCACCGACGAACGGTACGTCAGTGATGGCTTTTTATCGGCGGGAAAATGTCACTCAACTTTTCGGGATACGGCCTTCATTTTATTATCTCCGTTTAGTCAATGTATCCTGAGAGTAGAAAGAATCGGATAATGGATAATGCTGGCTTCTTTGGTCTTTTAAAGAACCGTTTCTTCTCGTTTATTTGACTCGTTCCTCTTTTGTCTCCTCTCATAACTTACAAGGAACACATTACACACACAGAGTAGTTCATAGAACATCACATCCCCACGCCTAGTTTGTGTAGCTGACACTGAGATGGTGACCTTGAAATAACCAGTTATAAAGGCATATTTAGTTACATCTCGCGAACTGGGAGAGTTATTTTACTATCACCTCAAATTTCCTTCGGTTGCATGTATGTTTAATAACACATATATTCCCGCGATGGTAGTATTTGTTTGCAAGGATTCACGTAAACACCTCTCACGTGAATTTCATCAATTCATGTTGATAGTATGGAATTCCCAGACACTCCCTAGTAAGTCAACGCTATCGTCTGTCGCGCTTAATAGGTCATTTATTCTACATCCAGTTCCCCAACTGAGTTTATGTATGTAAGACCTAGCTGGGGATGGGGAACAATGGAGCGTCCAAGTCTTGAAGTCGGTTAGACAACGTCACTAATGGATTTGCCTTTTTTATTCTACATAGTCAACATGTCTTGCTCATCTTACTTGCTTTTATTTGTGAGATGGGATGTAAGTGGCCTCACAGCTGCTTTTTTTATGGGGTGTTGCTTGCAACATTGGTTCAAAACAGCTCGTAGCATTGTTGTATAGTTCCAATCTAGCTTTTTCCGCATGTCTTTCCTTAACGATTACAAGGTAAATTCATGCCATTGCACTGACAGAGCTACTGTTTTAACCCAACCCCCAATAAACATTTTTTTTTTTAAATTACTTCATCAAATAAATCAGACTTCTGTATGAGCGATAAACTGTCAATATCAGACAACGCTTTTGCTATGCGTAAATTGACATCTCTTTCAGTAGATGGAATATTTTTACCGAGCTATACAAACTGGTTTACTAATTTCAGTAGTTTGCCACTTAAAGTGGTGTTGGGTCCTCCGGTATAAAATGGTAATAATAAATAGACACAGCGATCCGTGTTGTTTGAATGCGCGTGCGTATATTTTCAGTTGTCATGATTTCTTCTTAATTTATAAATGTGGAAGATGCCGCTTATTCACCAATAAAAGCCATGTCGTTGATGGTTGGTTTTATGGCCTATCAACCCTTGGTGTAACGGTTAGTGTCGCAGGATATGGACACGGCGACACGAGTTCAAATCCTGGACCTGACTGATTGCATTTCACATAGCACTAATACCTTTGGGAAAGGTATGAATCCAAAATATTCTCCCTCCAGCTATGGGTAAATAGTAGGGCAGACTAGGTTCTTCAGCCTTGGCAAGGCAACTAGTCTAGGAGAAGGAAAACTCTGAATTCAAACCTGTTAAACTCCTCTTAAAAACTGACCTTGTGTCATATCCTGCCCGAGCGGAGGGGTTGCAGGTTATTTAATGCCAAATCCTATTTATATTGATAAATCATCATCATGTCGTGCGACCAGAACATATATCCCTGACCCTTTCTCGCCACTCCTCCCTATCGTTCATTGCCGCTGGCCGTTCTTCAGGACTGCATCCCGTATCCTCACGTAGCTGCTGTATGTATGTTCGAGCTGGTCGTCCTGGTTTTGCTCTGCCGTATGTGGGGGGTCCATAGGAGTACATCCCTTATGAGCTCATCCCTGTTGCTCCAGCAGTGTCCTTCATGTCTGGTTCGTCTAACTTGGATAGTTTTGTGATGGGAGGTAGGTTGCCGTATAGTTGGTGTTTTTTAGGGGTGTTGCCTCCAGGACCTGTTCAATATTGCTCGTAGCATTCTTGTGTAATTGCCTTCTAGCTTTTTCTCGAGCCGTTTTATTAGCGTCCAGGTAGTGCATCCATATAGCAATATCGACACGACCGCTGCTTGGAAGAAACTGCGTTTGTTGGTACACAATTAAATGGTTTCTATAATTGCTGTTTAAAACTAATAATTCAATTCAACATTATTTATTTGTTTGCACTTAATAGAATAGTTTGAAGAATTGCTGTGTAACTCGAACATTTCAGTTTAACATCACTCATTTGTTTGCTCATATCTAAATTGTTAAATAGTTCTATTTGACCTGTAGATGAGACCAAAACAGGCACTTACTTTCTGAGGGGTCCTCGGAGTGATGGCAAAAAAGGGAATCAGCATTTCATAGAGCGACAGGACTGTACATTCACCATCGGATGTTGTTTAGTGTCATATTACACTCATTGAGGGGCCCTTACCGATCTGCATATATACTGTCGGTTGATTCTACAACCTTCCCCTACCCACTGGGCTGTGGGTAATGGGAAATCGTCGGATGGGAAATAAAAACATCAAAACAACTTGTCTTAAGCGGTAGAGACTCGTTGCATTATATTCTCCATTAATGAATTGTACTTTAGTATTAAATTGCAAGACTTGAAACTGTTTTACTGTAGTTATAAATTGAATTATTGGTATTACATAAAAGTATTTGAAACCATTTAACAATATGCAAAAATTAAGTTCTGGTTCGTTTAAAAATGTTATTTTCAAAATATATTTAAAAATCTATTTATATGTTTGTATAAACATGAGTTGGCATTAAATAACCTACAATATTTGATATGCCACAAAACCCTAAGAAACGAACAAGCTTTCGGTGCTCGGAATATGTACAGAACACAAGTAGTCCCTCATATTCGCTTCAAAGGACCAAATATATTTTTGGCATTTAATGCTAATAACATTATGTAGAGGAGACAGGAAAAAATGGATATCAAACAAATCAACCAGAATGGCTCTTTTGAGTTTGTTGGGACTGGCTCTTCTCGAGAAGAGAAATATAATTCGTTCTCTATTCCCAAGAAATTTTGTCTCCTTGTACCCTAACCGGCAGAAACAAAGTGAATAAATCCCTCATATTTCATTGGGATTAACAGAACATCGCGTACCCTGTCAAACCGTGAGTGAGTGGGTGGCATCGTTATTTTCCTACATTATAGCCTACTGGATGAGATGATAAACTTTGTCAACACAAAAAAGTAATATACAACCAAAATGTAATAACTGGCATAATTTTCTGTTATATTTTTAAACTAATCTTTTTCCAGGAAGATAAACAAAATAAAAATCTGACGATGAAATTTATCACTCAGGAAAAAGCAGCGAAAGTGAGTCACACCCAAAACTAAATGACTTTACCGCCGTATGAAATATTAGCAGGAGATTCACGTCTGCTCTGTTTTGCCTATAAGTGAATCTAACATGGCTTGCAGCAGGAAAATGTAAGGAGAAAATCCAACTGTACCATTAACACTATGGACAGAGACGCCAAAAAAAAAAACAGATGGTAAAGAAGAGAGTATTCATTACAGAATCATGAGGCAAAAATAAATATAAAAAAAATAAATTATTTCAGAAAGCTAAAATCTGAAAAATGTTTGAAGAAAAGGTGTTAAAGACACTTTGTAAGATGATTGTCGTCGTGAAATAGACTATTTGTAACCTGTTGTAAATAGTGGCCAAATGTCAATTTGGCACTTATAACGACGAAAGAACTTTTGCACAAATTTCAACGGTAGATGAATAACTGCTGTGTTCGTCAATCCCAAAACATACATTAGGCTATTCGTAGAATGAAATACAATATCCAGCTTATATTCCTACGAAATCACAATCTATTCAGATATCACGATATTGCACATATAAACTAGATATCGTAGTGGTGTGAATGGCCACCTTGGTGTTGCAAATCTCTGTTTAGTGTAAATTATATATATATATATATATATATATATATATATATATATATATATATATATAGATAGATATATATATATATGAGTGTGTCTATATACATACAGTTAATTCATTAATTGTAGTATATTGTAAGGAAGATAAGGCATGTAGGAATTTAAATAGTTTAAAAAGGATTATTTTTAACAAAAGTATATATATATATATATATATATATATATATATATACACACACACTTTTTTTGATAATTAATGTCAGCTTAAGGATAAGAACAGCATCTCAGCCGACTGTTTTGAAAAATGTACTTATATATTTCTCAGTTGATATTCCCGTGAATACAATTCTTGATAAAAATTCCCACACATACATAAACAGAATCTCATTGATTTTGTGTGTATATATATATATATATATATATATATATATATATATATATAAATGAGCAGTCAGCCCTTTCTTAGACTTTCATTGTTTCATCTTCAATATAAAACTGGAATTACACATCGTCCTTTGCTATTAATTTATTTCTGTTTTCCTTTTTGTCTTGTGTAAATATATTTTTGCAGTTAAAAACGTGTCATTATATTTATACCTATTGAACTATCATTCATTAAAAAAAAATTTATTCCCTTGGGTATTCTTGGTAACACTGAGGAATCATGCAGTACAAACTACACCTAAAATCAATTCTAGTTGATTTGTATACATAAAGGTATTTTAACCCAAAGTGTAAGGGGTTGTCCTCGTGGTGTAATGGTTAAAGCGATGGACTGCGGAATCGTAGTACGCGAGTTCGTACTCCAGTCGCGCTATTACGTTCACTTTCGGGCAAGTATGAACCCCCTTATCCTCCCAGCTATGGGTTAAATAGTACCACTACTGTTCTTCTAGGAGAATGGATTTGGCATTAAAAAAGAGTTGATATGCCATTAAACAATGTGTACATGAGTAAACTGTAGTCACTCCTTAGAATATAGGGTCAAGAGAAAGTTAATTGATATTAGGAATTCCCAATCGTGAAAAACGAATATCACGAATTTTGAGGCCATTTCCTGAAAATGTGACTGGAAATAAAGAAATAGCTTTAAAATAATAATAAAATATAAGTTAAAATGATTAAAAATAATGGTGTACAAACATACTCATAAGGCAATCAATTAAGATAAGAAAGGGTCACTAAGTTCTGCTTTTGATAAAAAGTTAAAAATTTTGTCAGGAAATATTTTGGAAAGAAGAAAACATGTAATGATATAATCAACATGAAAAAGCGAAACAGATATAATGAAGGAATTAAAAAGTGAAGGACTTTCTTGCAGGTTCGTGGGGTTGTAGATACTTTGCAATGTACTAAATTTAAAGTCAAGCTTCTGATACATTTTATACATGTTCTTTATAACGTAATATCTAGGCACTAATAGACGGAACCTCTCTGAAACTGGTTGACAAATTCACCTACCGAGGAAGCAGCGTCTCATCAACCGAAAAAGACATTGACACACGGCTAACGAAGGCATGGACAGCTATCGATAGGCTTTCGATCATATTGAAATCAAACCTGACCGATAAAATGAAACGCAGTTTCTTCCAGGCTGCGGTCGTGTCGATACTGCTATATGGATGCACTACTTGGACGCTGACTAAAAAGCTGGAGAAGAAACTAGACGGCAGTTACACAAGAATGTTGAGAACAAGACCTGGCAGCAACACCCCAAAAGGCACCGACTATACGGTCACCTACCACCTATCACGATAACTATCCAAGCTAGACGAACCAGACATGCCGGACACTGCTGGAGAAGCAAGGACGAGCTCGTAGGTGATATACTCCTTTGGACCCCCGATTATGGCCAATCAAAAGCAGGACGACCGGCTCGAACATACATACAGCAGCTATGTGATGATATGAGATGTAACCCTGAAGACATGCCAGAGGCGATGAATGATAGGGAGACGTGGAGAGAGAGGGTCACGGATATCCGTGTTGGCCGCATGACATGATATATATATATATATATATATATATATATATATATATATATATATATATATATATATACGCATACAAAAAAAGAACGTTAATCCTGGAAGAGACTATTTCCGGTCTACTTGGAGCTAATGCCCATGAGGAAAGCATATTTCATTCTCTTACCTCAGCAATGTGTAGATAGTAACGTAACCAAGGCTCATTTAACTTGGTAAAGTTAAAAGTCTAGGCGAAGGAAATACTCTGAAATCTCAACTGGAGGCGTTGGCAGGAGATTCTTTGCCAAACAGGTGCTTAAATGCTTCTGTTATTTGGTCCTAAAAAAGTTTTATCTAGTCTCAAACAAACAACTATCTAGAATTATAAATACTAGATCATTTATAAGAGGCCGTGTTTTTTATCATCTCGTATTTTCGAAGAATTGTCTTCACCTTCTTTGATATATTTACAACATTACAGTCGATGTGTCCAACGGCATTCTTCAGGTTTTCCTTGTCTAACTTTGGAGTCTACGGAACTTCGAACCATGTCTTTTTTTAAATCCACGGGCATGCTTGCTTCGATTCCATTAATCATAACCGGGTACAAGTGTTTAAGTGTTACTTAAATGTTAATCGCCCGTAGTCAGAATTGAGCCTGAAGATGATTGTCACTAAGAAGATGAAAGAACAAACGCTTTTAACCGTTACGCCATATGTCCTGATAGACAGTTCAGAGGTAATTTTTTAGACTTATGAACTTAATACTGTTACATAACAATGAAAAACTTCTATTATGTCTGAAATTTTACCTGAGCTCAAATAAGGATTTTTAAAGCAAACTTTTTAATTATTGGTTCCTATTGTGAATTCATCTCTATATGAGCTGATTCTTTAGGGCGTCTAATCCTCCAACGTTCTTTCCGTCAATTATTTCAACTTCATCCCATAGGGGCAGATGGTTTCCGTTTTCTTTACATATATGATCAGTTATACCCGACTTTTCAATTTTACTTCATTATACTGCTTTTCGGTGTTCTTCTAACCTTATTTTTTGTGGGCGGCATGTCTCACTTTTGTATACTTTACCACAACTGCAAGAGATGGAGTACACACAGTTCTTAGTCATGTTGAATTCTTTGGAGGCTAACAGAGAAGAAATACCACCGCAGAGTCGAGCCACTTGTGAATTTGTCTTGTCATATGGATTACATATCTTGTGCATCCTTTGGACTAAGCCTTTTTACTAAGCCGTTTCCGGGTATCGTTCTCTCTCGTCCTATCCAGATTTCTTTGAACCGATATTACGCTCTCAGTGTGTTTGTTGCGATAAAGGTTATTTCTTACACTAATCATTTCTTCTTGAAAATCTTTTTTTTTAAATCAAGCTTCGTCTTAGAACTTCTGACAACAAAGAGGCCAAGTTCTTTATATATTTAATTGTAATCTTAAACACACATATACCACACATGACATGGTTTGCTGAAAGTATTTATTATGCATTGAACAGATTTTTTCCAGTTGATAACGCTCTCCCAATTTAACAAGAATATGAGGAAGATGCATAGAATTATTTATTTTAACTTTGGTTATGAAGCAATTTTCAACAAAGTAAAATTCTTGATCTAATAAGCGTGAAACTCACAATGTACCTTTGATCGTGTCTACGCTATTTAAATTTAGATTTTTGTTCTAACAAAAAAAACTCTTTCATTAGAATATTTGATTTTTAAAATCGTAATTTCGCAATACGAGGGCAATTATTCATATTGTCAGGTTTAACATGCTCGTAGTATAAACCAGTCAATGAATTTAGTCCTTGTTTGAGTCCCTTGTGTATGCGGTTAAGTGCCAATTCAAAGAAAGTTGGTTGGGTTATATATATAAAGAGATTATAGGGTGTTGAAATTGTGATCCAGAAAAACTGTTCATTACTAGTGAGTTTCATTCTCGTTATCTTAGTAAATAACTCTGATAAGAATGGATTCAATATTTTTAACCCTTACACTGATCTTTATTTTATCACAATAATTTCGATTCTCATAAACAAATCTGACAGTACAATCTATTCAAACGCCTATCAGAAATTTCACACAAAACCTTTGATAGATACTTCAAGTTAAAACGAGAGAAATTACTCATATATAACTATATGGTACAGACACTGAACGTCTTCTTCCATAATAATTATTTCTCTCAATTCCTGAAATTAAGATAAAACCCTATCATCCTGAACCAACCAACTTTGCGACTAATTTCTCAGACACGATTAAAGTAATAGGTTGTCCAGCAGTTAATTATGATCTTGCAAGCCTCTAATTTAACTGCCATTCTCAATCACAGTCAATAAGCTGGCACCATACAAGACAATTGTACATAATAGTCCACTCTATATTTAGAATTCCTTTATTTGAACTATTTTTTAAATATTTTCAAATACTTCTTTTGAAATACCTGATTCCACTAGTTTATTCGGATCTTCATATATACCAAACTTACTTCCATGCTGGCAAAATCAAATTGAACAATCGACATAGGCCAGTCTTTCAACTTTTGGTCTTTTAATGCAGTTTAATGACTTACTCTACACCCTTTACATACATCATCAGGTGATACACTCAACTTATTCATAGCCCTGCATAGAGAGCAGCTATTATAAGAGAGTCAGCATTTGGCAATAATTAGAATCTGTAATGTTTGACTGATAGATTAATGATATTTTTTAATTTTTTGAGGAAATTCTACCCGTGCAATATTCAACACAATTGTATTTTGCTGACTTAGAAGCGTGAGACGAAAACAGCTTTACAAAACTGACATTATTGGGTTGACAGAGGAGAAAAAATATTCATAACTGACCGTTTCCACATGAATTCTCTGGATTGACAAAACTTCAAAAATATTTTTTGACATGCAATGCATACAGCCACGTCTCCACGCACTATATCAAGAATAATAATAAAAAAAATGAAACATGACTTTTGAAGGTAAAATTTTTAAAAAAATACATAAGCTGGGTGCTTCATCGACAGAGCAGTATAGAAACTAACAATAAACTGACAATATTGTATTCTATATCTTTTAACCTGTGGCTATACAATCATCAGACTGGAGGAAATGCGTTAAGGTAAGGTGGTTTGAAACATTTCTGTGTTTGGCCCGAGGGCATGTAGTAAACTAGAAACCGAACACGGAATAAAGAGAGAACAAAAATATAAGAACAGGCAAATGATGTGTAGGTAGAAAAAAATGAATGGAGCAGTGGAAGTAAAATGTATCGTTAAACACTTCGGAGGACATGCTAAAAATCTATCATCTTCCCTTCACCATTCTTACCAACTTACTTGGCTTACTTCCTTGATAGCAAGATTAATCTGTGGCCATACATCGTACATCTAAGTTAGTATTTTCGGTCGGGAAACAGGGTAAGAAAGTGACGTTCCAACAAACGATCTTTATGAAATTCTACAATAGTTGCATTACTTAGGGTTCCAAAAATCCCACTCTCATTGCACAGAGAAGAGAAAAGGAGTAAAACTATAACAAGGCCTCAAATCAGTGAATATCTTCTATTTGAAGGAAGTTACATATGTTTCAATACCTACTAAGTACAGGAACTAGAAAGCATTCAATAAGCAAGATTCATTTGCATACTTCAAATACGCGAGATGATACGGCATTCATCCGTTTCCTGGTGATTTCATTTGGCGTAAGAGAGAAACATATACGGGATATAGAAAGAAATAATTACGTTTCCGTAATCACAATTCGAAAGCCTTTATACTATGATTATCCGTTATATTATACTTAAGCATATTTCAAATTTCTATAGCCTATGGTGTTCATTCCATCATTTTTTTCCCTTTACTGATTGAATATAAAATTATGAAAGTATTGAGTGTATTTCGGAAGTCGAAAGATAAAGTTCTTGATATCCTCTAAACTCATACAGAAAATATGTCTGCCATAATTCCTATGTCCTTCATCGGATGCGATTTGAATATGTGTGGTTATTTCCTTTTTTTTTTACGTAAAGGAGATCCCTGATTCTACTCTTTATTCCTCAAGGATTTACGAGTTGATAAAGTTCTTAATTTATAATATGCCTTACCGTAGAAACCAGCCTGTGGGAAGGCAAATTGGGGTAACGCCCTATTCGTATGTTTCCGAAATAGCTTATTGATAAAAATTGATTAGCTATCAAACTGTTTATAACTTTATTTATGCTCTTTCAATCCTAGATTTCTGCTTTTTTTTTTTTTTCCTTGTGAAATGCAGAAATGGTTATCACAAGGGAAAAGAAAAATCTGCTTAAACGTCGGGATTCCTTTGAGCAAACCATATATTTTCAAATAGTCAGGAACGTAAATCCCCTTGCAATACAAGTAATTGATATTCTCGTTCAAAACATTGTGCTGTCAGGCACATGATACAAGGTAATCTAGGAAGAGTTACGGATGAAGAAATGCTTTATACAGATCCGTATTATGCTAAGAGTTTCGGCTCAATAGTTTTCATCTTCATTGTAGAGGTATTCAAATAGGTAAATATCTTTACACAAATGATTTATACAAGCATATATTATGCACGCACACAGATAAATAAAATATTTTATTAACAAATATGTATATAGTCCTAAGAAAATCGTTCACAAATATAATCAGTTTTCCTCTTTCCAACTACAAATTTCTCTAGCATGTATGGTTATTAGGAATAATAATACATAGAACAGACTAAAATTCATTTCAATTTCTCCCTAGGTTTACCCTATACTTAAGAAGCTAAATATATCATTCTAATATCAAATGAGCTTCCTGCTAAAACTGATCAAAAAATGTGAATTTGGTTAATTTTGGATATAGCATCATTCATGGTGAAGTCGTCTTTATCAATAGATATTAAGTTTGAAATTATATTTTCCCTCCAAATTTCAAGTATAACTTTTCCAGTACTTCAGCCAACAGTTTTAGTTTTTCAAATATTGTATGAATCTAGAAAATATAAATATGCTATAAAAATTACCTTGATGATGAGTAGTGAGTTGCTATGTGGAGGTAGCAACCTGAATTTGAGTTTTACATTTTATATATATATACCTGCCACGCGTGTAATGCAAAATTCTTTTTACAAACTGAGTACTCTCGTATCCGACAATGAAAAATGCAAACAAACGAAAGCTAATAAAAACGTGTTATAATTCCTGAGCTGAAATATGTCGAGAAAATGGCTGAGTGGTTAGATACCATGTCTAGCGTCAAGTTTGGTGGCTTTCGATCCTAGCTTGAAACGTCTTCTGAGTCTAGCTACACTGAAGAGTTGTAAATAAAACGAAACACTCTGTCTGTGGATAACTATATATATATATATGTAATCCACAGACAAACTGTTTCTTTTTATCACGACTCATCAGTGTGGCTAGACACGTAAGACGCTTCAAGCTGGGATTGAAACCCGCCTAACTTTACGTTAGACTTTGTATCATACCGCTTAGCCATATATAACTTCCATTTATGTGTGCCTGTGTTTTATGGTTACAATTAGATTAAAACTCTGGTCATTATCAACAGATTTGTATACGGGATGCAAAATGATGTAGACAGTCTAAGAAATAAATCTATCCTTTGTGAAAAGATGATTGACTATATAAGCAAGGTTCGTGAATCTATACAATTCTATGTATTATAAATTCAATCGCCAGTAAACATCTGTACACAGAAGTCAGCACAGATGAAAAAGCGATAGAATGATGTCGCTTTAATAACCTTACATAACCACAGAGTTCAAATCATGTCGGTATACATCACTCTCTGAACCCTATATTCTCTAATTTGTTCATTGAACGCTAATAGCATGCAATGCGCCTACATAGTGCTTAATGGAGCTTCTTCGATACTCGGCAATCGTCATCTGATAGACACACAAAGAAAGCGAAGAATCATTAGAACAAATTAAATTTCCGCTATTTCGAAGATATTCTTGGTTCAGATAAATGCAGAATCCATCAGAAAATGGAGATAAGTAGAGAGACAGAGAGAGAGTGAGAGAGAGAGAGATGAATAAGCAAGTTATAAACAATTTAATTGGCTTCCTTCTAATACATGTTCACTAATATAGATAATATTTTTTTCATAGATATCTCATTACACGTAAAAGAAGGTCGCAACTATTAAATCTGAAAGCAAGTTTCTCTGTGAAAGAGATACGAATTCGATGAAATATATAAAACAAGAATTTATAGAAATCTGATTAGAAAATATAAACTAGATTGCAGTCATATGAAAGCATCTGAATTATCTAAACTTCTTTGTGCTTGACTGAAATTTTGCAATATTAAAAAAAAAATTAAATTAACAAAAAAACATTACCAAAACAGAAAAGGACATATTTTTCCAGGTTACGTAAGTTAAGCCAACTAATATCTCATGTAAACCGATTAGTACACCAAGGGAAAAATATGGAAATATAGATTCAGTGTTTGACCAAGCAGCAGCTGTTCCTTTTTAAGCCAAGAAAAACTCTCCACAAAGTATCCTATTACCTACCATTTTGTGACGGACTAGCAGTTTTTACCGGTTTGTCAACCGGTCTCATGGTATTTAATACGCAAGTCTTAATAGATAGTGTATATATATATATATATATATATATATATATATATATATATATGCGTGTGTGTGTGTGAGTGTATATATATATATATATATATACTTCCTCCCGTGAGTTGCAAACTCTTGAGATAAACACTGATGGCTGTCATGTACGCTGAAATGCAATAGCTCTTCTCAAGAATTGGACATTTAAGGTAGCCGATAACGTAAACGTAGGAAGATATTCGTAAAAAAATCGATTCATTTATGCTGAGAATGACGAAGACTCTGGGGTAAGACGTCCGACTGACGTAAAGTCAGCAGGGTTTCAGTCCCAGCTTTAAGCATCGTGTGGGTCTAGCTACACAAAAGTGTTGTGATAGAACAAAATAATCTGTCTATAGATAACTATATATATATATATATATATATATATATATGTGTGTGTGTGTGTGTGTGTGTGAGTGTGTTTGCTGACAATGATCGAGAGCAACTAGTAAGTTCCCTTTTCAATAGCTACCACATCGAGGTGTAGGAGAAAATATTTCGCCTTTCCCTTGATTGCTCCACTTACTCTTGATATTGACTATATAATGCTGGGTTTTAAATAAGGAAGCATCAAGTATCATATTTGTGTCTTTGGTATGACTCAACGTGGGATTGAACCCTTGTCTCTCGGAACATTGGCGAACATTGTGTAGTGTAGGACTTTTTCATTAGGTTATATGATATCAAGTATTCCTAAAAAATGTAAACCGTATTTTAACAAACATTTGACTCTCAGATAGGAGGCTAACATATAATACAGCTACCCCAGGTAAGACTAGATCTTGAAGTAATAGCAACCATAGAATGCTCTAGACATCCCAGGAGCCTCCCCTCTACATGGAATTTTGTATTATACCCAGGTTAAAACTCATTTGGATGGTCTAACCCTCTGCAAGAGATTCAGTCAGCATTTTTTAAGTTATTCGTGGCTATTTTGAGAGGATTGTTTTTATAAGTAAAATGCTAACTATAAATGATTCAGACAAAAGTTAGAATTACAGTCATCTTTTTATTTATATTTCTGTGATGTTAATTAAACAGCTTTTTGAATGACCTCGTTATTTTTCTTCTCTATACACTACACAGATAACGTGTATATATATATATATATATATATATATATGAAAGCATGTCCTTGAGTATTCTTTCTTTTCTTAACACTGGCACATACGTTATGAATGTTATCAATACTATTTACGCAATGAGATGAATAATAGATTTATTGATTATTTTTTCCAATATAGAAAAACTGAAATAATATACCGAAAGATTTTATCAAATATAAATATTTCTAATCCGACTCTACGTGTTTATTAATTGATTTATTTTTGTTTTAATTAGTTTTTTTCGTTACAAACGGATTATATTGATTTCATAATAATATTAGTCAGACTGTTTCTTTAAATATTCGAAAAAGATTTTATAAAATAAACTAAATTCAAATTAACTATAAAATTTAATTTTTATATTGCGTGTGAATTATTTTACACGTATCCTTTCTGTCTTCATGTTATATATTGAACTTTGACTGACCGGTTAATGCGTGGATTTCAAAAATAGAATGTGCTGCAGAATTTTAAGGAAAACAAGGGACAACTGAAATGCCAAATGAATTTTCTAGGTTGGCCCCGGAAGTGGGAGGCGTGCGCGACCGAAAATATATATCATTACTGATGTTTTCAACTCCAAGCGGCCAATCGGAAGAGCAGATTGTCGGTAGACAGCGGAGTAGACAAGTCCGGCTTCTGAGGACCCCGGCAACCTCTCAGTTGAGAATATGTATCAGTATTCCGTGAACGAAGCAGGAAGAAGACAGTCTCTCTCAAGTTGTGACGCAAACTCGCGTAAATCTTAGCGGTTTCCTGTTTATTTGTCTCTCTCTATCTCTCATGCTACCATTTTAACTTTTGCAAATTAAGAGATTTTATATTTTCGTGAGCAAGTGTTATTGGCACCTTCTTCTCAAATATACAACATTCATTTAGGGTTTAATCCAGCTAATAACCTTCCTTTGCATGCCGGTATGTGTATAATCAGGCTGTTTATATCTATGTGTTTTTTCTTTTATATTCGTTCAGTCGACAGAGCTTAGAATACGTAGGCTGAGTCCCAAAGGTTAGAGGTAATCTTAAATCCAAATGGGGTTCCTGGTTATGACAATTAACTTTATCTAACAGTGAGACTCCATTTGTAGAGATCTGATGTGTGTGGAGTGTTTCTTCATTGGTAGTGCCTCGAGGTTTACACTTGGGCCAGAATGTAGTATATATTATGTTACTATTTCATAGCAAAAAAAAAAAAAAGAACATGATTGCAAATGATTCTTCGTATTCAATTGGAACTAATTTCAATATCCTAAAGGCATAAAATAACCCCTGACAGGTTGAAATGTTGTTAAAATCAATCTATTTATCTGCTTGTTCATGTCTATTACAGTATGTTCATAAGCATTACGTATTACATCACTTTAGTCACTTAATGTACTCAGAGTATTTCACAGTATTTGTCTCAGCTGTGAAAGATTACGTTTTCGAATCATTTTCCAAATTATTATACAATCGGTCTCTCTCCGTCTCTCTCTATGATAAAACAAACTACAAAAATAGTGTATATCTATATAAATCTTGACAAAGATATTTTCCTAAGACATTTTCTGAAAATATTTCCCATGCCTAATTTTACTCATCTTTCGGGAAAAAAAAAACTTTAATAAATGAAAATTCACTGCCAATAATCTATTTACATTTATGTATTTGATCATATAAATTCCCTAGAATACATCAGCAAAATTTTAGTCTCATTCAATCGCCCCCGAAAACAATTATTTGCTCATGGCTGAATATTCAAATAACATAAGCAGTAATAATCGTAAAATAAATGTATATTGTTTGATTGTATGTAGAGCAGAGTAAATTTTAGCTAGTTTGCAGGAAGAAAACTGGAAGTTAAACTCAGGAAGTACGAAGAATTTTTACTAACTTCCTTTTTTCCAAGCAGATTTTAGTCGCAAATTAAAGAACTTCGCCCAACCTATAATCAAGTAATTTCTCCATAAAAAGACTAGCAATGTTCATGATGTATAATACATATGCATATATAGGGACTACACCATTTACAGATTAAATTGCCGGCTGCAGGCGTCGCTGCTTCACTAATAATGCATGTTTCTATAATGATTGTATGAACTCAATACTCACGATCTCATTCAAACGAAGTAAGAAATTCACTTATGAGGTTGGGAAAAGTAACTCTAAATGCACATAACCCAAAGGAAAATGCAAAAATAATGTGTATATATATATATATATATATATATGCAGACACACTATTTTCGTCAATTACATTTTTTATTCGTATTATTTTTCTCTGAGGAAGTATCCATTTCCGTAATTGGGTTTACCCCTAGCGACACATTACGATCATACTGAACCCACACCGAACTATATAATCACTGCTCATGTCTTATTTAAACTAACTGGGACGCCATCACATTTGCAGTTATTTACCCTAGTAAAGACCAGAGCAACGACAAAGAATACATAGTGTCAGAGTCACTTCCCATTACAAATGAATAAATGGACCGATGCCAGCAGTTTACACACATTTTTTCTTTTCTTTTTTTTTTTAGCAATAACATTTATAGTGTTTATTCTGCTTCAAGCTATCTTTTTTACGATCATCCATATTTCACGGAGGTCAGAGTTTTTATGTTATTTTAGTATTTTGTTTGGTATTGCCACTTTATTTCTCCACTTAATTCATTATGAAACCATTAGGTAAATATTCAGCCATTATTGGCAGAGAGATGGGATTAAATAGCAAATTTTCGACAGGAAAAACAAGGAAACCTGCAGATATATAATGCAAAGCTTACAGTAGAACATAAATGTTGATTACATACCGACATACAAAATATTCTTAAGTGTACGTTGGTAAGAAATTAATGTTTTAAACTTCAGGTTGTTCTAGAAGTAATTCAGTTATCCATAAAAATAGGAAACATTATATATATAAATATATATATATATATATATATATATATATATATATATATATATATATATGAGGTATTCTTCAATCCAATAAATCCGGAGTGAGGAACAATTTCATCAAGACAAATAAATTATTCAAATTTCGAATATTTAAATATTCCTAGTAGTGAGCTCAATGTGAATAAATTCACGGAGCAAATAGAATTATTTCAAGAAAAAAAAAGCAATATTCGGTCACATAAGGATAATAAATTTATTTCTATCATGTTAAGAGTATTAATATGAACCAAAGACTCTAAAAATATTTTAAATATTTCACCAGATCATATATATATATATATATATATATATATATATAACATTTTAGATATAGAATAGGATCGAATTATAAAGTAGATTTATATTATCGATCTTCAATTGAGCTAGTTTTGGGGCATTGAATAAAAGCTAACCAAACGATCTGTTTCGTGAAATTAGGATCTTATTTTCTTTTTATCATGATGTTTTTTTTTTCTTTTTGAAATATTGCTCTGCATTTTGTACCGCTGAAGATTTGCAATAACCGTTAAATTTGAGCCTTCTATTATATATCACCATTGGCCGAATGAATAGAGTGTTCTCCAATGGTCTGGAAGACCAGGATTCAATCCCAGGTCAAGTTATACCAAAGACTCAAAAAAATAATGGTACTTTATGCCGCCTTGCTTAACACTCAGCATTATAAGGTAACGATCAAGAAGAGGTGCCCGTGGTGTAATGGTTATCGTCGTAGGAAATGGACACGGCGACATGAGTTCAAATCCTGGACGAGACTGATTGCATTTCACATAGTGAAAGGTGTGAATCCAATTATTCTCTCTCCAGCTATGGGTAAATAGCAAGGCAGATTAGGTTCTTCAGCCTTGATGAGGCAACTCGTACAGGAAAAGGAAAACTCTGAATTAAAACCTGTTAAACTCCGCTTTAAAAAATGACCTTGTGTCATATCCTGCCCGAGCGGAGGGGTTAGGTAAATATGATAAGGTAATGATCAAGGGTAAAGTGGAGCAACCCAGGGAATTAGGGAGCGACCACCCCTACACCTTAGTGAAAAGGGAGCCTTCGTGTCAACCTCGACTAAGGTCACAGACTTTATTAACTTATTTTATATAATACCAGCTTTTCCTATGACGATAACCATTACACCACGGGTATGTCTGGATTTGACCGTGGGGTACTGTTTAGCGTAGTAGAAAATAGACACGGCGCCACAAGTTTAAATCCCGGAAGAGTCTTTACGCATTTTCCGTCGCACTAATACCCACTCGAAAGGTTTATGATTCCGATTATTCTCCCTCTAGCTATGAGTAAATAGTCGAACAGACTGCGTTCCTTAGCCTCGGTATAGCAACCTGCCTACCTATTAAAGACCAAACAATTATTATAATAGTTAGAATGTTTGCTTATCGTACGGGGTTCAATCCCAGGTCGAGTCATACCAAAGACTAAAAAAATGGATTATTCCTTGCTTAATACTAAGCATTATAAGGTACAGATCAAGGGTAAGTGAATCAATTCTGGAACTCTCCCAAACACCTCGGTGTAAAACCTATTAAAATGGGAACGTTCAGAACACCGTCAACTACGATCGGCCATCTTATATATATGAAGGTAGATAATGGAAATCAATCCAAGAGTATGAAGAAAATAGAAAAACTAATAAATCCAAAAGTTATTTATTTATTTTGATGGAAAGTCAACATTAAGATCTTTGGGTTTTAGTAAACGTTCATCAGGACTTTAAGATGGTGAAAAAACTTGCTTGAAGAGCTCTTGGTGTTTATATATGTATATATATATATGTGTGTGTGTGTGTGTTTGTGTGTTATCAAAAACAGTGTATGTTTATAGAAATTTTATATAAGCAATCAAGGAAAAATAATCTTATTTAGTAAACCAATTCCAAGTCTAATTTTTCAACTCGATCATAAATTTGTTGCATCAGAAAATTCATAAAAGCATCCAAATGTTTTCATAAATGAGATAAGTATTAATCTTTTCATATGAGTGAGATAATGACTAAATTTTAAATAGTACCCTTTACCTTCTTTTCAAAAGGGATGTCTCTTTATAATATTTTGTTACAAGTGGATACATATTCGTTTAAAAATTATTAGCCTCATCAAAACAGTAGAAAATAGATGAACCTTACAGATGTGGTAATACATGTCTCTTCTAGACACATTTGATTTATTTTTCTATCTTTCAAAACAGTTGAGTTTGTTGTTACAACATATATATTCGGCTATAACTCTTCTTTCAAAATTTTTGAACGACCCCCATGTATACGTGTGTGTATTAAATGAAATATATAAAGAGAGAGAACATGTGTCTGAAGCAATTAAGCGCAAGTATAACGTTAATGTTATAATTAGCGAAAGGGCTGTGAATTTATACGGTGGCTGTTCGATTTGTTTGTTTGTTTGTTGTTGGGTTTTATGGCATATCAACCTTTGTAGGTTATTTAACGCCAAATCCTTTTTTATGTAAATAATCTGTTCTATTTAAAACAATTCAATTTTGCATAATTACATAGTTTAATTGTCAAAAACATTTCTACTTCAAACTATTCAAGCACTTATATGTAACAATACAGTTAAGTGTAAATACAGTTTTAATGTCGAAAAACAGTTCTATTTCAAATAATTCAGTTAAGTATAAGCACACACTTTGAATGTAAGTATGGTTTAATTGTCAAAGACATTTCTATTTCAAGCTATTCAGTTTACTCAAACAATTGAGTTTAGCATAAGTATGCTGTTAGTTCTATTTAACCCATAGCTAGGACCCTATTAGGTGCTATCACCCCGGGCGAGATTGGACCTGGGAGCGATGACAATTAAGGGGTACTCCGCATTCCCCAACGCTCAAGTTTTAATTGATAAATTAATGAAATGCTTATATTATCACAGAACTTGAAATAAAGATTGGACAAGATGTATGTAAATATATGGAATTTATCAAGAAATATATACCAAAGCATGGGTTCAGAGTTCAACATCAAACCCTCCGAGCCAACAGTAAAACGATACACTGACCTAGCAATTGGTTATTAGATCTTAGACAAGATTGGGAATGCTTATGTCAACCACCTGAGACGTAAGTAAGGGAGTGGTGTGTGAACCCAATAATAAATCAGGAAAAAAAAAATGGACAGGATTTTCTCTGTATGAAAATGAGCAGCGATAAAAAGAAAATGAGGTCTTCAGATTACATGGTGGGGATAAAATAAAGTTTCACTTTGAACAGTGAACGAAGGACACGTAGTGTCCGTTCTCTATTTATTCCAACTTCAACGGCATCAACGTCTGTATGTTGATGGAATTAATAACAATGCTTCTAAATCTTGTGTTGTAGTTTTGCGTTTTATCGACGATGCAATCGTCAGTGTCTCGCTACAAAAGATTTAATTTAAAAAAATGTTGGATGCACGATTAAAAACTTTGTTAATTTTAAGTTCTAAAAACTGCTGGAAACTTTTGCACCCTAAATAAAAACGCTGAAACGTTTTACACACACCTAATAAAATACTAGTATTGAATCAGTAATTTAAAATAATATTGAATTGTAAGTAGATCGAAAGCTAGCCGCGTGTTAAAACGAATGTCAGCCGAAATTATAAAAAATCATAAATAATTGCCTCCATTAAAAGTTGAAAGTATCCTGATGCTCAGATCTTTTTGATTAAATGAAGTTAAATTATGTCTGATTATTGACCCAGGGAATCAAATTTTTGTCAATATTTCTCTTTTACCGGTAAAAGAACAATTTATTATTATGTCGTTCTTTGAGATTCTTCGAGTGAAAAGGAGGAAGAAGGAAACGACTAAAAAAGTATATTTATTGCTATAATGCAAGAAATAATGAAGGTAAATTCAAAGTCTCTGAAAATAATTTCAAAAGGTTGTGACTGAAGAGGGCCGAGGTGAGCCATTAATGTTTTTAATGAACTTGCATGACTTTGCAGTTGTCATGGTGAGCGCTGGTTGAATTTATGTGTGTATTTTAACAAGGAAAATGTTTTACAGCGTTCATTTAATTTTCCTCGATATTTACGAAATAAAACACATCCGAACCAAAAATTCCCGGCTTGACTTCCATAGAAAATTAAATCGACTAAAACAGTAAATCATCATCTTCATGTCGTGCCGCCAGCACGGATATCCCTGACCCTCTCTCGCCACTTTTCCCTATCATTCATCGCCTCCGGCAGGTCTTCAGGGTTACATCCTGTGTTCTCACATAGTTGCTGTATGTAAGTTCGAGCTGGTTGTCCAGCTTTTGCATGGCCATATGTGGGGGTCCATAGGAGTATTTCACTTATGAGCTCGTCCTTGCTTCTCCAGCAGTGTCCCGCGTGTCTGGTTCGTCTTACTTGTATAGTTTTCGTGATGGGGAGCAAGTGTCCGTATAGTTGGTGTCTCGTGGGGTGTTGTCGCCAGGACTTGTTCAATACTGCTCTCAACAAATGCATTAAAGAAAAGAAAGAAGAGTACCATGGACATTCATTGCTATTAATAAAATAGTTGTATGTGGGATATACAGGATATACAAATACCATCATCAAGTCCTGCACGGATTTCCATGACTCTCTCGCGCGCTATTCGCCCCTATCATCTAGCGCTCTGGGCAGGTCTTACAGACTACTTCATGTGTCTGTACAAATCTGATGTCGGTGTGTTCTTGTTGTTCGACCAACACAAGCATATCCATGTTAATCGCTTTATAGTAGAGCGTCACTTATGAGTTCGTCCTTGCTTTTCTAACAAACTTCCGCATGTCTTGTTTGTCTTACTTGGATGGTTTCAGAGGTCGGAGGTGAATGGCCGTACGTCTGTCGTTTCGTATGATGTTGCCTCTTGGATTTATTCAATATAGCATTCTTGTGCCATTCCCTCAAGTTTTTTTTTTTGTTTATACGTTTTGTCAGCGTCCATGTGTTGTATCTATACAGTAGTACTGACGCAAACGCTATCTCATGGGACATGCTTCGATCTAAATTTAAGCCTAACATTAGAGGGTAACATCAAACGCGAGATAAAACCTAACCTAAACTTAGCCAACTATTTTCTCAGAAAGTTTGTGTTTTGTATTTGCTGTGATCCCTGATATCATGCGAAAATTTGAGTTCAGTTTACATGAGTATATACAGTAATTCCTTTTTTCTACAACTTTTAGCACAACAACAAACTTAAATGACATCAACTTCATGACTTCATTGATTGTAGTTATTTCCACATTATGCAAGCTTTTCAAACCTGTTTTAACCAGTGCTTTATTACCAAATTTTGAGTGACAGCACATCATCTCTGGCATCAAGAACTCTTCCATGTATTCTAGCTGATCTTAAACGGTTCCGTTGTCTAAATGATTTTGATTCTTCATCTAATCTCTAATTTCCCTTGTTGTTTTCCATGGATTTTATAAACCTATCAATAGGCGCCATTTAGAATTGTTACCGCTCTTTCGTCTTCTCAGAGAAAGATTCATATATTAGCAAATTTTTCGCTTTCATTTTTTTTTATCCAGTGGCCTGCTGGCACTGCAAGATCTACGAGATGATAGGCTATTTTTTCTTCTTAATTTATACGAGGCTGGTCAGCATGGAGTGATCCGTATGTATTTAAAAGTCCTAGATAATCTTATGCGTCTCATTTTTTACAACATATTCTGGTTTGTGAATATACCATTTCTCACATTATTAAATTTTCGTCGCTTGCACTGTTCCTCTGGATAACTTTCCTATTTAGCAGTTCCTATTCTTGCATTTGTTTTGTTTGCTGCATCTGCTTATTTCATTAACTGTTTAATCTCTATTATCATTTAACCTCCAGTTAGTATTCATTCGCGCATTATTATTATTATTATTATCATCATCATTATCTTGGTGTTGTTATTAAAAGTAGTAGCAGTAATAACAACAACCGCAGCAGCAGATTTCCCATCTTATCAGACTCTTGGTTAATTTAACATGATGTATTCTTGCTGTTATTAGCTAATTTGTTTTCAGTATTCTCGTTTCGACTTTCGTATTTCGTTCGAATCGCTTTCAGTGAAAAAATACAATCCAACAATTACTTAATTTATCAATCAAAGGCCTATTATTTTTTATACATTCCCCATCCTTTACCAACTGAACTACGCTGTCTCCTGAGACAGCAACGCTACAAACATCAAAGTGGTTTGTTCCCCAAAACTACGGTCTCTTAGTTTTTGCAACGAGATTAAAATAGTAACGGCAAAAATTCATTTGATAAAATAGTACAGATAATGTTTTCGGTTATTTCTTGAGTGGGTTTGATAGACAGATTTTAAAAGCATGTCAGAACTTATGGACTTATTGTATGGCTTGTAGTTAGAGAACCGCGTTCACTGTGAGTTCATATCTACATTATTTGTGTTGCTGTTTCTGGAATGTTTTCTTTTTTTTTTTTTTTTTTTTTTTTGCTCACGGTTCTATCAAATACAAATTTAAAAAAAAATATCAATTTAACTCGTAGATGGTGCTTTGAAAAATACGTCTAATCTGGTTCTGAGTGAACATGGGAACAATAGCAATAAAGAGTTACTTCAGACTACCAAGATTTAGAGCTTTACCATCAGATGTGGTTTACTGTTAGATAAAGGACACTCTTTCTGAGGAGTATTTTCATTCTGCAGGAGATACGATCAGCGTATTCTCGTCCCCACCAACAGGATGGTTTCTACAGCTGCATGCTTTAAATAATAACAAAGCATTATTCCCTATGAATTAAAAGTATAGAAAGTATTAATAAATTTCTTGAATATCACTCACTATTTTTTTAAATCGCCTTAGTCAAGTACAGTCGGCTGAGGTAGTAGAATAGACTGACTGGTTGTCTGAAGAGGGGTGATACCCACCCTAAACGAAGTTCCTGTATATGACACCAAACATTCTGATGGGGAGGCTTCAGCCTTGGAATTTTGAGGAATGTGGAGTACTCCTTCATTGCCATTGCAACCGGGTCCAACTGGAGTGGCAACAGCTGATGGGGTCTTATCTATGAGTCAAATAGAATTGCATAACCATTTGAACAGGATGCAAACAAATGTTATATGTTAAATCAAATTGTTAGACATAGAACATTTTAACAATTTAACAGTGTGTAAGCATTTTGTTTAGAAGAGAAAGACAATAACACAGATGTAAAATAATACAATCTGCTTTATTCTTTTCTTTTAATTACCCAAAATGTACGTATGGGTACAAAGAGAGAGAGAGAAGGTCAAATACCACTGCCCAGCACACACAGGGACCGAGGTACCCATCTTTCAGGAAACCTCTTTCTTCCTTCTATACGGGTCGCAATCTTTATGGCTGTATGATATCCCGAACGACCAAGCAGATTCTCGTGATCACAACTCCTCCAGCTTACTACTTACACGATGCATGTGGACACGCCTCCTTCTAACGAGCAACCCATGCAAATTCTGGTGGTCACATATTCAGTCTGCCCCTTACACAATGCAAGAGGTCATGCTTTCTTCTAGCGTGCCATCCACGCATTTCACGAGACATGACCACCGAGAACACCTACGTCCTTCTTACTTTAGGTACCAGGTGCATTTCCTTTTATTTTGTTCTCAGTGTCCGAAACAGCATCGACAAATGTCAAAGGTTCTTTAATTCCATATCTTACAAACAAATGATTAATTCTTAATTAAATTGTTGGTGACATAAAATAATACTTGAAACCATTTAATAGTGTGCAAATAAAATTATTCTAGTGGAATACTTGAAACCGTTTGCTGATATGCACAATAGAATTATTCATATTGCATTGCAATACTTGGAAGCATTTGACTGTGTACAAATGAAGGAATAGTGCTTAAAAGTATAGTGTTAAATATTAAATACTTCAAACCACTTCATTGTGTACAAATAAATGATTAATATTAAATAAAATTATTAATAGTAGATCGCAATAATTGAAATCATATAACTATGTAGAAACAATAGCAATACTTGAGGGGAAGTAAACTATTTCTGATTTATTGAAAAATAAAAATACCCAGAAACTAATTACTCAAAACTGATATATGCATAAACATTTGACTGTGTGCTAACTTTGATTTATGTTAAATAAAATAGTTTGTTTTACATGGCAATAGTTGAAACTATATATTTTCTAAGAAATGAATAATAATAATAATAATTATAATGAAGACAACTATCCGTGTTAGAAATCCTTAAATCCATTTAAATGTGTGCAACAAATGAGTACAGGCTTTTAAATATTTTATATGCTAAATGTGTTTACAATTCATGTTTATTTAACATATATGTATTAATAGGATTTGGCATTAAATAATCTACAAGTGTTGACATGCCCTAAAGTCCAAAAAAAAAGTCTTATGTTCATCATAATCAGCTGTGCATATATATATATATATATATATATATATATATATATATATACACTGAGAGATCATTATACTGAACAGCTGAGATTAATCATGATAAACTGTTTCATGATGTGCTATTCAGTCGTAGAAAAAGCATTGTTCTCCTGGAAGATCGATATGAACCTTCGTTTTTTGTCGTCCAAACCGATATTATTAGAGATTCTGTAACATAAAATGGACAGTTATGAAATTTCATTAGCTTGTAAAATCTAAAAAGTTATGCAAGCATCAATTGAATATTCACCTCACCTCTAAGCCATCAGCAGTTTTCTCTTCCATTGTCATTAATTAAAGGGCATTTATATCGCCGCGAATAAATAAAGTACTTACAGGGGTTAAAAGATTTTTATAAAGAAGGAACATTTATGTGTTCTCTATATTAATTTTAAATTATTTATCTGAATTGTCGGCAAGTATCTCGAGTCTTTGAAAATCGAACGTCCATGACAATCTACTTTTGATTGAACAATAACAAATCAATAATCGATAAATCCCAGTCTAATATGTTACATCTTCCTCTCGGCTAACACTAAATCCTATTGAATTAGCAGATAAGAGATTTCAAATGATTACACAATGTCCATGACTGTCGAAAGATGGATTTCAAGTGAAACAATTCATTGAACATGCGCATGAAGGAAGAAACGAATCAGGCAGGTTACCTGTGGCGTCTTCAGGCTCTCTGAATAGTGATTGACTCAGTTCCGGTCGAGGCCCATATCACTCCGTTATATCTAATTAGGTTGTCAATCCCACCTACTTAACTACGTACGGAGATTATATCCAAAATGGGATACAAAAGATGTTAGCACAGAATTTAGCAGAATATAAGTTTAATTAGTAGAAAAATTGAAAATACGCATAAACGAAAATTTATATATATCGGAAAAAAATTTTCTTTTTGGATATTACGGTAAATGATATTAAAAAAAATCCTCTCAATACTCTTTTTTCCATATTCTATATTTCCATATGTATGATTCCTGTATGTATGTATATATTATCATCATCCACAGACATACTGTTTCTTTGTATCAAAACTCTTCTGTGTAGCTTGAAACGTAGGACGTTTAAAGCTGGGATTGAAAACCGTCCAACTTTATGTTAGACTTAGTAACATACCTCTCAGCCAACAGTCGGAATACGTCATTTCGGGAAATATATATATATATATATATATATATATAGAGAGAGAGAGAGAGAGGGGGGGAGAGACAGACAGAAAATTAATAAACTGTTCATTGGTAATAATATTTTTTTCAGCTGGCCATCTTCATCAGAAAGCCATCACACAAGCTGGTCTCTTTTGTTGAGATGATGGCTGAAATAGATTAAATTTATCATAGCCAAATGACGTTTTGTAGAGTTTTTTTTATAAATTATATGGAAATTTGCTCTGTGAGAAATTTATTAATTATCATACATTGAGCACTCTTAAAACTTTTGAAGAATCGTCATATATATGCATGAGTGTGAATCTGTATGGATATGCATTGTGGATTGCAGAGGATTAAGAAGGTCTCATATAGAATAATTCCTGACTCATTTTCTATAGGATAGTTTACTTATATATCAGTCGAGAGAAATCCTAAGAAAAGAAAACCACCAAGATTTTTTTTCGTGCTCACATCTATTATATCCGTACATCTAGCCATAGGGAATTTGTTGCAAGACCAAAAGCACGACTTTCACAATATGCATCAAATAAATGTGAGGTTTAATCTTTTTCCATTCGTACAAAAGCTACAGAATCCAATTGATGGTAACATTTTATTCATTTTTTGTCAGTTAAGATACCTTGAAACGTCGGACTCAGTTTTGCGCTGAACCGTACTCTTTGGAATGTCAAATATCCAATGAGTATACAATTGTTTACCCATGTACCTTTTACGGTTCAAGCGACGAGTGAGAGAGATACTGGTAAAGTTTTGCCCCTTATGTACATCCAACCAATCTTTTAAGTAATTCTCTTATTTTTATCACAAAATGATTTGCCACACGATGAATAATTATACTTTAAAATACGTAAATATAATAAGGCTTATAATATGGTCAGGATTGAAATTGCAAATGGATACGATTTAATGTTGATTATTTTCGAAATTGTAAAATGCACCCGAATTTTCCTGTGATGGTTCTAAGCAAATTGCCCGACGTCACACTTCAATAGGTCAATCAACACACATCAGTTTGATGATTAAATTACCAAATTTTACTGATGAAATAATAAGGTGCAACATAAATCTTTTCAATGATATGTATACGAGCCAAATTTTGAATGAAATCCGATGGAAATAAAAGGCAGCTTAAAAAAATCAGATTGACTTAAAATGTTATAAGTAGAGAGCTGTCTGATTACAAATGAATTTATTACCAAATAATTACCTAAATTAAAAGGTGGGAAAATTTCGATAATTCAATTAGAACATATGAATGGATATCGTAAATTCTGACGTATAAGGCGACCAATATTTTCGGCGGTAAATTCTATGCTGAACCTTAACCTACATTACCACAGGAATTCCATGCATACACTACGTTACTGTTAGGGCAAAATCAACCCAATTGGTTTTAAAAGAGGATATGAATTCATGAGCTATCGCGCGATCATGAACTTGCGTTGATAAAAGAACATACTGCAGTTTCTGACTGCCCTGGCTTGATGTGATGTTCCAATCAGTGTTTACTTCATTGAATCAGCTGTTAGAAACTGCGTGTGATATAGCGTTAACATAATATTTAATTTTTCTTACTCTCTTTATCTTATATCAGTAGTGTGTAAACATTAATATGTTACCCAAGCACGAGTTTATGTTGAAAATGTTTGTGACAGCTGGAGTAACCGTAAGCGGTTTATACTCTTTAAAGAAGTACTGATCTACAGATTGACCATTTGGTAACAATTTGGAATTTAGCCATGCCATATAAGTCTACCCACTAGTGTTGTCAAGATTTTTTTCTGATTTAAAGAGTTAACTTGTAGACCGCCCAGATTGCCTTGAAAATCAGCACATTCAAGGTTGATTTTTACCTGAGCGAGAAAGCCAAACACTTGTATCGATTAGTAAACGTTTAAAACAAGAAATTAGATAAATTGAGAAACATCTACGGAGAACAACATGATTTTAAAACTTGGGGAGGTGACCTGAGTTTACATCCTAGAGGAGTCGGCTTGCTTTTTACTTCATTGTAATGCTTTGCGAAAAGTAGGCATCATTCATTTTTTCACACCCTCCGACATTCAAAGGGAAAATATTTGGGCGGACAGGGTTCTTTAGTTTTGATTAGGCAACCATTCTAGAAGAGAGAAAAAAACTGAATTGAAACTCGCTGTACTCAGCCCAAACAACTGACACTGAATTGCATTCTGCTTTTATGGTGGACGTGTTGGACGAATAGATAAGTTTGAAAAGCGTAATCTATGAATTCTGCGTTTTAGTGATATACTTGCAAAAGCATTGCATAAATGAAACTACGACAAAGCCATACGAAATGATTTATTTTATTAAGCATTTGGAAAGTATTTCATGCACCTGATTTATATTTTGCAACAGTCATGCAAGGACTTAACCCTTTCAGTGAGGCATATCCTAATTATTGAGGGCTCCTAGTGCCGCATTTTCAAGTAAAACTATCTTCGCGTTAAAGAAAAAAAAAGTGTCAAAATATAGGTCTAAACATTTTACATCATCTTAAAATAAGATAATCACTGTAAACTTTATGAGGCATACTTTGAAATGTTACTGAAAAAAAAAAAAGAAAATGATTAAATAAAATAAGTATTTTTTAAAAATATATTATCATCCTTCGTGAAATATTTAAAACCAAAGCCTATCTTCTTGAAGAACAGCGGCGATACTATTTAACTTATAGCTGGGTGAAAATAAAGGGGTTCAATGTGTTTTTCAAGGATATTAATCCGAATATGCACGTAATAACGTAACTGGTTTTCAACTTGCTCACTTCGAGGACGCAGTCCAGCACTTTAGCCATAACGCTGTAAGTAAAGATCTGGGTCAAATATATTTTTCTAGATGAATACTGTCCGTTGGACTTTTGAAGCAATTTGAATATCCGATTTAAAAAAATAATCATTTTGCTTGCTTACAGTATCTACATCCATACCACACATATTCTTACTTGGATTGGATATGTTAATGAAAGCAATGCATTGAGTCTTATATATTGGGCCTGGAAATATGATCAGAAAAACTCGTTCCATTTGACCGGTGCTTCTCCACCGGGATACATTTTAGTCTTTTTGGGGTTCACGGAAGAAAAAGTAAATTCGTTGCTTGCGATATTATTTCAATGGTTAATGAATAAAAGTTTGCTTTAGACGTATTTATTGCAAGAAGCGACTAGTTTTCTTCAATGTAGTAGTTATTATATTTCAGCCAAGGCTCTAACTTCGTGTCCATAAATCTCAACCGACTCGATAGTGGACAGTGGGATAAAATATTCAATTTTCCTCGATAGCAAATGAGCCGAATACTGCAAAACCAACAGAGCAGCAGCAACCACTTTAAATACATTAATACTTATATATATATATATATATATATATATATATATATATATATATATATAATAAACTTGAATATGTATAACTTGGTTTAATAGGGAACGTTCTCTTTACAAAAAATTTAATTGATAAATCTTATTTAACAATATAAACGATATATTTTATCATATTTTATACAATTTCTTATAACTGAATGTAGGAATGCAGATGAATTACTTAAACCTAGAATAGTTACGATAGTCTATCAGAGGAAAATTGGAGTCAAAGCGGTTCTTAAGTTTAAAAAGAATGTTGATAGCTACTGCTTTAGAGGATGTTCCATTTCAGCTCTGACTAGATTTGTATACATCACGGCACTAGGATTTTGACCATACTAGGACTTTGAAGAAAAAGGGTTAAGTTAACATGCAAATTACTCACTCTTTGAAGAAAGTTGCCATTGACCGAGCAAAAAGTTCGTGTTTTTTTTTTCAATAAAACTTGTAGTTTTCTATTCACTTACCTGCAATGAAAAGAGAATGAAATGTTAAATTTTGTTACACATATTCACAGGGTGGAGTAATAAAATTATGTAGTAGAATTTAAGTATATATTTAAATAAATAGGAACAATATCAAAGAAATAGTTTTAAGACTTTAGAAATAAAAAATGCAAGGAAGAAATTGAATAACGTTATAATATAGAATATCAAATAAAATGCACAATTGGATCAAAGCCTGAAAAGCGATTTCATTTTCATTCAAACAACGTAGAGACGGAAATATTTATTAAGTTTGTCTCTCACATAGCACAACAAAGAAAAGAATTTAAGTAGATTGATATTGTGGACTCCACATCACATCTAATATGATCGTGTGCATATAATGTTGCCTTAGATGAGGTCGACTTGTATCCGATATAAAATGATAAATACAACTTACATTGTTTTTCTACTGCTTAGTATAGGGGACAAAGCTACGAGTAGAACTAATACTGTTGACTTAAACTGCTTTTTAAAACTATTTGAAATATATTCTTTTTTTAATTTTAATATCCGTCGTCACAAACCCTACCTATGAATCAAAACTTATCTCTTTTCAAGATATTAAAAAGCGGTTTCAATCATCGGTCTGCGTTCATCTAAGCGGGAATATATAAGTTAATGGTTAAAATACCGAACCAACAGTATTTTAAAATGAAGTGTTAAATATTAGAGAATAAATCCATCAAAACTCTGCAAATACAAGCTGGTTGAATTTATCCTCAATGTTTTATGCCCTAAGACAACAGACAAGTTACTAGCACGGTCAATGAATATATATATATATATTTGTTAACTAGTGTTGGACTAGGAACGCCGTCAAAACTCTCTATATATATATATATATATATGTGTGTGTGTGTGAGAGAAAGAGAGAGAGAGAATGTGTCTGTGTCAGGGAGAGAGATAGTGACTGTGTATGAGAGAGGTAAACTTCAAGAACATATTGATGGGAAAAACTAAATTTGAATACATGAACACATCAGAAATGTTTTTTATTCAGTCAAACACGCATGTTAAAAGTCCGTATGATTTTCTGTTGTAAATAAACGAATAAACAGAGATAAAGTCACAACACAGATGGTGGCGGTTGATAGAATTGGATATAAAGACGATAATTTTGATTTCAAGATAAAAACTATAATTAAAAAAGCTTTGATTGGCCAAGTTCCAAAAGTTAACCTATCTACCTTGAAAATCAGTAGTTCAAACACTGAGTTTGCTGTGGGCTTGATCACTAATTATTGGCATCAAAAACAGTCACGCTACTTTTTCAGCAGTCCAGCTATACCTATTCGCAGATTGAAATAATAAGCTAGCTAGAGGGATAATATATTTGATAGATTACTAAATAGATGGAAATCTATGTAAACATCCGTATGTACATATGTGTATGCATTCATGTATGCACACAATATAAATGAATTGGTGTTCGTAGCAGAAGATGGACATGATTTGGCAAGATCTGTATTGTTTTGTTTGGCTGTGTATCAGGCGAGATGGACCGGCGATCATGTCAGATCCGAGATACTGGACGGAAATCAAGCCTGATACCGGATATCACCAATTATCGGACCCTCTGACTTGTGGACAGTTTGGAGCCTCGCGCTGTCTCCACAGATCGATGGATACAGTTCTGATTCTTTTTATTCGATCTGAACTATGACCCCAACATGGAGCCTCGAATGATCTACCTGTCGATTCTGGCAGGCATGCTTCAGGTCGATTACCATTGCATGCTTTCTTAACACGCAATTATTCAAATTATCTCTACTCACTTAGATAGATAGATAGATAGATACCTTTGACTATATGTAAGAAGAAGACACTCACATTTAAGAGTAGAGTTAATAGAATTGGTTGCTCGAGTTAAAGTTCACATCACATTAATCCTTGTCAAAAGGCATGAAACAACTTTCCCACCATAGCGTTTTGTCAATAGCTTGGCAGTTTTAGGCCTTTAGCCTTAAATAATTCATCTTAGGTGATCAAAAATTGGTATACTTAGAAAAATGTTGATATCCACAGTTATACATCACCAAGTTCATTCCCCTTGCATATACTCTAGGATGAAACTATGGAGTATGGTATTCAACGACCTAATAGAACAAAGAAAACACTTGTATTTTCATATACTAATATTTTAAATGTCACTGTATGTTTAATCGCAAGCTGTTTGCTTTTGAAAGTAGTTTATTAGCTGGTTTTTGATTCCCTACGAGGAAATTACAAATAATTGGTTCGTTTGTTTTACGGAGGAATATCAAGCTTTTGGGGTTATCATTTGATTAAATCGGTATTTTAAAAGCAATTTTACAGATTCATATAAGTAATCATATGTATTTTGTTTCGTTTAGTTTTATGGCATATTAACCATTTTAGGTTTTTTGGTTTGGTTTTATGGCATTTCAACCATGTTGTTTAATGCCAAATACTTTTTATGCATATATATATTAAATATCTGACTTAACAACACATTTTGTAGATAACATGTTAAAACGGGTCTGAGCTCAATTTTAGCAGAGTGATAAATGATTTCACTTATTTATATCAAATACAAACAATTCTATATACTATCAATCCTTTCTTTACACGCAGTTAAATGATCAAACAGTTATATTTCAAACAATTCAGTTAGGCATGTCAACAAAGTTAGATGTTTCCAGTTATTGGTAGGTATCAAAAACGGTTCAATTGAATATCAGTCATTTGTTTATACGCAATTAAATTATTTTGCTGTTCTATTTCGAACAATTCAGTTTATCGTACGTCATTTGTTCACAAATAGTTTAAATGTCCAACAATTGTATTTGAACAATAGTTAAAATCCTATCTGGTGTTACTACTCTGGGAAGGGGTATTACACATTCATCAAATTTCCAAGTCTGGAGCCTCACCATCAGATAATTTAATATTATCCTATTTACCAACCCCTCCGCTCGGGCAGGATATGACACAAGGTCAATTTTTAAGCGGAGTTTAACAGGTTTGAATTCAGAGTTTTCCTTCTCCTAGACTAGTTGCCCCACCAAGGCTGAAGAACCTAGTCTGTCCTACTATTTATCCATAGCTGGAGGGAGAATAATTGGATTCATACCTTTCCCAATTATAATATTATAACCAGGATAATCTTGGAGGGATGTCTTACCACTCGGCAGAGATGCACTGGTTGTATTGTTTGGCCCCAGATGACTGGGCTTTAAAAATATCATTTGAAAAAAATATGGATTCCAGATCTAACTCTTCATATTAATAATTTATACAAAATTATATGTTTTCAAGAACAATTCCTTTTTAATAATGCTAACTTCTTTACACAAACTTGTTAAGAATCAAGTATACCTACAAATGCAAATAACAATAAATTATCTAGTTTTATTCAACTAACAATAATGATCCTCTATAAACAATTGTATCCAAAAATCAATATTTTAATACAGATAATTTAAACCGATATGTTTCAATTATTCGTATGGGATACTCATAATTGTCCAGTAGATCTATAGACAAGGTCTTGAAGAAATTCAGAATTTGAACCTCACCTCTAAATTAAGTTAAATGTCATATCCAAGTCACAATTCAAGAATTCTAGTTTTACATATCAAATATAGGTGAAGTTAGCATATCCCAGAGTCTGCAGAGATGTCGGTTTGTTATTGGGTGGGATAGATTTTATAGTCAGCAATTTAGAAAAAGTTGAAATACATACATTCCATTCGGAAATATTAATATTTTTAGGTGTTCCCTCAGCCTGAATTGAATACCACATGCAAGTATTCAATCTCGCGATAATATTCTTTGCTATTGAGACCCGCCGGTCAAGTACATTTCCAGTGACCGATTAGAATGCAATGCCAAATACTTCCACTTCAAGGTAACTCTGAGAACATTAAGGGTTACTAAAATCTAAAAGAATGTCACATTGGGCCAAAGGAAGCTTTCTAATTTGACCTGTTATTGAACTTGTAAGTAGGATTCTCTTTACATTGTTTGGCAGCTCTTACTTGTTCACTATTTAACCACTGATGAAGAAATAAGAATAAATGTCTTTACAAACGTCAGAGTGAAATGTATTCCATCTTTTACCACGTTTCTTCTTGATTTTAAACATTTATTACAAAAATTAAGTTATGAACATAACGGGCATTCTGCTTTGGAATCAAACTGCTCCTTATAATATGTTTGATTTTGGAAAAAATGCCATAATAATGCGAAAAAGCTGTACCATTTTTATTTATTTTCTTTTCGTTGCAGCAATTTATAACAAGTAGATTTGTTTTGGTATTTTTCTAAAATATTTAACTGTACAATCAATAAATTGATATAAAAAGTAATGGCAACCAGGAAAATATACATCATGAGGAATTGATTTAGACAATGTCGAAGTGATAAGATAATTTTTCGTGGATGTTTGGTATGAATACAATAATAATAAAATGGCGATAATTTGAAAGAGATAAAAATATGAAAATCTTTAATAGAAAGTCTATATTAGGCTAATGGTAACAATAAAATCGGTACAATAATGTTGTTGATGCTATTAAGGAGGTAGATTATAAAATTTCAGAGTTGTTGTTAATGTTTTGCTTTTAATAACATTTTGATACGAACAAGTGGATCATAACATATAGGATCATGGTAATGATAGTGAATGAGATAAAACTCAGCAAATGATGGTATCTCAATCTGATTAGTGGGAAAATATATCGTAAACTCAAATATAATAAAAAAAAAGTTATTATGATGATGACTGTAATGTTGATTATATCAATGTTCTTAAAGATAAGAGTTAAAATTCTAACGATGATGAAGTGCTTGAAAATAGTATCAATTAATACAAAACAATGAAAAAGGGGAAGATACACGAAAAATTAACAAAATATAAAAAATGAAAATGCAAATTGTTTATTAGACATTAAAAAGAAAGAAAGAAAAAAAAGGAGACATAGGTTGGTAGGTTGGTTGGTTGTTTTGTTTTACGGCATATCAACCAATTCCAGGTCATTTAGCGCCGAATTAAATTATTTTAATAAAACTTTCAAGCAATTCATTTTAGTTTTAGAATATTTTTGTTTTAGTTTAGAAACAGTTAAATGTCAAAGCAGTTCTTTTTTAACGAATACAGTATAGCACAGGTACGCAGTTTTAACATACAGTTAAATTTAATAACAGTTAATTTCCAATAATTTACTTTAGCGTATTTACGAAGTTTAGTTCTATTTGACCCATTGATAAGACTATCAGCTGGGCCGTATAGTATTCTGGCTGTCAATGTGAAATGTAAATTTTCATCCATTTTTTCGTTTGATCTGAGAAGTTCTGTTAATTTTTTGAACATTTATTTATATCAATGCTTTTTAAATTGATGGGAATAAATGTATTATCTTAATGTGACCATTTGTAGGATTTTATGCTGAAAAATAGTTCAACTGGTACAAAAAGCATACGAGACTTGGTACAACTCATTGAGAAAAGGGATCCAATGCGAATTTGTCTGGTTTCTTTGTGTTAAGGCATGTCAACTTTCATGGGTAGTTTAGAACCTGAGCAGTCTTTGTTAAAAAAAACACAGTGATATTATTTATCACATAGCAGGGGGATAAGTGGTTTCCTATCTTCTGTTGAAAATGTACAATACAAGAAATTGACCATACTACCAACTGTTATATGCCCCAAAATTGTCGACTTTGCTGTCCCGGTTGATCACAGGATAAAACATAAAGAATGTGAAAAGAAGGATAAGTACCTCGACCCTGCTAGGGAATTGAAAAAAAACTATGGAACATGCAGGTGACAATTATAACAATTGTAATTAGTGCATTTGGAACAGTAACTAAAGGATTATTAAAGGGACTGGAGGACTTGGAAGTTGGCAGACGAGTAAAGACCATCCTAAATAATACGTTATAGAGAACGGCAAGAATACTGAGGATAGTCCTGGAGACTTGAGGTGACTAGCTGTGACTAAAACTCCAGTGATAGACGATCAGCTAACGCTGATGTGAAACTCTCTAATGAGTAAATAATAATAATAATAATAAGCTGACTCTTGGGAGTTCCACATAATGCATGTATAACTGCACGAATGCGTAAAATCAAAAACCGGTCTTTATAATATTGTGGATGTGTTTGAACAACATTTTTTTTCAAGAGTTCTTAATTCTATTTTCGTAAGTTTTGACAATTTCAATCCTTTCATGTTTTGACGCTCCTTTCCACCTCTACCTTTTCTATTCTCCTAACATTCTTTTTATCTTCCCTCTCCATGTACAAGTGAAAATATTTCCAAAATGAATAACACATCGAAATATTTCGATCTTCTTTTAAATCAAATTTACCAACAATGATCTACGAGTGAAACTTTGTAAATTTTACGTCACTAGAAACGTAATAATGTTTTGAATCGTTTTAAAATGCAAGTGAATGGGCCTCAATTGATTAAATAAAGAAAAAGGCTTCCTTTGTTTTGAGTGATTATTTCATTTTAACGGCATAACAAACACTTTTGGGTTATTTTATGCATTGATGTTAGGGAAAAGTGTTCTTTGTTTGTTCATATTTAGATTTTTGAGTCGTTTTTTTTTTCTCAAATTTTATTTTTGAACATGATCTTATCGAATGCCGATAATCTTTAAGCATATATATTTTACCCATAGTACGATTCTTATAAGTTCTCCAACTTTATTTCAGTAAACCTGGGGGGAAAAGCAATGACGTGGTATTCCAGATTTAAAACATTCATGTCATACCAATAGATGCACTTTCGTGTCATATATTGGATACCTAATAAAGAGTGGGTTCTTACCCCTCTGAGAAGGAAACTCTCAACGTTTCGTAAACCCGGCAAAAAAGGCACAAAATATATTTGTTCATTGTTGCGAACTTTCGCAAAGAGCAGATAATAACCGTTTTTTTTTTGTTTTTTTTATAATCTTGATAAAACCTGTGGCTTTACTAAATGAATGACCATTTCCTGTTCACTTTGTAAATAATTATATTCATGACTTCATTTTCTTTAATTATTTTAGAACATCAGACTGAAAACTAAAAATCTAAGTAAACTGCTTCATCTATAATCTATTCTGGAAAAGACAAAGCATATAAAAATGTAAATGATCCATTAAACATATTACAAAATGGTTAACATTATAAGAACAACTTTCGTCTATCATAAATTATTATGCATTCGCGACTTTAGCCTATTGAAGCGAACTGACAAATATTGTTCTCCTTTTGAAAAGGCATTAAAGTTATTGTAAAGTATTCACAGCATTCAAAATAATATTGTTAGTATTTTTGAGAGCCATACAAATGCAGCATAATGGAACATACAGTTGAATGCAATGAACTTTTGTTATCGTTCACATTCTTTTTATTGTGAAGGTGAGATTGGAATTTCCGCACCAAACAACGACAATGCAACTTTTAAAATTGCATCTACTTATAAAAAGTTGCGTATATTAAAGAATAGAATTAAAGAAAATGGTATTATTCACTGCAAAACTAACATATTCATACACGAATTTCAACATATGTATATATATATATATATAAAATACATAAAGTTAAAGTTTTTATTTTTCAAATGTATATTTGAATTTTGTTTTTTAACTTCTGAAAGAAAACACACGCACACATCTGTGTGCTTTTCCTATCTAAACATGTGACTTTAAACCACACTATTTACGATTAATAGGCCACTTTTCTCACATTTATTATAATGATTAGCCTCAACAAAGTAAACTTATATAAGTAACTGACTTGTAGTATTCATAAATTAATGATCGTATTTGTAAATATATTCAAATACATGTTTGAACACTTTTATATTACAATAAAACTTAAAACAACATTATCGTTTCTCAAGTATAACTACCAACATTATGTGTGTGTGTTTGATATATGTTAAATCCAGATCAACATGCTAAGGTAAGACCTTTCATAAAATAACACTTTTTCCTTTTCAAAGTACGGTTTAAATCAATGAGGAAGTCTGAATACGTGTAAATAGTACCTGAGAGGGAAAAGGGGGAAGATAGGAAGAGGGGTTAAAGAGTAGATTGAGGGGGAGAAACAGTGATATGGGGAAAGTGAAAGAGGGAATAGAGTAAGAGGAACAAAATAGCCTATAGATTAAATGAGGAATTTATACCGCGTATTCTAATTTATTAAAGCAAAAACAAAATGCTATATCTCGGCATGAATAAAATTGCATTATTTAGAAAAATACATTTTATTTTCATTTTTGTTTCTTCTCATTGATATATTTTCTCCAATTCCAAATCTCTTAATGCATTCGATGTTGGCAAATATTTATTACCCAGAATGCGTATTTCCTTTCCGACAGTTTAATGATTAGATCCTGCATAAGAAAACCTGACTTGAGTTCATAAACGTAACACGATGGAAAATCCCTGAATTTTTGCTTCCCTCTGTGATTTACTTGCTGCGAATACAGTTTGTGTTTAAATTATACCCAAGTCTACTTGAACACTTTTTGGCTGAAGTGAGTTTGTCTTTAAAAAGAAAAAACATGAAGACGTTTGAACAAAATGCTTAACCCTTTGTTTATCTCGTCTAATGTTTTAGTTTCTTATCTCTTATTCACAACTTGTTCTGTTTTTTTTTTGTTGTTGTTTTATTCAATTTTTCTTTGATAAAATGACTATTTTCACAAGCAAACTCCCCTGAGTTTTATTTTTGTTAGTTTTACAAACAAATATTGATGTATTGTCTATAATTTTGCAAAGAACTTGAACTGAAACGGCTAGTAAATTAGAGATCATTTTCCTTTGCCTTCTACTTTTGTGGAACAAACCTTGTTATCTTTGTCTTTACAGATTGTGCACCTGAATAATACCAAACATCAGATTGATGAAAACATTGTTTTAACAAAATCTCAAAATGGGAAAGGGGGAGAACGACATCAATTTCCTTAGTAAACCTTGCTATATTGATGCTTAAGCACAATATATATTTATCATGGCATCCCAAAGTCTCGCAAGACTATGAATCTGTACCCTGATCTCAGGTCTTGTTACGGTGGTATGTAAAGCTAATAGTTGCTCAGGCAGACTTTTTTTTTTCTCTTTGGGAATCGTTTATTATCCGAGCTGCTATACAACTTCTTCTAAGTGTCACCGTCGAAGTTGCTAGGACGTACTCGAAGACAACGTTGACTGGATTCTGGATTTCAGCTCCTGGTTTTCAATTAATGTTTATTTTTCTGTTCCTGCTGCCGACTTGGGTTTTTCCAACCAAGTCCACATTGCTTATTCTGCTCAGCTAGTTTGTTGTGGGACAAAGAAATTAATCTAAACCTTTCCTCGTGGCATTACTGGGAACTGAAAAGAAACGACCTTGACCAGGTTTCAGTTTTACCTCAAATTCAAATATGTACGATGTATACTATTATTTCACTCAGGAAATAATAGAAAGACAAAAGATGTTTAATGTAAATTATTCATAATAATACCTTTACAAAACGGTATAGTACAGATGCTAAATATAATGTGTCACTAATAATATCATCGGAAGGAAGGCCATAGGGAAAGTAAAACATGTGGATATTCAATATTTACTTTGTGAGTATCAAAAGCATCGGATAAAGTTAATATTGTTTGACTGATTTTAATTGCATATACAAAATTATGGCTTAAGTTTGCCCTGAGACTTTACAGAAAAGCGTACTAGGTTCCTTTATATTTTTTGTTTTGTAGATTGTTAAGAGAGTTTTGCATACATTTATACGATAGATTATTCCTAATACATATAATTCAATAATTTGATCTAACAGGTGATATCCTTCTGTGTAAAAGTAAAACTTTGAGTAATGGTAATGTAGGAGTAATCTACATTTACCCGAGTTCCACAACTAAAGCATCACCACCATATCCAGGTTAGTGTCTTACTAAGGACACTTATTTGTGATGAAGTCGTATCTCTCTGCAGTGGATACAGACGGCTGTTTTCTAAAACACAGAAACAGGACATCTCGGGCTAAGAGAAAATGCTATTTTCCTCATATGCAAATACTGATATCATATACGAAGATCAGGATGCAGATTGATCAAGTTAATGGCTTATTATTTATCTAAGTCCGCCTAGAAAACCATTGCAAAGTTTTACTTTCATATTCGTTACCAGCGAGTACAAAAGCCTGTTATATCCTATCAGATTAATTTCAAGTTTTTCAAACTTGGAACTATTCGCTTTTGGCAAACTGACTTAAAAAGGTCGCAGTCCATGCTATAAATGAATGAAAATCACTATAGAAACAATATTGCATAAAAACAAAATTTGATGCTTCACTCAAAAAATATTTCAGCACATTTTAAATAGGTTTTAAAGTAAAGTTATTACCAATATTCCCTATGATATACTGTAAAATATCAGAAAATCTGAATTAATATCTAATAATTCTTTAGAATGAGCCACAGCGGTAATTATTTTCTGTTCAACAGAATATGCTTTGTATTACGCGTTTTATTATTTACCAAATGGATTTTTACTCAACTGTGTTCTTGGTTGACGTGATAATCCACAACGACCAAGAAAAAGAATAAATAGAAAATTAAAGTTGATTAATGGATGTTTTCGCTTTCTTTCTTTTTTAGAAGACAAATTGTTTTTGGTTCTCTTTCTTGTGCTTAGTTGAATATATTCCTATGCAACGTTTTGTCAGCTTCAAAACCATAAATAAGATTATATTAATCGCAAACAAAAAAGGTAATTTAACTAAAGAATTCTCTTCTGATCCTTCCAAGGTTAATGTCATTCCTTGGACAAGAGGATGGGCATTGTTTTTGAGTCTGTTAGGCAATTCCCCGAGCAATCCTTTTATCTAAATTGCTTTCCACGTTATTAAAAAGTATGATAATAAAAAGAGTATTAAGGTAGTATTTATACCAAGATAACACATTTTTAACTTTACAAGGTTGATGGATTCCTTTTACCTAAATTGTTTTCTAGGAATTCAACACGTACACGAGGGTCGGATGAAAAGTCCATAGCCTGACTAAGATACTTTCATGAAATGTGACTAAATGAGGTTTATGTTCAAAATAACTAACTCTGAGATCCATAAACCTTTTCATCAGTGTTGCAGGGCTTAGATCTTACTGGTAAAATATAAGATATAATGTCATCATATGAAATTTTTCAGTTCACCCTAAAATATTTCTTAAAAGAGAAACCTGAGAAGTTTAAAAACATCAAAGTATGGTTTCCAAGGGGTTTACTCTGATTTGATACATTGATGTCGGATTAGGTGGTATATAAGATTACCTTTAAATTCTAATAGTACGTTATTTGCAGGTTTAAAAAGTTAAATTATGGTGGGTCGTTGTCAGGTTAAACACTAGCCTACAAATCCAAGTACCTGACGCATTTTTAAAAAAATCTACGATTTGAGAAAAACAAAGGATTATTGGCTCTTTCACATACTATATCATGAATTCGATGCTGATAATTGTATAGATTTAGTAAATATTGTCGTACAGTCACACAATAACTATGATTAACTATACAAACACATAATACATATACATCTACATATACATGCAGAATCAACGACACACAATAAAGACGAGCGACACAGTCTTTTAGAAAAATATACCTCTCACTTTATTTGAAAGGTTTGTGTGTGAGAGGGAGTTGGAGACCGAACAGAACTACAACATATTGATACCTACTCTATTGGCCATAACCGCGTTTCTTTCCCATTTCTTGTGCTGCTCAACCGGGGCCTAGGGGCCTACTCTGCTGGGTGCTGGCTTTCTCTACCGCATCTTGTCATCATCGGGTCTGGTCTCCAAACTAACTGATCTCCAAAACTGCAACTGCTCAATCGGGGACTGATGGCCCACTGTGCTAGGTGCTGGCTTTCTCTACCGCATCTTGTCTCCAACTAACAGACTTCCTGTCTTCGAGTTATATAATAGTTCACGCCCACCTTCTTCTTGTGGACGTCACAATTGCACTCATTCAACCCATCCACAGTCAAGGTTATAATTCTGATATTCCTTGAACGGATGCACCTGTTATTTACATAGGTGCATTTCCTATTTTGACAGCCCGGCCGGGTCGTAGGTCAATATACAACAATATTACTCATGTGATACATTGTACAAATATGAGATTCAACATTGATTATTACACAAAAAGCAGAGTTATTTCCTCTTAAATACTTTATTAATGTTTTCTTTTTCAGTGATTGACATGTGCAACAAATAATCATTGAGATACAAAGACATTTTAGGATAAATGAGCAATATCAAAATCTGGAGACAAATATATAAACGTTTTAAATTAACTTCATCATACATTTGCATTGTCTTACATGATAACACACATGATCACACCACAAAACACGCACACGCAAACATGCAGCAAGTGTATTTGTGTATGTTTACATATAATAATTTTCTAAATCCTCTTAAGTAATGCACGGTAGTATGCCTATTATAATTTTGCCAAAAAATAGTTTAGAATTCAATTTTTTTCATAAAAAAGATCCTTCGATTCTTATATGCAAAAGCACCGATATTTCTGTCTTCACGCCTGGCAGAGTCCAATCAATACTTCCACAGGAAATTAAGCATTACATTATAAATTATCTTGTATAGTTAGGAAATTGTTATAAACTGTCAATTAGTAAAATTCAATTTCACATACAATTTTGAACGCCATCACTTTATCCTTTCATTCAGTTCCCTTGAGATTAGTTCAGTATGGCTGTTTGGTGTGTCACCAATTCCATCATGTAGAAATTTTATCTTCTGTACATAAATTCACTGACACAGTGTGTTCGAATTTATAAGAAATTGAAGATGTTAAGTATGTATATGTATTACTGAAAAAAAAATCTTTTGCAAATCAGCTGACAATTTGATGCCACTCCTTGGGGAGACGGCCAGAAGATACCGCCACATTGCGGGAAGGATTTCAGTCACAAACACATGATGTACCTCATTAAACCCTAAGATGTGAACTGAAATAGCACGTCTACTCCAAGCGTACCTGCTGGGTAAATTTTAAATCCTGATGTTCATTCTGCCGAACGCTGTATAATGCGCATAAAGGTATCTCTGTATTTGGATATTTTTATATCACTCTTACGCGTATTTGGATACTATACTATGTATTTAGCAACCCCTCTACACGGGCAGGATATGACACAAGGTCAGTTTTGAGGTGAGTTTAACAGGTTTCACTTTAGAGTTTTCCTTCTCTAAAACTGGTTGCCTTAACTAGGCTGACGAGAGCATTCTGCCCTACTATTTACTGATAGCTGGAAGAAGAATTGGACTCATGCCTTTCCCAAGGGTATTAGCAATCTTTTGGATAATACTGTATGCGTGAAACAGAATATATATATATATATATATATATATATATATATATATACCAAATAGTTACGGCTAATTTGAAACATGACCGATCCTTGGTTCACTTATTTCCCCAAAATGTAGAGCTCACTTCCAGATTTTTACGATAGCAGGGGTCATATGAAAGGTCAGCTGAAAACCCTTAGATACCAGAAATTAATTTTCTTTCAACAAATGCATATGCTATCTCACTATTTTTTTTTTCATTATTTTTTTCAAGCATGCCAACTCTGAAAAACATTTTTTAAATCTTGCGAAACAAATTTACACGGCAAAAAGTTGTATCTCTTGTCGATGATCCTAGTTAGAGACTAGTATCGACGAATAAAAAGTAAATAACATATAAGAACAAATTTTTTTTTTATCTTATCAGTTTTGTTCATCATAAAATCATGAATACTGATGAAAATACAAATGAGTAAATGTTTGTTTATATATATATATATATATATATATATATATATATATATATATATGTACACAGATCTGTGCGTTAAGGTTCCTTTTCATTCTCTCAGATGGTTTTCATCTTTGACATGTGATTTCTTGTGTTAATTAAATTATTTCTTCGACTGACACTTCATTATAGTTCTTAGACATTTTCCTCTCTGGGCAGTAATAAATATCAAAGTGTTCAGGTCAAAAAAGTGACAATGAGGTCTGAAAAGGTTGAGACGGTTGTAGTTCACCATCATCCAGCGGCACAGTGACGTTGGTAGGGGCTACCAACGCGTGCTTAATTATAGACTACATTTCCCAAAACAATACTAAGAGGAGCAACCATAGGACCACAGACAATCACATTTGCAACATTATGCTGTATATTACGGAGATGTTTTGAAAGATATAATTGAAAGTCGCTGATTTTGCGTGTTGGCTGAGAAATCGGAAATACAAAATGGACGACGTCTTTTATTTGGGAACGGATCAGGTTTAATTAAGACTAAAGCCGCATCGATACAGAAGGTGATTCAGATAATTTCATCCAAATTCACATCGACCATACCTATGTCCACAGGTGAAATTAGGCTTACTTTTTGATGGACTGGTTATACACGGGAAAAAAATCTTTCAAACGAGATCTGAGAAAAAAGTGGCAATAGAGAATAATATTTTAAATATATTTGGAAAATAATACCGGAACCTGTTATCACATTATAAAATGCATCGTATAAAAGGGTTTACGGATAGTAATTATATAGATTTAAATAAAGTACATATATATTGTAGAGGGCCTCGTCTACGTCTGTCGGTCTCCGTCTACGGCGACGCAATGATCGAGGGGTGCGGTCGGGGCCACTCGTATTGCGACGTTAGAGGTGAAAATTTTGGATCGTCGCAAGACGAACTGCAGCGATGGCGTGTGGCAAGCACGTTTTCCTCGATCAAGAGCGAAAGTCAGAGGTTCGAAGACGATCAGATACCGTCGTAGTTCCGATCGTAAACAATGCCGACCGGCGATCCGCCGGCATAAGCATGGAATGATTCAAGAAGGCAGCCATGTTAGAAAGTGAGTCATTTGACTTCTTTATATATATATATATAAGAACCGTTCAAACAGCTCAAACCTTCACCCACAAAAAAGAGCCGTACTGAAAATTTTGTAGTGGAAACGCATTACCCATTTAAATAAACCAGAAAAACAAAACAGTTATTCATCTGTCTTTTTGCAGGTGGAGTTCATACAAATTTGAAAGGTGCTCAATAAGTCTGGGGAAAAAAACTCAGAACTTTTTTGAACGACCTTCGTAGATATATACACACGCGCACGATGTATGTAAAATCTATGTGTGTCACGTGAGTTTGGTTCCATAAAAAAAGGAATGAGACATCCCGTTGTTATGGTAACTCGAGTCATTACCTGACAAAAAAAAAAAAAAACAAAGAAAATAACATGAAATGAAATAAAACAAAACAAAATTTAAAGACAGAAAAAGAAAGGAAAAGAACAATGACTTAAAACAAAGAAAAAACAAGTAACAAAAGGAAATTTGCGAAATGAAGACAAGTGAATTAAACAGGAAAAAGAAAAGAACATAGGGAATAAAACGTGACGAGACGAGAGGTAAAACATTAAATTAACATGTAAGTTAAGAAAAGAAAATGCACTTAAAGTCTAAAAGATTGCAGAGAAAACAAATAAACGAAACTAATTCTATTAAAAAAAAGCAGAAAGACGAAATTTCAGTTAGAAAAATAACGCATTAATAAAATATAAAAGAAAGAAAGAAAGAAAGAAATATATAAAAAAAAAAAAGAAATAAAAAAAGCGGCAAGAAAAGTTGATGAAAAAAAACTAACGATAACGAAAGAAAAGAAAACTGAGATGCGGCAAAGCAACTTTGAAGCAAACTAACAAATAAATAAATAAAAACTGTTTACAATGTTCTGAATGCCTTCAGCTTTTGTGTTCGACATAAAAAGTTGAGCATAAGATAATGCCGGGACTGGAGAAAAGCATTTCAAAAGAACATAATAAAAAAGGAAGACTATTCACGAATCGAACAAGGTAAATAATAACCAAACGAGCAGAACCTCAAACAAATAGACAGATAAAATTTCCAATAAAGTAAACATATTCAAAGACACCACACTTCATAAAAAAAAGAAGAAAATGCTTTGCGAATATAATGAAATGAAGTAAAAGATTAAAATGTAGCGAAATAAAACAAAGGTTTTAGAAATAGGAAAAATTACCAAGCTTTGTTTTATTCAACAAGACTTATTCATTGTTTTATTTGTTAGACACTTTAGAATTTTTATAAAACATATACAGGAATATTTTTAAGTTGATCTATGATTTCATATTTAGTTTGTGAACTCAGATAAAACAGACTTTATGTGTTTGAATCAAGATAGTGCCATCTCCTCATTAAAGGGCAAGCCTCTCTTCATAAATAGTCTTGGTCATCAATATAAGAAGCCACTCGTTTCTTTCGCTAAAAATTCTGAAATAAATGCAAAGTTAACAAATTTATAAACATTCGTTTTATCATTTACTATTTAAAAAAATGTGTTGTCAACAGACCAAAGCTGTTGCATTATTGTTCATTTATCTATTCTATTTTAGCGATATTTAACATTATAAAATAAAATTTCGTGGTTATCAATAATGAAGATCAGAACTGTACTTTAGTTGCAACATTTCAAATTAAACCGATGTCAACATAAACGAAAGTTAGGAATAGATTGCTGTTGACAGATAATCCAGCCATGTGGAAATCTAATCTCTCTGACAAAAAAAGGGAAATCTTCCGAAATATATTCGTGTGAGTACTACTGTATGTTTTCAGCACTTCGATTATAACTAAAATTTTCGAGAAAAAAAGCATTAGCTGATACAGTGGGATAGCTTGAGAGAGAAAGAGAGAGAGAGAGAGAGTCAAACGAATCTGTATGTTGTTTCATTTTGACGATTTTTTTATCATTTTTGTCTAAGATCTGAATCTGTATACAAATGTTAACTTCTGGAAAAAAAGCAATGGGTATGTGGACTGAAGAATTAGATCATCAGACGTTTGTTTTTGTTTAGAATAAAATGTCGTTTATTAACTTAGAGTATTTACCCGGGCCATTTGCCTAATGAGTAGAGTGTTCGTCAATGGTCCGGAAAACCAGGGTTCAATTCCAGGTCGTGTCATACCAAAGAGTTAAAAATCGTACTTGATGCCGTCCTGATTACCAGCATTATAAAGTAAGGATCAAGGGTAAAATGAAACAATCCAAGGAAAAAATAGCGCCCTCCCATACACCTCGGTGTAATAGCTATTGAAAAGGGAGCCTTCAGGTCATCCTCGACCAAGGTCGCCAATTTACAACTTAATTCAGAGCAGCTCAACCTAAATCTACAATACATCTTCTACAGCCCTGTTGTTCTATAAATTTTAAGCATACGTGTATCATTCAATGATTACGGTGAATTTAACCAAATTAGTGTGCACTATAATCAGTAGTGATTGGTCCTTTCAGTTCGCAGAAAGGTATCACTAAAACTATTTCTTTACAGGAAAGTTAGTGAGTTTCTACTGAATGAACTATCTTTTCGACACAGTTTCAAGTGGCAATCTCATGTTTAACCCATCTATAAATATTCTTTCACTAAAACAAGCTTCTCCATGTACATCTCACCTTCTACAAATTTGTTTTGTTTTACTATTCTCAACCATCACGTATTTTTTTTACTATTCACAGCGATGATAAATTTGATGATGTAATTCTGTTCAAGCCTCAATAATTTGAATTAACAAACAATTTGAATATTCTCGCAATATATGTTTTTTTTATTAAACTAAAATAATATTTGCTTTAAAGGCACTTCCCAAAAATGTTTACATTAATTGAAAATTATCTAAGATTAAGAAAAAATAATGTGCCTTTAAAAAAAGAACTTTTCTTATTGAAAGAATCCCGTTTTTTTTTTTACATTGGAATGTTATCTAATAAACTGGTCTTTTAGTTGTTGAATTTCTCAACCTTTTAGCATTATTGCTTTTCCTATTTGTTTTAATTTGATACATCCCTGCGATTATACATTCCATTTTAAAACCTTCATTAGATTTTTAGATGTGATCATTAATTTTACACAAATGGATGTATGGATTTTATTTCTTTTTTGTCTGTCTGAACGTTGGACTGGTCGAGCCTGAAATTAGAGGACTTATTTTACTGCATTGTTTTACTTACTGCTTTAGAAGAATTCTTTTAATTCTCCTGGAGACAGACATCTCAAGTTCATAGGAAATTTAGAGATAATAAGAATCAATTAGCATAGGGCATAGGTTGTCTGATAAATGTAGCACTGTAGGATACACATTATCGAAGTTGTACTTTTGAACACAAAATGAACATTTAAAATATTTCAACGGATACAATCTGGCTGGTGACAATGAACTAATAAAATATAAAACTTGTATCTCAATTATGGAGGTGCCCGTAGTGTAATGGTTATCGTCGTAAAAAATAGCCACGGCGACACGAGTTCAAATCCTGGACGAGACTGATTGCATTTCACATAGCACTAATACACTTGGGAAAGGTATTAATCAAATTATTCTCCCTCCAGCTATGGGTAAATAGTAGGGCAGGCTGGGTTCTTCAGCCTTGGTGAGGCAACTAGTCTAGGAGAAGGAAAAATCTTAATTCAAACCTGTTAAACGCCGCTTAAAAATTGACCTTGTGTTATATCCTGTCCGAGAGGAGGGGTTGGGTAAATATGATAAGAAACTGGCATGGATTTTATACAGATAAATATTCGTTAAAGTGGTCTTCTTTTTTCTTGTATGTCATGTTTTCTCTCCATATGTACGATGTCATTAACCGCTATAATAACCTACAGGGAAGTGTTATGCGGATACGACTCTCGTAACGGTTATCGTCGTAGTAAATGGAATCGGTGATCTGAGTTGTTTCTGTGGGCGATTCTGTCTGTATGCTCTGTATTTCGTTTTAATGGCCTTGGAAAAAAGCATAAAACGCACTTATTCTCTCAGCTAAAGGTAAATATGTGTTGTTACATAACAGAATGTTACTGAGAAATTTCCAAAATAGAGATTGGAAATGAAATGGAAATCTTTATAACATTAACAAAATAAAATACTCGCCAGCAGACTGAAGGAGATTACTGCTCGTAGTGACTGCTTAGCATAATTCACCCCACTCATAATATTGTCCAATGCATTTATGAGGAACAGGGCATATCTATTAATAATCAAAGTAGTGTATATAACAATAAGTAAGGAGGGTGACCTAAAAGCTTCCTATTCAATAATTACTATACCGAAATGTACTGGAGGGTACTACTCCTTTTTGTGGATTACTTATCTCTGATCCTTACCTTTTAATGCTGTGTTAATCAAGGGAGCATCAAGTACCATTTTTGCGTTTTTGCTATTGATCCGTGGACTCTTGGATAATTATAAAATTAAATAAGACTATTAGATTTATAATGCAGGGTTATTGTTATTTTATTATTTCCTAGAAGTCCGATATTTAGGGCCAGGAGATGACACATGCGTTATAACGATAAGAGTTAAATCACACATTCACAGAATTAAAACGAAGTCATATGAATGCTCTGGCGAAATCGAACTAATTAAAAACCAGATTATTATTGGTATTATTATGATGATGATGATTATTGTTATTATTAAACATAAAATGCTACTATATAATTGTGTATAAAGTATTAATATTAGATGGGAATAGTTGAAACAATGCAACAGTATATAAATCATCAATATTAGATAATAGCATCTGCTATCATTTAACAGCGTGCAAACCAATTATTTTACACTCAGAGGAAAGTGTATAGTAATAAAAAAAAAATGCTACAGAATATTAAAAATATAATCATGATTGCAATTAAACATCTACATATGATGAAAACTTCGGAATCCAGTAACCTATAATAAGTTCATGTGCCGTTAAAAAATCAACCATGGTATTCAGGTGTTTTTGACTTTTCTATTTGAATTTCAAACTACAATTTAAGAGTTCTCTCTTTTTCTTTTCGAGAATTTGAATTGACAAAGCAATAACTCATATAATCGTTTCTTATCTTCAAAACATTCTTAATTGCTACATCTTATAATGCATTGGTTTAATGGTTTGATTATTTGGAAACTGTTGTTAGTGAGTTCTATTTTATCTGGTTTGGTTTTATGGCATATCAAGCATTTTAGGTCATTTAATGCTAAATATTTTTTCTACATATATATTAAACATGTAGGAGTGGCAAACATTTTGTTAATGTTGTTAAACGACCCTAAGCTGATTCTTTTGCACAAAGTTAAATGGTTCCAAGTGTTGCTAAGTATCTCTAATAATTCATTTAAACATCAGATAAACGATCAAACAGTTCTATTTCAAACAATTCAGTTTAGCATTAGAAATTTGTTTCCACTCAGTTTAGATGCCAAAAAGTTCTATTTGACCCACAGATAGGATCCTATCAGGTGCTACCACTCTATACCAGAGTAGACCTAAGAGCGAGGGCAATGATGGTGTACACCACTTTCTGCAAAGCTCGAACATTACTGGAACCTTACCCTCTGTTTGTTAAGAGTTATATTCAAGAAAATCTTGCAGATGGGGGTCTTACTCATTTACAGAGATGCAGTTCGTGCATTCTTCGGTCCCTCCGACTGGTCTGCATAGTAGGTATAAGACGGTATGTTGGCAACTGTCAATTCCGAAAACATTTAGAAATATTACGTTTATATTCATTTTCTGCTGCCAGAATTATCTCTTCTCTAAACCCTATACAGGAGAAGCCAGATAGATTCTGTTGATGATTGCTGCTTTGGTTTTGCAACCGTTCCTGCATTACATCTTTGAATTAGAAGATTTTTATATTTACTTTTATGTGTCTGTGTTCTCATTATCTTTTTATATTATTCAGATTCTTAATGAAAAAGAGACTCTTTATGCCCTATTCGAGTGAAAAGCTAGAATGTAAGAAAAAAATTCAATGAAATAAGTAACGGTTTACGTAACAGCTTTTTTCTTTTCTTTTACGATATCTTAATTCTTTCTGTAAATCTTGATTCTATGTATTACAAACAGATCATCTTTTTATCTATGAATTTGCCAAAAATATGTCTTTCCTTCTAACATATTCAGCCAACACAATGATAAACATAATCATTCTATTAAAACCCCGAATCCAGCTCAAATGTGCAAAGAGCAAGAGGCTTGTTCAAAAGAAGATATATCGTTCTCACAGCATGTTTTGAAATTCTTAACTTTCATTATTAACTGCATAAATCATTTAAGAGAAATCCCCAAGTAGGTACAAAAAAAACAGTGCATTAGGGTCTTTACTCATATCTTTATATTATTTTTACATTGTTCATATGAATTACTCAAAAAGGTACAAATCTAACATTTTGCTTCATATTTTTCAAAAAATCTCTAAGAGAGATAGTGCCAGGTATCGTCAAAAGGTTGGATTGGCTGGTTGCTTCTTTTCAATTCATATCCACCCATTTTTCGCAATTCAATTTTTCAATTATTGTCACAAATTCTGTACACTTTTATATATAAGTGAAAGAGAGTGAGTATTCTTTTCAAGTTACTTATTTTCAAGATTTCCATGAATAAGTGGATCTCCGACAAGTGTTTGGAAACTCAGATCAAACCTGCCACTTAAGAGGATGTATGTAATTTTGTTCTACAATTATGACTCTTAAATTATTCACAAAGGTCACCCATTATTTTTAATGTTTCTTGGGGAGCATTCCTTAATTATTCAAATAAAATACCCTGGATACAGTTTTCAATTAAAAGTAAACTTCAACCGGCATCTCTGTTAGGATACGGAATGGTTATCTAATTATATTATATTCTAAGAATATTGTTTTAAGATTTTAACAAAATATGAATGCCCAAGACAACGGAAAACGACCACACAAGTTTTAAATAGTTTTAAATTGAGAAAATCTGTCCACATTTTCATACTCAGTTCTATGAGGCTTCGAGTCATCTGTTTGTGCTTTTTCTCCTTTGATTTCATTTGATTTCTATTTGTTTTACGGAAAAAATCGATATAGATAAACACAAGACAAAAAAAACAAAAAAAACAAGTAAAACAAAACGGCGAAATCGTGCGTTGCATTCTCTGGCTTATTCAATAAGAGTTGCAAGGCTCAAATAACACTTGTCATTTTGGTTGTTTTGCCTCAAACAAGAAATGAAGCGATAGTTCAACAAGGCATGCATTGTAATACTTGTCCTAAACTGAACGTACTTAAATTAAGTCCTGCCTCGATGGCTTTGTACAAGAGCCTACAAGTCTTTTTTTTTTAATTATATATATATATATATATATAACTTTTATTTTATTTCTGATATGTTTTAAATTCTTTTGGTATCACGTGACAGATAACTAAATCAATACATTTTTTTTTGTTTTATTTTCCTTAGTGTAACATTTTTTTTTACTGATTTGCTTATTCATTTCTGCATTCTTGTCTTGTTTCAACATGTGTGATATCCACGATTTGATTAGATTCGTATCCATTTGAGAGGATGTTAGGGGTGAAATAGAACTTCAACCAAAGATACTTGCCGAAAACTTAAAAAAAAAAAAAAAAAAAAAGCAATGAACAAGTTGAGAGCGCAATATACAACTGGAGGAAATAGATTTGAAAACAGAGGAACGGGACTAGTAAGTTAACGAACTAGCAAAGAAAGAAAACAACAAAAAATAACTGATAAAAGTATAATGATAGCAGTTTTACAGATATTAAGAACCACAGTGAAGACGTTAGACGCAAACAAGTACAAAACCCTCATATTAATTCACTATTTTTTTTTATTGTTAACAATCTGCTAAACTGTAGAAGGCAAGATAAAGGTTATTCCTGTAATAAATAGTACAGTCTGAACCATAAAAATATAAAGTACCCAACCTCTCCGCTTCTAGTATGATGGGCGTCATAATCAATTTTTAAACAAAGTAAAGCTGGTGTGAATTCAGTGATTTTTTGCTCAATGACTGATGCCTAAACAAAGCTAAATAACGCAGGCTGATGTTCTATATTACCCTTTTCTAAAAGATATTAGCGAGAAGGTAAATTCAAACAATCTTGTAGGAGATTTTAAGCTTGGTTCACCGATTTAATTTTATTCCACGATGAGCATTACGCTTAGCATACCTCCTCAGAACTGCAACGCCAAATAGACTATGTGGCCACTTACTACAATTATTTTATGATGCTTATCCTAATTTATTCCTCAGTTTTAAGTTATGAACTTTAATACATACTTTATTACTATGCTATCCCACTGAAGTATAGTCAGAAAATTGAGAGCAGAACTATGTATAGAAGTAGACATGAAACTAAAAATCTATAATATATAACCGGAAATAAATGCTGAATTTCAATTACTCTTGACAGAAAACCAGGGATTTCATGAGACTTACGGATCCTTGTCTTTAGAAAATACCTCCTGCCCTCAAGATAATAATACATTTGAATTGAGGAATGTTCAATTTTTGTAATGATTTAGGGAATAAAAAGAAACAATACACAGAACATAACTACTTTATCAGGAAAGTATTAGAATGTTTGGCAAAAAAAGAAATATTTAAAGTATATATCATCAAGCAAAAAGGATTACAGGTCATTCATAGAAAGAAGTTATTAGGAAGGATAACAAAAAACTGTAGAAATTAAAACAAAGGAATAAAAACGCATCCCTAGCTTGGTAATAGACTCTAGAACCTTTTCTCACATGACAGAAGTGGATCACAGAAACATGAACTAGTGAATGAAAAATCTGATTCGTCAATAGACTACCTTATACTTTAGAGATGACGTAGATTGACTATATATAACAAGAAAAAGAGGACGTGGACTCATTACCACTGAAGGCAGAGTGAAAACATCAATTCAGCGACAGAAAAAAATAGGAAAAATAGGTAAAAAGAGACTAAGTTCAACAGCCAATAAAAGCCATCTCAAAAACACTACAAAAATATTAAGTTGATCATAAAAAATAGTTCTATTATAAATGATTTATTGTAGTGGTAAAGCATGCTTGATAGGTTCAAGAAAAATTATCTAATCCTGAATTCAGCGATAGATCCTATAATTAAGCATACTCCTGATCCCGTCAAGAGGACCCATCAAAAGAGATTGTTGATAGGGAAGATAGAGAAAAAGAGAGTCTGCACTATTAGTACAACTCGATGAAGAATTATTATTAGTTACTCGACATCAACAAGTGACTAGCAAAAGCGTGGACAGGTATCGATAGGCTATGGGTTATATGGAAGTCGGACCTGACCGATAAAATAAAACGCAGGTTTTCCAAGCAGCGATCGAGTTGATACCGCAATATGGATGCACTACATGGACGCTGACTAAACGTAAAAGCTTGTCAGCAATTACGCAAAAGTGCTGTGAACAATATTGAACCAGTCCTGCAGGCAGCACCCTTCAAAGCAGCAGCTATACGGCTCCTACCACCTGTCACGAAAACTATCCAAGTTAGACGAATCAGACATGCGAGACACTGCTACAGAAGTAGGGACGAGCTCACAAGTCTACCCTTTCACATGGACTAGCAAAGACAGGAAGACCAGCAAGAACTTATATACAACAGCTCCGTGCCAATACGTGATGTAGCCTTGAAGACCTAGCGGGAGTTACGAACGATAGAGACGGGTGGTTAGAAAGGGTCAATGGGATCTGTGCTGGCGGCACGATATGATGATGGTGAGTTACTCGAAGAGCTTTCAAATTACAAGCGTTTGATTGTAATACATGAAACGAAACAAATTTTTGTAAATGATTTGTATTAGTTTGGAATACTTGATATCATGAGTGAGCTCAAGTAAGTGCTAATATACAAATAGAAATCCAAGCAACAAATGCAATTGAACATTAAAAACATAATAATGATTTCAATCTGACATTTAGAAATGAATCAAATTTTATCTTTAAATAAAAAACACAGAGTTGATAAGCCGTTAAATAAACCAAACCTAACATTTAACAAATATTTCCTGCATAGGGACATTATATTTTGCTAGATTTAAATGCGTTTGTCTCAAGTAAAATATTATCTCATTTTCTGATTTGATTGCCTGCGTATATGAAACTTCCTGCATCATGTTTTCTTTTAATGTCACATTTCATGGATATTTTATTTTCCAATGATCCATTCTGCTTCCTGTTTCGTATTGAGATATTTTTTCACTATTCAATTACATGTTACACAGAGCGTAATCGCTTCTATGAATTATTTTTAATTACGTATGAGAACTTAAAAGAATAAAATAAACAAGCTCACATTTCGTCTATGCAGATAAATATACAACCACGTTCAGTTTTAATTAGAATTTTAAAAAATAAACAGAAATCTATTAGGAAAATAATAGTATTGCTACTAAGAAGAAAAATAGGATGAGATTCATTACGACAGAAAAATAAATTAAAAAAAAAACAGTTGCTGTCGTCTTGGACATTACTGCAAGTTTTCTTGGAAGTGTCTGCAAATAATAATTTAAGAAAGACTTTTAGAGTGACACAAATTTATTAAGGATTTAGATTAAAACTCTTGATTTCATTTTCTGAACCAATGAATATTTTTCAAATACGAAACAACCGTAATTTGGACACTATGTATTCATAGAAAGAAAAAAAAAACTAAAGATGAGAGTCTTTTATAATTGTCTAACATGTCAATGATATGACCGAAGGCATTCCTTATCAAGAAAATATCTACGCAAGATTGATTGATTCATTAATTGATTTAAACACCAAGTTTATCTGACGCCAAGATTTTAAATATTCCTTCATTATAAGTTCATGATAAATATCTTAAGAATTTCTTTCTTCATTGTATAACGTCTTACAGAATACTAATCATTTTTAAGAATATATGTTTACCCCCATAGATGGGACCCTAACAGTTAATAGATCACAAAGGAGACCTGGGAGCAATACCAATTAAGGAATATCCCTCGCTACCTAGAACTTCAAAACTGAAGACATAGCATCAAAGTATAGAATCATAACCAGAACATTTCTTTTTGTGGAGTTCTTACCCTTTTTATGGGACATAGCGTATTTTAAACCTACCCGAAGGGTGATCTTTTACAAAGTATCTTCGGCAGATTAGAGTGTCTACAACTAATGAATGTAGGTTAACGAAGATGTTGATATAGTTTAAATTCAAGTCATCACCTTACAAAGAGTGTTGCATCATTTTGATATATATACATATACCTGTGAGGGAAAGAAATGGACACAGAAATATTGAGCGTGGGTGGATGGATGTCTTTTTTCTCACTTAGAGACAAGTTCCACGATGAATTTATTTTCTAAAGGCCTATGTCTTGCTCTCCCTCTTTAAAATGATTATATAGTACTTCAGAAAATTGTCCTAATTATGTGGCGGTGTAGGAAAAGAAATTGACTTTCTACTAATTGTCTGAATATGGCTGTGGAGAATAATATGCAGAACAGCGAAGACATGCCTTTTATAGGTGACAAAACGCCAATTACTGTGTGCAGATATAGACACGCCTTCTGCTTTCATGGACATCCAAGGTAATTACTGGGAGTTTCTAAAACGTACAAATGAAGCAATGAACATGTGAGTAAAGAATCTTCTCTTAAACAGAAATGCATGTTCAATCGGACTGAGAAAACCCGGATAGAAAAATAAAAGATTTCTGTCTATGAATGGTACGATCAATTCCTTTCAACACAAAAAGACTGAGTCCCAAATGATTTCACTGTCTGTGGCAGTCGCTGTACTTGACACTTGGCCACCGCTTCACACGTGAGGTTCACAAGAGGTCGTTAAAACTGACGAGAACCGGAATGTGACCAGTCGTAGAAGGGTTCACAGGTCAAAATTGATTGCTGTTTGCATTGGAAGAAACAACGTTAGAACGAATCTGTTCGATTTTATTCAGTTTTTCTTCGGGTCTAAATCGCAAATCGATATCGATAATCAATAGATATTTTTCGTTTTACGTCAGCAATGATGGGATACTATTAAAACACAAGGTAATCTATTTTAGACCAGGTCAGTTGAATAGATTGGCGAGAGCAGAGTGTATATTAAGCAGAAAAGACACCTTGACTATTTGTCTACAGAAAATATAAATTTAAGCACATAATATTAGTCTATTATACATTGTTTTTCCTTGTAAATACTTTTCAATTGCAATACGTAGAGTGTTTTTGAAAAAGTCGTGAGTAATGTACTGTTTACCTAGAAAAAATGAATAATAGAAGGAAACGTTAATTTTCTGTGAAGTAGCCCTTTGTAATCAAGCATATTTATTTCCCTGTTTTTTGTTTTTTTTTTTCTCGTTTTTTTTTTCCATTATTGAAATTGGTATTTTGAGATAATGTAAAGCAATGGCATTGTGTTTCTTTAAATATCATCCATTTCTGAAATTTTCCATTTTTGTCGAATTTTTACGATTAAAAAAATAGCATTAAGTAGTTTGTTTGTACGTGAACGAACGTCTTTATAGCCAAACCATGTTTATACATATATTTGAATAAATATATGATTTGTAAACGAATAGGTTTAGAGTACAATTTTTACACGAGAATAACTAGATATAATAGTCATTTTTAGTATTTGTTTAGATTGTTTCAAGTATAATAAAATTATTGACCAATTCTATCTGAACCATAGAAAAGACGCTAACAGGTGCTTCCACTCAACGTCAGAGTGGACCTGAAAGTAATGGCAATAAAAGAGTACTCTACGTTCTCCAAAACGCCAGGACTGGAGGATCACAATCAGTGATATTTACAGGACAATGGCTGGAGGATACTTACACACCTGTAGAGATACTGTTGGCGTATTCTACATTCATTTATTTCATAATTCCTAGAGATTTTTATAGGGGAACACAGTATCAGTTTAGTGAATAAGGGAAAGTGGTTTGTGCTAAAGTCAAACAAGGAGTAAAATACGTGATCAAGAATCTGGCCGGTCTGGAAATTCTAAAGCACGAAGCGACTCAATTATTAAACGTCACGTGTTTTTAAATGGTGTAGAATAAAACACAGAGTTATGCCAAAAATCTTTTTTAACATTAAAAATCTTTACTCTGTTATTAATATATTCGAAAAGATATGTTCATAACAATGCTAAACAAAGAATATACCTTTACTAGCTTGTGTTTAAATAGTTACACTGCAGTTTTTCAACTAGAATAGCTATGGGATTAAATAACCCACGAAGGTTGATGTGTCAATAAAATTAATAAAAACAAGAATTCTACAGAATTAATTTTTATTTATTGCGGACTTTATGTCCCTATCTTTGTAGTTTTTGTGCTGTTTCTTCTTTCACTACGTTTCGGCCTAATTTCACCTCTGGCCTTCTTCAGGTGATTTACCGCGACCTCGAATAGCAATGCTAAGTCTTTTAACCGTATCCCCAGTAATTACTGCCTTCCATAATTGTTGTCTATCACACCACGTTTTTGACCAAGTAAACCTCTGGCCGCAATAAATAAAAATTTATTCTCAGATTAAGAAGCCTCATCTCAAGATGATTCCAATTAAAGACAAGTACAATAATTCTACAGTAAGCAGACAATTAAAATATGGATGGATATAAAACAAGACAAGTAGGAATTATAGTCGTTCATGGCACGAATAATAGAAACAACGAAACAAATTTTGACTTCCGTGTGGAGAGTTTGTGTTCGCTTTTCAATAATTCCCTTGAGAATGACATGAATTCATTACTCCTATCACTTTATATGTAAATAGAGGATGCGTAATGAATACAAGCTTGTGAATGCAAACCGTCTTAGATGTTCCATAATGCCATGTCAAAGATCATTTCTTGTTTCTGACACCATGTGATCCAGAAACACTTCTATGCTACTTAGAGTGGATATAGGTACATCTAAGTAATTGCTATTGCCTAGAGATATACGATCAAATGCAATTAATCAGCATGAAACTATGGTAGATTAATAGACATAAGTCATCTCTTAACATATACGACTGCGGCGAAAATATTGCAACATTCTTGAAGAAACACCAGTTTTAATTTAATTCATTAAGAACAAAATCGTCTTTAAGAGCAAAGAAAATTAGTGGTTATGTATCTTAGTAATTTTAATAATTTGTACAAGATATATGGAAGGTCATTAAAAAAATCTCTTTAGTATCCAAAGTAAATGACTAATTATGAACTAATTTTGCATGGAGTTGGTAAAGTGTGTAGAATTATGTCTATTACGAGGACCCAATGCAATAAAATCGCCACAGATATTTTTTTAGCGAAATTTCGATTCATCTAAGTTAAACCAATTTCTGACAACTGCATTCATATTATAAATAATAACAATACTCCCTCACATGAAATATAATAAATATCATAATGAACAAATATCTTCTTATCTAGGGTATTTAAGAAAAACTGATGGAATTTCGAAGTTTAAAATCTTGACCAAGTCTTGCTCAAATGATCTGAAATTCTGAAAGTATTGCAGAAAAAACTCAAATTTCTACGTTCAATGTTGTTGTTTTTTTCAGGTTTAGATATAACATTCACCTGAAAAGAACGGGTTTTTAAGAATAGAACAATGTTTAAAGTTGTTTCTCTACATGTAATTAAAATTCGAGATCATTTGAATGTGAAAGGGTCAAATTATTTGAAAATGATATTACATCTATTTTCAGAGACATTCTGTACATCTTAAACTATAGCAGATTCTCTGAATAATCCTGTATTTATTTACAAAAATCTGCAGGTTCTATTCCATTCACGTGACAATGTCACGATTAAACGTTTAAATAGAGATATAACGTTTCAGTATTGACACAAAAAATTTCGTCTAAAAGACTTAATCCTTTCTGCAATTTGAAATGCTGTACCGCTGACTGGTGTGGTTATTGATATTATAGGCTATATCATTTTTAATTTTAAAACGTATTTATTTTAAGAGTTTTAATTTCATCATCAATAATGGGTTATAATTTTTCGAAAATGAATTCCTGAAATGTTTATGCCACAAGTTATAGATTTCAAGAAATACTTCGGAATATTTCATATTTCCTACTTGATACAAATAATTTGCGCAGAATTGTATGGTTTTAAATATTCCTAATACGATGGTTGATATGGTTTCAGGCAATTAGATTTAATTTGTTTTCACACTGTTATATGGTTTCAAGTAAATGGTAATGATCCTTCGTCAGCATGTTGAGTTTTAAATAACTATTCTTTACACAAATAATTTACAATAAAGACGCATAAAGCAATCCCCTGTAATCAGAATAATTTTTAAACAAGAGTATTTGACCCATATATTGGAACTTAACTGGTACTAAACTCTGAGTCAGAGTAGATCTTGAATAAATCACAATGAAGAAGTTAGCTTCACTCCCCCAGAACAGGAGCCTCGCCATCAACTGAAGTTTAATGTCTGAACAGGAGTCTTACCATTCTGTATTGAATGAATTATCGTATGAGAAATCCCACCGACAAAGAATATCTCACTAAAGCACAAAATCAAATATATTTAGTAAACCTAAGTTTGAAAACGAATAGATTAGAGAAAATAGAATGGACTTTATCAGCTTTCTGCAGTATTCGGAAAGATAAGATTTCATTGCTAAACAAAATCAATACATTTGTCATACTCATGTTTACATGGGTGTAAAAATCGACTGCAAATCATCGTGGTGAATTCACAGAAAAATACTATTTACGAGAAAGATCTTAGAAATGTTCTTTTAATGATAAGCAAATCTTCATCATAAACCTACACATTTCATCCAATTTATCCGGTGTGGGAAGAAATATCACCTTAATTGCGAATATTTTTTCAATCCATTTGAAACTTAAAAATAGGTTCTGGCGGAAATTATCGAATATGAATAAATATTAACTACAATCATAATAAATGTATTCTTTGGTAATTAGCAGGAATATTTGACTTCCATTTTAGGAAATCAAATCTAATTTTGGTCTGATCAGCAAAAATATAATTTCCTGAACTGAACACAGAAAATGTTTTGCTTTGTAAAAGCAAATGATTGTATTGAGATCTCCTGGGTCATTTTTTATTAAATATACATCACTAGTCCCATCACATATTTGGTTAGATTTAACTAAAATAGGTACAGAGATATTTACGAAGCTTTCGTCAACTGTTACATAAATTAAGGTTTTCTTTTATATCTCTATCAGCATCGAAAACTAACTTCCTGTTTAGAAATAATAAATACGCATAATGTTCCAACGAAGTTGAAACGGCCTGTTTATCAAAGTGAGATAATACGATTTTGTACCGTATATTCAAAGACCATAAATGTTAAACTGACATCCTCATAAGCTAACAATATCATGCCAGACAAGAAACAAATGTTTTTTTTGTTTTTTTTTTTTAATTGTTTTAGATGTGGTGTACTGTCTTGATAAAAATATCACTTACGTTTCTGGTGTGAGTCTGTGGCAGTTTTGGTATAATTTTTATCATTCAGACTGCAATCATGAAGAAATCTTAAGCTATTTTGATTTATTTTACTCTTTTAAAAAAATGATTTTTTACTCCAACCTCAGCAGATAGTTACTCACTGAAATTTGATTGACGCCAAGCTTCCATAACTCTTGTCAGTATTCTGGTTGATATTTATAATGCTGTAATATGGATGGTCTCTACTTGTCCTTTAATTTCTACGTCTTCTATTTCCTTCACTAATCTTTTGGGGAGTGTTCCAATAAGTGCATCCATTATAATTGGTACCATAATCACTTGCATGTTCCATACTGTTTTTAGTTCTCTAGCTTGATAGAGGTATCTATTTTTCCTTTCGCTTTTTAAAATTATTGTTGTTATAGTCGTATCAGCAGCGGATATAGTCGATTTTATAAGCTCAAATTTTAAGTCTAACTGGTTTCTTAGTTTATGTCAGAAATTATATGGGCTAGAAATATATGTCATCTTGTAAGATATTTTAGTAATATATTCAACTACTTTGAGATGGTTCGCTATATATATATATATATATATATAAGGAGAAAAGAGAGAGAGAAAGACATTTTTAGATTTAAAAAAATTAAATTTCTTAGTTGAGAAATTTGACGAGAGAATCGAATATTCTTACGATTAAAATGAGAATAGAAGAGGATAGCTTAAAATAAGCTTTTGCGCATTTAATTTTATAAAGCAGTCGAGTATCTTAGTTAAGTTTTATCTGCTTTCTTAGTTTAACGGCATTTCAATTTTCGTGGGCTATTGTATACCAAAACGATCCCTACAGAAGATCTCTTATTGTAATAAAACACATAGCTAGGGTATAAATAGGTTCATACCTTCCCCATGTCTATTATGACGAAAGTGAAGGTAACAGTACAACTAGAGTACAAACTCACTTACTTTGAGGCAGCAGTTCAACACTTAAGCTATTACGCCACGAAGACTGTCCCCACCATCTCAGAACAGTGATTTAAGGAAGATATGTATTGCATGTTGTTGTATAGTGGTCCGTACCACGTGACTTCCGGGATGGATGGGGTATAAAAAGCGTCGTGTTTCTTAAGCACCAGGGTTCTGCAAGACCTCGATCAGTAGTAAGACCAACATCAGACTTAATATTTTCTGGACTGTTCCACTTCAGTTAATGATAAATTAACTCTTTATTTAACAGTGTATCTTATCCTTACCACGATAAAACCCATGTATTCAGCACAAATATTAGAAAGTTGAATGTTAATAATGAAAAATGATTAAGTGAAAGAACAACTAAACCGATTGCATGGATCACGGTAATGCATATTATTGCACTAAATTAATGATATGAGAGCATAGATATATACTAGAGTTCACTCACATAGATATATAACCTCAATAATTGGGAAGAGCCGGTCGTTCTACTAAAGATCAAATAATCTAAACTTCATAAATGTATTACGCATACAAATGAAACTCACTTGCCATTGTTTGTATACACCAAGTGCACCCCATGCAGACAGCTAAGACCACTCAACATCATTAAAAATAAAGATGTCTCACGTAAGAATCTCAACTCCATCCGTCAGTGAGGCTCTTTTTCTATAGCTCTGGAAGAGTGGAGATACACCATTGTTGGAATTAATTGCTGGTTCATTCTGACGTGGATTATTTGAAACAATTAGTGGTCCCTCTTTGAGTCATAGATTATTTTCAATTATTAGCATTAGATTAGAATAATCGGTAACATATGATTCTTAGCAAAGGCATGATTATTATTGTACTGCTTGAGAGTTTTTCACAACAGCGTTAGCCGATGCTCTTTCACTAAAGTTTGAGTGACAAGTCTCCTTAATGTTCCAGGAATCTTCTCAATATTCTGGCCGATCTCAACAATGCTCAAGTTTGGATTCTCTCCATTCCTGTTGTTTCCAAGTCCCTCATTCTTTTACAAAACCATTAGTGATTGTACCAAGAACACCAACGACAATTGTTATAACTGTTACTTTCATGTTTCACAGTTTTTTCTCTTGCCTAATATGGTCGGGGTACTTAGCCTTCTTTTCGCTTTCTTTCAATTCTACTCTGTGGTCAGCCGGGAAAGCAATGTCCACAATTCTGCAAGTTCTCCTCCTCTTATTATTATCTTAATCCATGGGAGTTTTTCACATGAGCGTTAGCTGATGGTGTTCTACTGGAGTTTGAGTGACAGAAATTCTCCTTAAGTCCACAGTACTGTTCTCAGTATTGGGGCCGATCTCAATGATGCTGTTGTTTAGAGAGTTTTCACCCGTCCTCCAGTTCTATTACCAATCCTTTGGTGACTGTACCATTACGATTGGTATAATTGTCACATTCAAGTTCCAGAAATTTTTTATTCCCTATCACGTCGAGTTGCCCGTGGTGTAATGGTTATCGTCGTAGGAAATGAACACGGCGACACGAGTTCAAATCCTGGACGAGACTGATTGCATTTCACATAGCACTAATACCCTTGGGAAAGGTATGAATCCAATTATTCTCCCTCCAGCTATGGGTAAATAGTAGGACAGACTAGGTTCTTCAGCCTTGGTTAGGCAACTAGTCTAGGAGAAGGAAAAATCTTAATTAAAACCTGTTAAACTCCGCTTAAAAATTGACCTTGTGTCATATCCTGCCCTAGCGGAGGGGTTGGTAAATAAGATCACGGTCGAGGTACTTATCCTTCTTTTGGATTTTTTTTATATTTTACTCCGTGGTCTGCCGGGACAGCAAAGTACAAAGTTCTGTAAGTTCTGTTTTTTCTTGATTATTATAAAATCTGGTCATCTGTCCGATATCAGGTGATCCGTTTGAGAGGCACAAACTCCATTGGGATTTTGAGATACATTCTCCAGGACTGATGCTGGGTTTTGCCTCTACCATCCATTCGTATGGTCAAATTTAGATTTCTTACGCAATTCCCAGTCGTGTCTAGTCTTATGCTTTTTCTGTGCTACTTTACTGCATTCGCTTATTATTTGATTGTTCATTTCGTTTCAGTCACCACATAACCTTCATCTCCTGTTCTGTTGAGTCTTATCTATTCTCGCTTTGATATGGTTTGGACTTATGGTGTTATTTTGTGCTGCTATTTGGAGAGATTCATTTTCTCTCGTAAGGTATCCTTTTCTTAGTTACGTCCACCTTTTCTCGTGTGTTATGTCGCTTTTTAGTCGCTTAAACCTTCCAATGAGTTATTTTTCTTCTAACCTTTGTTTTATGGCTACTGTCGTTCCGCTTGATCTCGTATCGCTAGTGGCTGCAATCAGCCTTTTTCTGCGCTTTTCTATGTTGTCTTCAATCTTTGTATCGATGCGTCAACGCTGTTTTCAATGCTGGCAAGACCTTTTGCTCCCTGCCTTCTTGACACATATAGTATATCAACGTAATTCCTGGAGTGTAAGGCCTTATGCATTGTTATTAGTTCTCTTGTTCTCTGGTCCATTTGCTTAAGTTTTTCCTGGTCAACTTCAAGAATGGTCCCTAGTATCCTAGGAGAGTGACAGCCCAGGTGTTTATCCGTTTGACAAGGTTTCTACAAATGAGTTTTATGAAATTTTCTGATTCTTCTCAGATACTATTTTTAATCGTTTTCTTTCATTTCCGCTTGTTTGATGGTGTCAGCTTGCCTTATTCCCAAGCATTTGTAGGTTTCCTTTTCTCCGAGCGTTCTGATGACTACTTCATTTGGTAGTTCGACTCCTTCCATCATCTGCCGTTTGCCACTTTTCATTACTGGCAGGCCGAATTCTTCAATGCCAAACTCCATTCCTATATCTTGATTGTATATCCTCAAAGTATGTATTAGGATTTCCATTTCTTTTGTTCGTTTTTGGCAAAATGTTTTATGTCGTCATGTACTTCAAGTGGTTGAATTTTTCTTGCTATTAACTGAGTTTGTATCCAGCTGTGACTTTTCTAAGGATGTGGTTGAGTCGCATAATGTCCATCACAAATTTTAATGGTGATAGTGCAGCTCGTTGGAATATGGCTCCTTTGATCTTTAATTCTTCAAGACTTTTTCCTCCTGCTATCAATTACACTTTCCAGGTTTGCATATTCTTTTCGATAAAATATACGACTTGGTTTGGTATTTTATAAATCTTAATACAGTGTAGTTAGCATCCAGCTTTCGGAGACTATATCATAAGCCCTTTTTTGGTCAATCCAGGCCATAGCTAGATTTTTCCATCTTTTTTTTTTACTTTCGTTAAAGATGAGTTGATCTAAATATAGTTGCGGCATCTTTTATGTTCGTCGGGGAAGATTCAAAGACTTATCAATGAGTAGATCTTCTCCCTAATTTGTGCCGTTAGTATTCTCCACATCATTGGTAGGCACGTTATTGGTCTATAGTTGGTTGGGGCAGTTCCTTTGAGGAGGTATTTTTGCATTAGAGTAGTCTTCACTTTGGTCAACCATTCGCGTATCTCAGTTTTCTGTATGGATTTATTAGTTTCGGTAGCAAGTCTGTCATGTATGGAGGTGAATTTTTAAACCAAAATCCCTGTATGCCATCTAGGCCAGGGGTTTTCCGGTTTGCTATCTTTAAGTGTTGCTTTGAGCCCGTCGGGGTGTATGTTCACCTAAGGGCCTTCGAGCAATTGTCACTTTGTTTCCATGATTTTATCCATTCGGCTTTTTTTGCTATGATATTTTCGTTCCCACATTTTTCTAAATCTTTTATTATTATTATTATTATTATTTAAATGAATAGTTATTGCACCTATACACTTTTGTAAAAATTAACTATTATGGACTGTTACTTTAAACTATACAACTGTTTGCCAAAAATGCTGATTTTGGCATTAAACAACGCAACAAGGTTTGACACGCCGTCAAATCAATCAATCTAACAGCATCGAACTCGTAAAACTTTTCACACAGGAAATTGATCAATACATTTGAAATAAAACTTCTCCGTGAGACAGGTCTCTAAAAGTATATACCACAAAAAACCAACGCTTGTGCCAAGTGTAATTGAAATGAGAAAAATATTTGTCCGGAAATTCAAAGAAAAAAGTCTTAACATAATTCTTCATTTGTAATTAAAATGTTCTATTTCGTTCTCTTCTTTCTTGATAAGCAAAACAACTACATAATATTAATAATTTGAAGAAAAAATCCAATAATCTTTTTTTTAAATTGCAAGAATATTTGATTTACTCATATTAAACCTAAATAACTTGATTCAATACAGGTATTGAGATTTTATTCGGCATATTTGACTATATATATATATATATATACGCACACACTTATAAAACCAAATGCATATATATATATATATATATATATATATATATATATATATATAATAATCGCACTATTTAAGTTTGCTTCAGAAGACATTTATATCGGGAATAAAGCTATGAAAAACAACGCCATTATTATTTTCTTTTCCTGAAATTTTCTATATGCCAAGTAATAACAGTATGTTTAGGTTGTCAAATGAAGAGAGTGATGTACATTGGAAATTCATTGCTTGGATGTCGCAAATTGGAGTTTAATGTTTATGGGAAACGCTCATTTTTTATAGACTTTCGGCTATGATTTTAAGAAAACGTTAAAGAAATAAATTGTCATTACTGAAAACAATTTCGTGAATGAGCGAATATTCTCATAATGGTCGATTTAAAAATAAACAAAAGAAAACCGTAAAAATGATGAAGTAATTCAAAACCACGAGCAAAAAAATTTAAAAAAAAATAAAAGGAAAAGAAAAGAAAATTAATTTGCTTCAACAGCACACATAATGAAAAATATAAAGACAGCAATTTTATGTCATGTGACAATACCACCTTATATAAATTAGATGTGCTTTCTAGTCGAGAAAGATTTAATGTGACTATGAACAAAAGTATTTTCTTACTATATCTCTAAGTAATTATTATCATATCATTCCAAGCCAGTTTTTTTTACACCAGTGTTATCTGATGATCTTACAGTGAAGTTTTAGCGACAAGTTTCCAGGACTCTTTTCAGTATTATAACTGACCTCATCATTGCTGTAGTTTTGATAGTTTCCGCTAATAAACCGATTACTAATTATTCTAGCGCGCTCTCTTAGCAGTTAGTGATCGTTACATGTACACTAATTACAACTGGTATCAACGACCAAAGTTCATTACTTTTATCATTTTTATAACGAATTTGCTACGATTAAAATCTGTAATACTGACGACATGTGTATCTACTTTCCCGGACTCCACTTTTAAATGAAGCCATTCGACTTTTCATTCTCAGTCTGAGTTTGGAACTTTTTTTTATCGTTACGGCAATCGATACGCAGAGATGCACTATTTGAATCTAACCAAGTAATTTATGATTAGTTTCATTTTAGACCATTACGTTTACCCACATTAATTTTCTGATTTAAATTGTCTGGTAAGTTATTGTGGTCTAAGAAGATATATTCTCCGTTTACTGTTGCTGTTTTTCTTTTTCGGAGACAGTTTAGTTCACGTGAATTCCAATATTATTTGACCAGATCAATTTAATAGTCACATCGACAAATCGAGCGGTATTTTATGCCAAGTGGTTTGGTAATTGTGCTCAGATTGACTCTGTGTACAGTTGTTTATCAAGAGTTTTTTTTTCTGATGTGATATCAATAACTCCTATCTAAGACAAGTAATTCAAGTAGCTAAAAACAATAATAAAACTCTGTAAATGTGTAAACAATTATTCGTGTCATGTAGATAGGACTGCTTTTCATTAACGGTTATAATTCCATTAGAACGGTCGTTGGAAAATTAAATGTCGAGGAAATGTCCCTTCTCAACAGTTAAGAACACATCAATAGACGATTTCACTGATAACCTATCAATGACATGTGTGAATGATTTTGAAATAACAGTGATGCAAGGTCGTCGACAGTCGTCCAAATAAACCAGAAGTGACAGGTATGGTTTCAGTCATTTTATGGACGGATTTGGCTAAGGTCACGTGCACACCATTTGAGTTAGTGAAATCATTTCTTCAAATGGCTCAATGCACTTCTTTAATAGTGTTATTAACTTTTGCAAGTTTAATCCCTTAAATTAACCCACTGCATCAAACCTTTCAATAATTCATCTTATATTGTGTACCGAATCGACGTAATCTTAAATGAATTAAGAATAGTGTGAAAAATACAGAAAATTAAAAGATCACTATAATTGATTCACTAGCGTTATTCAGGCTAGACAAATCTTAATCCAGCTTGATCAATTTGTATATTTCAGTTGATCCATCCTCTGGACAAAATATGGTTTTAAAATATCCGCTTTGGTGTGTGAGTGTGTGTGTGTGTGTGTGTTTAATTTTTTTGCATACTTTCACATGTATGTAGCGGTAAACAGCAACTATGTACACTCAAAGATAAGAAGACTTGATATTTTTCAGATAGGTTATACTCGCTCTTCACAATATATTTTTGGTTCTATACATTTCTGAGTTATACGTTTCTCCTAGATAACACATGAGATCAAAACAAAATATAAGCTCGTCCACCAGGAGGGCGAATCACATTGCTATGAATAAAATCGATCAAAACATCCCTATATCAAAGGCAAAGTATTAGAAGATTTTATAAGTTCTACAGGCGGCATCCATACTTCCTAACAGTCTGAGTAGATCAACGTTTGTTTTGTTTTTAAATTATAGGACGTTAAACGTCACGGAAGTCACAAGATACGATCAAAGAATATCAAACTAAAATGTAAAATTACTCATTTCTTCAGCCCTATTTTGAAGTGCCATGAATTTATAGAAGCACAAAATTTGTCCGATGATGAAATATTTAACAACTTTATAGTAGAGTGTTCGCCAATGCTCCGGGAGACCGGGGTTCAATCCCAGTTCGAGTCATACCAAAGACTCAAAAAACTGTACTTGATGCCGCCTTGCTTCTCTTTCAGTATTAAGGATCTAGGGTAAAATGGAGCAATCCAGGAAAATGACTTGCGCCCTCCCCTACTCCTCGGTGTGGTAACTATTGAAAAGAAAGCCTTCGGTTCTTCCTCGACTTAAGTCACCGACTTTCTTTTTTTTTATGATGGATTTTACAGAAATTCGCATTGATAAAGAATTAATAACGTAATTCCTGAAAGTATTACAATAAGACCTTCATGAACTTTTAACGATACACAGAAGCTAGATTTATACATCGAGTTCGCAAGTGAATTTTATTGAAGTTCATTTCTCATATGTAAATTTTTGTAAAGTCCCTTCATACACCTGTAAATTAACGCTTCTTCACTGCAAATATTGAATACAACGAGCGATAACAGGAAATGATAGCTTTTTTGTTCCAGCATTCCTACAATGTGAGAGAAAACAAGTTTGATGGCATTGAAATATAAAGCTGGCATGGCTGGAGTTAATAATAATGAGATATTAGTGAAGGAACCAAGTTTGATGAAATGTTCAGTCGGCTACTCAGTGGACTATGTCTCTCTCTACACATACATATATATATATATATATAAACGAGAGAATAGGGTGCTAAAAAAATTAAGATCATTGAAACAAAACATATGATTAAAAGTTTCTCCAGATAGAATCTTTCAGCGACTATTTACAGTAAGGTTCTCATTTAACCGACAACATAACTCATAACATTCCCTGACACCTCTATGAGATTTCCGGTTTAAAATAAAGACGAAAATGCAAAAAAATTAGCACAGGAAATGCGGCAATAAAACATAACAGGATAGTCATCAGAATAACCCTTTAAATAGTGACAATACTGCATTTCAAAATGCTGCCGTGAAACGTTTAGCTAAGTTATTCATATTTTGAATCGATACGCCGTTTCTAATCCTGACTCTTCATTAACTCAGCATCTTAACTTTTAATGCGATCGAAAAAGACAAACATCATCAGCAACAAGAGTCATTCACGTTTTCGAAGATAAGGGCGAAAATGAAAAATGCTAATAAAATTTAAGCTGATCAATAATTAGTAGATTAAATTTAGAGAGATAAAGAATTTCGGCCTGCCTAATCTCTTGTTATTTTGGGGCGTTTTTAGACATTTCTTCTTCTACTTCACCGAAAGATATATTGGCAATTTGAAAGAAACTAATTTATTTGCATTTCTCGTCCGTAACATTGAAATCGATTATTACTTAAATCAAGAGCGCAATAAACGAAATTCACTAAATTAACTGTCATTGTTTTAATTGGATTTCACAATTAACAATACAACATATTATCAAGTTGACTGGCATTGGATATGAATATAACAAATGATAAATATAACGGAACAGGGATTTATTCCCAGTTTGAGTCATTCTTAAGACTCAAAAATGGTATCTGATACCTCCTTGCTAAACACTCAGCATTATAAGGTACGGATCAAGCCTAAGTGGATCAATCCAGTGAAAGATGGCGCCATCCATTACACCTCGGAGTAGTAACAATTTAAAAAGAGCTTTCGGGTCACCCTCGACTACAATCGGCCAACTAATAACAACAATGCTTGTACCGAATATCGGCTAAGTTATTGAAATATCAAGTTTTATTTTGGATATCGGGAAATTAATATTAAGTACTTTTTTAAATCACATATTGGAAATAAATTTTATTTAAAGTAAATTTATGATATTATCCATTAATTAGATATGAAAGTATCTTAACCACTAATATAGCATAGTAGCAACGTCTGCTATGCCAGTATTGTGTAATCGTTGGGTTGGAGATGAGAACACAAAAACATAAATTGCCTCGTGTGTTAGGACCTTTTCTTTTATTCTGATTTACTGATTTTAACATCATGTCCACCTGTCTGAGGTTATTTTATGCTTAAAGTTTAGGGAATTACATTCATTGTACACACACATTTACTTTGGTTTGATTTCTTTGTTTAATGACATTTCAAACTTTTTTGGTTATATAATGCCAATGTCATATTATAAGAAGAAGAGTAGTGATATAATTTGATGAGGAGATGAAGAAAATTATACCTTTCGGAAGGGTATTAGCCCAAATATAACGTAGAAACGAAGTAACGTGACTGGGGTTCAAAATTTGCTTTTTCAAACCCACAGTTCACCATTAGCCATTACACTGATCTTATTAACATATTTGTGTTATTTTAAAGCAACTTTTTTGCACATATTCCTATTGAATTCGAATAAGCTTTAAATATATTAATTGGACATATAAATGGGACTCTAGTAGAGACTACTATTCAGGGTCACTGTGAGTCAGTATGCAACGGAAACCAAAGTGTAGTCCCCATCTTAAGAACTGTAGCCTTGTCATGCGATGCAATTAAGTGTCAAACTCAGGGTACCTCTTTTCGGGTTTTGTCTTACTCGTCTGCAGGTGATGCAGCCAGTGATTTTGTAAGATTCGCTTAAAGAGCAACATACACACTAACGTCTGCTATGTATATGAAAACTGTCTGATGGAAAAGTAGGGACTCAAAAACTCAACTACCCACACGTTTCAAGAACCCTGTTGCTATCTATGGGTCAAACAGAACTGTTTGACATTTAAACTAGGTGCAGCAAAATGACTTATGCTTAATGCAATTTTTTAAAAATGAACTGTTTGATCAGTTGTGTGCAAATAATGATGTTCAATTTAATTGTTGGTGATGCATAGCACTAACTGAAAGCATTTAACTGTATAGAAATAATAGCAATACTAGCGTGAAAAAAGTTGTTGTGACTCATTTAAAAATTAAATTACCGATAAAATAATCCCCGACATATCATGTGTATTTATTAAAATGTGTGCAAACTAATCACTGATGTTAAATTGTTACTTTTACTTAACAATACTTGAACTCATTTAACCGCGGAGAAGAAATGTACTCAAGGTCTTTTAAAAATGTTAACATCAGGTGTTAAGAAATCACTTATTTGATATAGCTGCATATACAATTTTTGGAATTAAGTAATCTACAATGGTTGATATGCCATAAACCCGAAAAAAATAAACCCAAAAAAAACTTTTGCTTAACTATCTTCATTTGATTTCTGAGGCTGGTGGAATAAGTGGAAATGAATACTGGACATAATGTGTGGAGTATCTTCTTCGATCGAGAAGAAACCGATTTTTCCCATTTCTTTAAAAAGTTCACTAGCTCACCGTACGCGCAGCTTTCAAATCGTACTCCATTCACGAAAGGATAGAGAATCAAGGCTACCATCGAATTTTATTTGGGTTCAAAGAACACCCCATGCCCATTTCCACCAAGTGCAGGGTGCATCGTCCAGCCAGTCTACGTCCCCGCTTAGATAGCCGATAGAGTCTGGTGAATAATGATGTTGAAATAATGTGGATACTTTATTTCAGTTGATATCCATTGTAACACGATAGAAACTTGTGGGGTGAAATAAGAATAAAAAATGTCTTAAGCTTTCTTAGTCAAGAGTCTGTCCTAAATGAAAATAATCTTATGTTATAACTAGTTTGCTATAATGGTTTTTCGTCGAATAAGAGAACATTCAGCACCCTATAAAGCCGCAAGTGGAATATATACTGTCTTTACAGGAGAATATCTTAATTGAATAAACACGTGCATATCAGATTGACAGTGGGAGAGATTTATGGCACTTTCACGATAGTAAATACCAAAGAACAGGATCAAAAAGAAAACAAGACAAAACTGAAACACCAAAGAAATCATCGTCTTTGTAAGAAAGTTCAGAGACAGTGTATAGAATTACTGAGGAAATAGGCAGCAAAACATTTTTTCTGTGTTTTGTTTTACTGCTGTCATAGAGAGCAAAAGCAAATGCTCACAAATCAGTAATTGATAGTGAAAAAGAAAAAAAAGGAAGTGTATACAAGTTGAATACGTTCAAATATATTTTTTCTTCCTCTGTTCGTGTGTATTCCTTCGCAACACCTGGAATCATCAACTGCAACTTTGTGCAAATCAATGAAATTAAAACAGTATATATTCGCTAAATGCTGCCAGTATTTCGATTTACATAAAAAAAAACTCAATGCGAATAAAAAGTGACTCAAGTTTTATGTATTGGATGATATAAAATAGAAAAAATCTAACGTGAAAACATCTAAATTCCTTTACTCGATTCAGATTTTTTCACTATTTAAAATGTTTCTTTTCTAAAGAAGTTAGACCAGCTTCCTTAGGAATCGAATAAGAAAATGCAAATCATAAAATATTACATAATATTTTTTCACTCTCTCACATATATATATATATATATATATATACACACCACAGCATACGTACCGGATGTTACCATTGATAAAAATAAGATAGTTATACGAAAATCATTCGCTTTGGAGATTTTTTTTTCAGAACTTTCATGATTTTTGGGACGAACATTTAACAACCACGTTAAAATATAAATACAGGGTTTCTCAAAATAGATTTTACCCATTAATAAGATTTAATACTGAGACAAGCATCATGGTAGTTATTTAGAAGACGTGCTGAAAAAAATTCATCCTTTGAGCTAGAGACCTCAGATTAATATTTTTTTAATTATTAATATATCGGCTTCCAGGACAGGCATCTTTTTTAAAAAAAATTCTAGGCTTAGTAATGAATCATTATCATATTAGTTGCATCTATATTGAGACAGTTTTGAAAGATTCTGTCTCAAATAACAAGTGACGTAATTTTGTTTCTTCTATTTTGATCGAGGATTAATAGTTGTTATAATATATCATTTTCAAATTTGAAACAAAAAAAAAAAGAAGGCAGCATTATTATTAGTAGAATTATTAGCAATCAGATCGGTCCCTTGTATAGTGAGGCACTCAAATGAACTGTTTCTAATTATCATTATTAACTTTCTAAAATTATAATTTAAAAACTATAACTCAAAGAATATATGGAATATTTGCGTACGTTAGAGTAAACATGATAAAGAAATTAAAGGGGTGGTCTTTCATCGAATCAACTATGATGCAAATATATTAAATGATATTATATAATTGAAATATCTCATGGCAACAGTTCATTTCCGGGTTTGATAGGAAATATACTCAAAGGCCAATTTCGTTGGGAAAGGAGCTTGAGTGTAGAGTAACACTTGAATTCTTCGCGGAGCAATTTATATTTTATTGATTAGCACAAATGTTTATCCGAATAGTTGATCTATTTACTATATAAAGCAATCATTTTTACTCAGAATATTTGTTACATTTACAATGTAAAACATATATTCAGAAACAGTAACTATTTTTAGACATACGTAATATTAATTAATAGATTGGTTGTGTCTATTGTTTGAGAGGTAGAGAATACAATTTGAGAATATTTAGACGGCTGCCTCTTGCGTAAACAGATAGTGTTTAATTGACAGGTAACGCCCAGGTGATATTAGGAACTTGGTAGTGATTGGATAATCTTGGCCAGTTGACCGAGAGGTTTAAGAAGTTTGCTTACATCTTCAAATTAATTAAGAGAAAACCCTAAAAGCAAGTGTTAAGCGATTGCTATTTATATCCATGTGCTCTTGACTTGGGTACATTGTCAGTAATGCATATGGAGAAGATTTTATGAAGGGAATAAAGAATGTGCCAAAGTAATTAAAATATTTTTTTCATTCATCAGCCATCGGAAGAACACTACGTAAAACACCAAGATAGAAAAAAAACACCGGACACGAAGACAAGACGGCGATGAGGTCATCTATCAGAAATTTGATGATTTATGTTTTATGACACATCAAATCTTGTGGGTTATTTAATGTTAACTCATGCTTCACACGTGTGTGCGTGTGTGTCTGTGGTCTTTAAGCGAAGAGTTTCTAATTTTAATTCTAAACAATTTTTTAGAACTCATTTCTTAGTACCTTGTAAAATATTTTAAAGTATTCCACTCTAACAATGAAAATGTTATTCAACATTCATATTTCATTCAAAGTATTGGTATTCAATATTAAATTCTTTTGGTAAATATTCCTATTTTAAATGTAGAATTTGCACAGCTGTAGAATTTCAAATAGAAAAAATGATAATAATAATTGATACTAGATACGTAGATAAGTAGTATATTGTTATGGCCCTGGAAGGGTTCAAAAAGAGAACAGAACACCATGGTTATAGTATAGGTATATATTTACAAGGACAAAGGATGGTTACAAGAACACAGGACGGTAAGCTAGTTCGCATAACCGCGCGGGGGCGACGTTAGCTTCCGGATCTAGGCTAACTTTGTATAGCTGCGTCTTCCGGTATTATGGAGATGGGTTGTGTCCATTAGGAGGTTATTCCGCCACAACATATATGCACAACCCAGAGTCCATCTTGGAGATTGAGATGCACAATCTTCTTTGGAGTTATGAGATAAAAATGGATCACCTAATGTCTCTCAGGCCTGACGTAGTGACAGTCAAGATCTACTGTTCATTGATCAACACATCCTCAAGGAAAGCAAAACAAGACGGAATACGTAGCCATGGCGTACATTGCCCCCAAAAAGACATGTGATAAAATCCCGAAATGCTGGATAACAAAATGTTCAAAAATGTGCAAGATATCCGACAGAGTCATGAAGTTCATCAAGGAATCCATGAAGAAAATGGTAAGTGGAAGTGATCGCAGGAGAAAAAAATAGCTAATGTAGAAATCCAGCATGGTAACTTCCAGGGAGATGCGATTTCATCATTACTTTTTGTAATCGTGATGATGCCACTTAATCATATACTTATGAATTTTACCGGGGCTAGATATGTACTAAATCGCAAGAAAATATTAATCACTTAATGTACATAGACGACAATAACTGTTTGCAAAAATGTTAAAAGAATAATCAAAGAATCAAATAAAAAGAATAAGGACATACAGTCAGGATAAAGAAATGTAATTTGGCATTAAAAAGGTACAATGTATATAATGAACAATAGGAAAATGTACATAACGGAAAGAATATAACAACCAAATCAAGAAAGAATCAGAACACTCGGAGAAAAGGAAACCTTCAAGTACTTGGGAATATTGAAAGTGAACCCAATAGAACTGGTGGAGAAGAATGAAGAAATGAATTGAGATTCTCAGACGAAAGAAAAAAGCTTGAAACCCAGCTATATAGCAGGACCTCATCAAAAAGATTAACACCTAGGCAATTCCACTTGAAAGATACTCGGGATCATTCTTATAATGAACGACGGAAGAACTTGGAGAAATGGACCATAGAACACGCATACGAATGACAATGCGTAAGGCTGTACACCTGAGAGATAACAGATTATATGTCCTAAGGAAAGAAGAAGAAAGAGGACTCGCCATCGTTGAAGGGAGTTGGGATACATCAGTACAAGGACTTGAAGACAACATTACATAGAGCTATGAAAGACTAATTATTTCGACGAAAAACTTCAGAGACAGCAATACTGATTACCAGAGACACAACTAGAAAGCAGAAACGGAAAACAAAAACAATTTCTTAGATACTTCAAGTGACAAACTGGTGGAACCTCATGCAAGAAGTCATGGATATTGCAATGGAAACGATACTTTAAGAGAGAAACGGAATCTATTCTAATTGCAACACAAAACCATGCCATATGGACCAACTGAATTTCAGGGAAAATAGATAAGACGAAATAGAATAGCAAATGTAGGTTGTGATGATAGAGACGAAACAATAAAACACATTATAAGCAAATGGAAAAAACTAGAAAAAAAGACTACCAGACTTTACTCGACTCGATGGAGAAGGTTATTCACAGGGAATTGTGCAAGAAATTGAAATTCGACCGTACACCCCACCTCCTCAGATAATATATGCACAAACTAGAATTCATCTTGGAGAATGTGACGTAAAAATTCTCTAGGATTTTGAGATTCAGACAAATCATCAAAACGCCGCAAGAAGACCAGACCTAGTTATAGTAAATAAAACAAAAGAAAAAAGAGAGAACTTGCCGAATAGTAGACGGTTCGGTTCGAGAGAGTAAAATTCAATGAAAACGAATAAGAGACAAATTCTTACATCTCGCGAGAAAACAAAAAAGCTATGGAACATGAAGGTGACGGTAATACCAATTATAATTGGTGTACGTGGAATGATCCCCAAAGGCTTAGTAAGAGAGCTGAAAGAGGAAATAACAGGATGAGCTGTGACTATCCAAACGGTGACATGGTTGAGCTCGGCTAGAATACTGAGAAGAATCCTTTAGACCTAAGAAGACTGTTTGTCATTCAGACTCCAGTGAAAAACCATCAGCTAATGCTGGTGTGAAAATTTTTCCAGGATTATTATAATAACTACTAAATTATTGAACAGTAGTATTTGACCAATAGATTGAACTCGATCGGGTACTACCACTCTGAGTATGTGCGGACCTTAAACCACATTACTTTCCTATTAAATTTTGAGTGAACTGAACATCATTTAGAGCCTTGCAGTTTCCTCAGCTGCAGTGAATATCTATTTTGATTTGTGCTTTTCAGTGGGTATTTCTTTTCATTGTGGATCCATTCTCAACCACATAAGATTTGTTTTTTCGCATATTACTCAAAATTTGAGCCCAGACCATCAACCTCCTTTAAAGTAATGATCTATAGATAAATGAGTACCAACACATGATACACTGTGATCAACAGAATCGAAACTTTATAAAAAGTGTATTTTTTTTTTTTTTGGTATTTTCCGCTAAAACCCTGCATATTGCAAGTGCTCAATTCTGAGCAATCTTTTGTTTCCTTAACTGAAATCAGAGTTATTTCGTGCCAAGATGTTAAGAAATTGCTTTCATATACACATTTTATCCAGATATTTGTTCGATATTTTTCTTTCTTTTTGCTGACAATCCTACTGAATACGAATAATCTTTAAACAGATACATTTGATCCATAAATTGGAGCATAACAAGTATTAATATCCAAGGTAACAATGTTCTGAAAGAAATAATAATGAAAGGCAATTCCACACTCCCCAACTTTACGATGAGATAAAGTTTAGTGTAATACCCAAGTCTCCTCAACACATTTTTGGAGATTCTAATCCTCAACGACTGGGCTGATTAAAACATGAATAAGCGACGGCTATGAAAGTAATTAAAATCGATCGAATCCCGCCACCCATATTAAAAGATTAGTTTCACAAGTGGCACGACTAATGTAAATTTCGCTGGGAAAAGATTGCTGAATGATAAAGAGAGTACTTTCAAGAAAAGTAATATTTCATTCGATGATCATTTAGCTTTTGATTAATTCAGCTCCAGGCTCTATGCGTTCTGAGCACATCTCATATATTCACTGTGAGCCTTAACCTTTTACTTGTCATCCGTATTTTAAAATATTTAATCTGATATTCCTCTGCGGTTTCGTCGAGTAAGACAAAATCAAAAAAATCAAGAAACCTACAAAATGATAGCCGCTATCTTTGCAACATACTTAAAATATAAGTGAATAAGGGTGTTGACTACAGATAAGAGGCTCAATGCTATGAAAATGGGTTTAGAGTAAGCTGTCTTTTAAAATAAGTACCGATATTTTTGTTAAAAAACACGATCATATAAAAAATGGACAACAGAGAGAGAGAGAGAGAGAGAGCAGGGTTACTTAAAATGGCGCCAGTTTCAAGTTTTTCCAGCCAACATCGTTACATTAACATACCAGTTACATCCGCTCAGTTTTAAAAGATGCAAGTCAATATGGTAACGTCTTATACTTCTATTATTTTCAAGGAAATAAAAATGAAGAGTTGCCCAAAAACTTGTAAAACAATGACCAAAAATAATTGTGTTTTGTTTCAGTTTCTTTGTTTAATAAAATATTCGTGATTTATTCAATGTCAAAGCGACCCTAGGTGGGGAACAGTAGTAGTACAATTCAACAAATAGCTGGTTGGGGGATAAAGTGGTTAATGACTTTTTCAAGTTTATTAGTCAGGAAGTTAACGTAATATTTTCTCCACAGTTTGGGCACACTGATGATGATGATTCCGCACTCCAACACTTTAACCCCTCTCCAAGAAATTGTTGTAGATTGCAATATTTTAGGAAGAAACATATTGAGACATATATGCAAGTCCCGGGTATATATCCAAATTTTAAAGGAATTTATAAAGCCATATATCTATTCATGCATTTGCCAGTTAATTTAGCAGCTATATCAAACGTCCATAGTGGTTTAATATTCAGACTGCCTGTTCGGATCAACTGATTACTTCCTCCAGAGTATATTCGTGAATATCACTGGTAAAACATTATTATATATAAGTTATATAAGATAAAACAGAACAAAAACTAACGACAGACTTTCAGGTTTACGCTCTTTCAGGTCACTCAGGATTGGAAACATCTGACCTGTCAACAACTGGCTCCTCAGGGGATCGACTACGTGAAACTTTGTCTTTGACTTCTTCATCCGATTTCATAATTATCGGATTTTATATATGAATAATATTGTGATATCGCTTTGCCTTCTCTAGCATAAAGCATTGTTCATAATCAACGGTTTAAAACTGTTTTTGCGATATGTTCAATCATAATTACATATATATTGCCATCTGCAGACTGACTATTTCGTTGTATCACAACACTTTTTTGTCACTAAACTCGCGAGATGCTTCAAGCAGAGATCGAAAGCCGATAGAGTTTGTGCCAGTCGGATCTCTTACCCCAGAGATAGCGTCATTCGTTGAGTTAGTGAAGTAATTTTTTCCGTATATCGTTTCACAAATACGTTATTGGCTACCAGGTGTGCTCAATTCTTAAGAAGATCTGTTGATTATATATATATATATATATATATATATATATATCCATTTACTATAAAAAATAACTTTCGGCAATCTAAAAGGAAGAGGAATTTTTCATATATTTCTCTATTTTATGATATGATGTTATTGACTGCAACTCCTGCTTCACTATATATATATACATATATATTCCTTTTTATCAGATTAATTCTTAAATTAATAGTAAGCGAATATATAACTGGTAATAATTTAAACAACGCTCTATGTTATTGAAAACGTACATGATATCCCTATGGTAAGATCTATAAGTTAGTTGATTAGTCCAAGATATTTTCAAAACAATACCTAAAAATAAATGTTCATATGAATTTAAAAAATCATATTTTTCTCATAGTAAACTAAATATATTCTAAATATATGCTAGATTCATTTATTATTTAGTCTTTATTATTTTCATTTTTTTCAATTTTTCCTGGTTGGAAATTAATATTTTGTTAAAAAAATAAAGCGATAAAAATATTGAAGAAAATATTTTTAAAGCAAAGTGTAATGTAATGAGTTTACTTTCCAATGGTTTTTCCATATATTTTTATTATCTTGATTTAAACCTACCATTTCATGAGCGCTGCGTTCGAGCAGCTGCAAAAGACACCTCCAATCATTTCAAGTAATGGAGTTGTAATGATTTTTCAGAAATATTGCTTATATACAAGCATAGACATTCGCCCACCTACATGTATATATATATATATATATATATCAATCCAGAAAAATGCCCATATATATATATATACATGAAAACAGTATATGCCTGTATTTTTCAATATAAAACCCTATGCAGTTTTTATAATATATATAACCCCAGGTAGAATTTTGCATCATTTACGCTTGTGTTATTCGTTTGCTTCGCCTCTTAGACTTCACTTCTTATACCTTTAGTTTTATTAATTATCTAATGTAAAGTAGATGCATTTTTTGTATTCTTCATAAAAAATTAATTGATATCTTGACAATAGAATAAGTATGTGAAGCCTTTTAATCCCTGGACCCATGATTGATGTCATCCGTCGGCAACTTTGAACTTACCAGATTGTTTGACATTGTTTTAAGAAAATCAAAATAGAAAATTTAAATCCTACCACATATCGCTTCAAAATAGAATAACAATAAATCTCTAAAGAGCTCCAAAGTTCATATCCAATTAAATTCAACCAAAAATACATTTTATCAACTTGATTCTTCGACAGGAACAGAGCATAAATGTCAATTTATTTTCTATCTAACTACCGTTTTATATCTGATCACTACAAGTACGAGGGTGGTTCAAAACGTTCGAAGACTCATCCAGATGTTTAGCTTTATCGCTCGCCTCTCACGTTTGTATGAGCGTTATAAACACAAACAGTTAAGATATAACTCTGAATTATATTTTAAAGTGCTGAAATAATTTTAGTGTATTTCCGTGAAAAAAAAAACAAAAAAACATGCAGCTATGACTCCTTTCTTCGTGAGGCTAATACGTTTTTGAACTAACTCATTGCCAAGTAACATAAAAGTACCTGTGTCATTGTCAATTAGCATGCCAGTAAAACGTCTTACCCACCTGATGAAATGTGGTTCTAGTTACTCAGTAGTATTGCAAATGTCATATAAACACTTTTGGAGGTGCCCGTGGTGTAATGGTTATCGTCGTAGGAAATGGACACGGCGACACGAGTTCAAATCTTGGACGAGAATGATTGCTTTTCACATAGCACTAATACCCTTGGGAAAGGTATGAATCCAATTATTCTCCCTCCAGCTACGGGTAAATAGTAGGGCAGACTAGGTTCTTCAGCCTTGGTGAGGCAACTGGTCTTGGAGAAGGAAAACTGAATTGAAACCTGTTAAACTCGGCTTAAAAATTGACCTTGTGTCATATCCTGCCCGAGCGGAGGGGTTGGTGTATATATATATATAATATATATATATATATATATATATATATATATATATAATATATATATATATATAAACACTCTTGTTGGGTCAACAGCCATCTACTTCATCGGTGCTTTTAAGAAGGAAAAGGGCACACTTGCAATTGGATCTTTCGATCCATTCACCTATTTTCACAGAACCTATCTTGTTACTTGATCCTAATGTAAAGATCACTTTTTGCACAAACCATTACTCAGCTAAATACACAAATGAACATGTTGTTCCATCTGATTGTTGGATTGAAATTGTCAGTATCAGAAAAGAATACTTCAAACAATATAATTTTGCTCAAATTATTATGAAAAAGTTCTTATTAACCCTTCATATCAAGTGTTTTTATTTGAACCTAAAATCGTTTATAAATTATTGCTATTTAGTTGAAATTATGTTACTGCACGGAATATTCTAAACTATATAATTTTAAAGGAATTATTAAAATTATATAGTAATAGTTTAAAATCATATAACACAGCGCAAATTTTTAGAATGATGCAGGAATACGGGAAACCATATTACTATTACACATTATATTAGATATATGGTTTACACTATTCTTGTCTATTATAATCAATATCTGTATAATTTGGTTTTAAAGTGCCTTGTCAAATACTACCAATTTGGTCAGAGTTGTATGGTTTGAGTTGTTTATATCGAAAAAGAAACATACAGTCATTTAGTTGTAATAATCCCAAGCAAATGAAAATTATTTGTACATAGGTATTGGGATTTATTATGTAGAAATTATCGGCCTTATATTGGAATACGTGAAAAAAAAAAACACTCTTGAAAGTAAATATTGAGAAAGGAACTAATTGTGCTCAACCGTTTACTGGCTGATTAACCGAAACGGTGAACTAAATCTACTTTGCATTAAAATCCCCTAGAAACAAGCATATTTACTTTTAGCAATTTGTAAATTAGATTTTAGACTCGTTCGTCTAGAAGATACCAGGGATTGAGTTATCAATTGTATCTCATGAAACCAAACTGCTACTGAAATTGCAACCATACAACTGGTACGATGAGAATGTAGTCTCTGCTGGACAATACCTTTAGAGATTGTAGCTTACATTTTGATACATCTCTTGCAATTTAGGAAAGATCATTTGCATCCTTGTAGGGAACATTTTACATACTGTACGTGTTGAACTCAAAATTAAATGCAATTTATTGGCCCCCGACTTCTCAGGGTGGTATTCTTCTATGAGAGAATGAAAAAAAGTGTAAACAAACTTTTATTTCTTTTTAGTTTCTTCAATAAAAATTCCAAATATTTTGATCGAAGAAAGAAGTGTAAATACGTATGATCCTTGATTAAATATTTTTGCGTTACGAACTTGATCGATTATAAATAATAGATTCCTTTAAAATTTGACAGATTGGTTCTCCTTGATTAAATAACAAGATCGCTATAAAATTTGATCAAAGTTAACTCACAAAAGATCAAAGACTGTTTGCGTGAACCTACTTTTCTTTCTTTTTTATCTATTGAAATGTTTAAGTATAATTGCTGATATTCTTGATCAGCAATCAAGTGGCGATTTTAATAAGAGATATTGCTTCATAATATACACTGGCACTAATATGCACCTTCCAGGCGGAAATAATCACTTCCTGGTTGGTTTATTTGTTTAATGACATATTATCGTTCTTGTATTAGTTAATTCCAAAGCTATAGTTGTCGAAGAATTGTAGTAGTAATGTTTAACCAATAGCTGGAGGAATAAGTTGTTTCCTACCTATATTAGGGAACGTAACTGAGTGGCTGGGACCCGAATCACTTACTACAAAGTCACAGTGATATACGTTGGCCAAAATACCACGGGAACTCCCCATCATTTTAGAGTCAATGCAATAAAATGTATTAATTTAGTAAGACTAACGAAACTAAGAACGCAGATAAATGTATTTATTTTTATTTTATCGTAATTCACTTGGTTTGACTTGTTTGGGTTTTATGGAATATCAACCACAGAAGAAAAGCCAAATCCTCTTTTCAAAAATGTATTAAAAATATGATTTGTAAACCTTTTGTTGATAGCATTTTTAAACTTGCCCAAGCTTATTGCATTTGCATACAGAGAAAGTGTTTGAGTATTGCTCTGTGATACCAATAATTCAGATAAGGGACATTTCTAAAGAGTTTAAAATATTGATACGTATTCATCGTAATTCAATTATACAGTTATTTGTTTCTACTTAATTAAATAGTCAAAAAAGTTCTTTTTCTAACTATTCGGTTTAACGTAAGTTATTTGTTTGAACACAGTTTACATGTCAAACTTCTCTTTGACCCATAGATCATGTGCTACCACTCTGGATGAGCAATAGCGATGAAGGAGTACTTCCTATTCCCCAAAGCACAACTGACTGGAGCTCGCAATCCGATGGTTTAATGTCATACATAGGACACACGTTTGGGGATTTTTACCCCTTTGCAGTGATACTGCCGACTGGGCTCCTTAATTTATTTCTATATTAATGTGGAATCATTAACACAAAAGTTTTGGTTAAAACCGGTATGAAAACTATCCACACGATAAGCGAAGTAAACCTTTACTTTTAGTGGATTATAATATCCAATGCAGAATTTTAAAGGCATTAACAACGTTGGTTATTTTGAGGCTATCGAAACTAATGTAGACTTTTATTGACACATCGCTGATTAATAAGATACTAATTAAGATAACCTAATTATTATTTCATAATCACTAAGATAACATAAATAACTGAGGTTGTCGTGACGTCAGTAGTGACTTTATTTCCTTTATAGACATGTACAGTCTCCGTATTTTATGCATATACTTTCCCCCAGAGAATTTGTGTGAACTGCGACGCAAACAGTCTTGCTCAGGATTCGATCTCGTTTTGTATTTCCTTTCCTATGACGATAAACTTTACCTGTGGTGTAATGGTTATCATCGCAGGAAATTGACTCGGCGACACGAGTTCAAATCCTGGACGATACTGATTGCATTTCACATAGCACTAATACTCTTGGGAAAGGTATGAATCCAATTATTCTCCCACCAGCTATGGGTAAATAGTTGGGCAGACTAGGTTCTTCAGCCTTGGTGAGGCAACTAGTCTAGGAGAAGGAAAACTCTGAATTCAATCCTGTTAAACTCCGCTTAAAAATTGCGCGGGGGGGTTGGGTGAATATGATAAACGTTACTTAACAAACTTTATATACATATATATCCACGCAGAAACATTTTCTTCTCTAGTCTATAATAATGTGCTTCATGACTAGAAGGCTCCTTCTTCAATAAGAATGGAGTAATTATCCAAGAATCAAAATGTACCATGAGATTTTTCTGTTAGGAATGGAAACGCGTAAAGCAACGAATTAAGCATCGAAAAGAAATTAAACAAAAACTGAATCATATGCAAATGCAAACAAATTAATACAACTGAGTATTTTAAGCTTCCCACTGGAATTCTTATTATATTTACAGAAAAAAAGAAAGTATAACAAATCCATTGCACACTGTCTGCTGCAGTACAAAATATACTTAAAAAAAAACATGTTTATTTTATACAATTACAAATTAATGTTCATAAAATTTCAGAATAATGTTTATATAGACATCATCTAGAATAAATTGCACGGAATAATTCACTTTAACTACATGAACATTTCCAAACTGTACACTTAATTGTTGCAGAAATATCTCTCAAAACACATTTTTATTTCTCTATATAATTCGTTCCACGCCAATTCACTCAAATCAATGGGGAATATTAATCATACGAACGGCGCATAATACAGTAGAATTTTCAGCTAAACGTCAAAGTCATAATTATCAGTCAGGCAACAGATTATCAATGCACCTTCATCCACTAAAAAAATACATCCATATATTCGTACATATATGTATTTAACGAAATTCTTACGCTCCGAACAGAATACGTCAAAAAAAGTCATTAAAAAAGAGTACAGCTAAATTGAAATCAGATTATTGACTTTCTTTTTTAACATCAGTTCAGTTTCCAGATATAAGGAACCCAGTTTCCCCAACTGTTTACACATAAGTGGCAGGAACACATAGATTAATCCCTTTTGCAAGGAGTTAACGTGAAGAGAAAAGCACACAGCCTCCTTTTGGATTTGAATTCTAGTCACCATTTCCATTAATAATATCCGGGCCCTTCACCGAACCTTGTAATAAAACATATATTTCAACAGATATTAGAAGATATTAAAAATATCGAGAAAAGCTTCTTTGGGTTCATTGATTCATTCAAATTGTGAATTTTCCATCTTATCAAATCTGATTTTAATATACAATCAGCATATGTTGTTCATTCTCAGCAGGATATGATTAGAAATGATTATATGCAGATATTTAGAATATATACGTTCTCGCTTCGCTTCAGCTTATAAATAAATAATGTTTGCTGTATGATATTAAGTTCTGAATATTCATCATGCATGGGGACGAAGTTATGTAAAACAATTCCCTTGACATGAAGAAAAGCTACCATATTATTAATGCTGAAGATAATTTTGAGTGATCTGAATCAGAATTCCATGTCATTTTATATTTTAACCACACTAGGCTGATATTACGTACAAGACAATTCCCTGAACAACTCCATGCATCCAGTTTGATAATCACTATAAAACAAGATTATAATGCATATTCATGTAGGTACTTAGTGTTATATGATTCCTAATAATATAAAATCATAAATGCAGAGGGTAAAGTGCTCACGTAAACAAATCTTACTCATATTTCACTCTCTGCGGGAATATATATATATATATATATATATATATATATTGTCATCCACAGACAGACTGTTTCGTTCTATCAGAACTCTTCAGTGTGGCTAGACCCGCAGGACGCTCGAAGCCGGGATCGAAACCCGTCTAACTTTACGATAGATTAAGGTTTCAGACCACACGGCTACAAGCGGACTACGTTGGCTAAGGGAATTTTAAGGTATTGTGGGTATGTGTACAACCTCTGGCAAATATGTATAGATCCCCACTCTGAGTAAAAAACATTTCTCCCTTATCTTTATTTAATTGAAAGCTCAAATCTATTTTATTTAAAACCCAAAAAAGTTCTTCACAGGGCATACTACCAAATGATAAAAATGGTTTATAACAATATGCTTTTTTTCCATTTGGAGATGAAAACATATAGAATCATCAAATTTTTTTGAAAAAAAAGGAACCAATAAACATAAAAATCCTTGTCAGTGTTTTATTGCTCTATCCCCGCAATTATTGTTTGCCTCAATTTTTCAAGGCATAGATTTAACTAGTACAAAAACAATGTTGATCATCTAATTGCTTCTAGTTTTCTCTAATATTGCTTGACAAGTCAGAATTAGAAATTAAAGCCTTTTCATGGACTGTTAATTTTGTTTTGTTTTTTAAATTTCCCCAAATGTTTTCGGTTTACCTTTTTCTTGCCATTTAATTGAGTAGATAGGATTATCCACCCAGTGAGAAGATATATTCCTATTCTTAAAAATGACTTCTTTATCAATAAGCATATATTCTATGAATCAAATGAGAAAATTGTTCAAGATTTGAATGCACATATGTATATTAACCTTTAAACCAGAAAACATTGCTATGAAATGCAATTTTTTTTTTAATAAATTTTTCCATGTTTATGCTGCGTTTATTTTTTATTTTGTAAAAATGGGAGAAAAGTTTACTTATAGTGATGAGACGATTTTTTTTTCGGAATTTATATATATAAAGATGTATATTACTATGTTGAAGAACTGTATACCATCACGTAAAGCAATTTCTATGCGATTCGACTTTTCTATCTTGAACTACAATATGACATATTTGAAGATTTCCTCGGCTGTGTTATTGATTTCTGGTTGGGTCGAAGAAAATCGAGGTGAGCCTAATCCTAAGGATTCTCAGCATGGGACCACAACTCCCCAAAGGATCAAAATTGAGGATCGGATTAGTCTGACATCTTTCTTACACTGGTCACTGGAAACGTACTCGTTTCTTAGTTTTACACGCTTATATACGTTAGTCACCCACATTAAATTGACCATATGCCCCAGTCTACCCACGGGAACAGGTAATGAAATACGAGTAAATTCTATTCTACAATGGCAATATTCATCAATAACTTGAAGCTGTCGTCATATTTTCAGTATGTTAACTCTGATAACGCTCACATAGCTGTTTTCGTTTTGTTTCATATCAATCTGTTGAACATTTATAGATTAGGAAAAAAGTTTAGTTTCCTTTATCTAACGACATCTTGGATTCGATCTATTTGTAAATGCTTGATGTAAAGTAAAGGAAAGTTGACGACCGTAGTCGAGGGCGACCAGAAGGCTCCCTTTTTAATAGCTGCTACACCGAGGTGTAGGAGAGGGCGCTACTCCTTTCCTTGGATAGTTCCACTTTACCCTTGATACGCACCTTACATTACTGAGTGATAAGCTATGCGGTATCTAGTACGATTTTATATTATTTTGTATGACGTGACCTGGGATTGAACCCTGGTCTCCCAGACCATTGGTGAACACTCTACCCACTTGGCCAATGAGCCGGTCTTTTAGAAATCGCACTTATTTGTTTGTCCTCAGTCACTTTATACAGTTATGTTCTTATTTAATACCAACAAGTAATGAATAGGTCTGTTTTAAATGAATTATTACTTTTTGATAATGATCATTTGTCACCACTCTATTATCTGGTTCCATGCATTGTTATCGAATTCTAATATTTTCAACAATTAGATTCAAATAATAATTACGTGTCATGGATATGATTCTAAACACCATCATATGGTGATACTCCTTCATAGAGCTTTCAGCAATGTGGATTAGTCCTTCATTGCCATTACTTTAAGATCCACACGCACTCGGACTGGTAGTACTTTATATGGTCCCTTCTATGCGTAAATAAAATAGTTTAAATATTTAAGTATGTTCAAACAAATGACTGATGTTAAATTGAAATGTTAGTGCCACATAGCAATATTGAAACAATTTAACCATGTACAAACAAATGTGTAGTATTGAATATAATAAAAAGTGTTTAATATCAATAACTGAAACCATGTAACTTTATATAAATAAAGTTATTCTTGTTAGATGACTATACTTGAAACCATTTCGCCGTGTACTGACAAATGATTTATGCTGGATAGAAATATTCCTTTTTGATAGAAATTCTTTAAATCATTTGACTGTTTTAAAACATGTAATTAATATTAGATTGAATTAGATTGAAATAGAAGAATCCTTTACACCATTTAGTTGTCGGCAAACAAATTGTCTATCTCTTGAAACAAAATATTACCTTCAAATTATTTGTTTCCAAATTATATATATATATATATATATATATATATAATTTCCTTAAACAATATAGATATCTTTTCTCTACACATTTTTGTATAGTTCCTTTCGACTTGCCTTATTTACCTACTGCTGCAGCTTATATAAACGAATTTAAAAATAAATCCTACGACAACACACCAGTTTAAATAATAAACACTTACAAATAGTAAAATATGTGCAAAGGTCACACCACTTTTGCAATATACACACTCTAAATGATGGCCCAAGATCAGACAGAAAGTACAAGGGTACCAAGTAATGAAAAAATTCATAAGCCAATTCCTGCCAGATGCCATAAAATCAATGCTGCAACTCGAAGGGACATATACAAAAATGCGTAGACAAAAATATCTATATTGTTTAAAGAAATCTGCATTAATAAAGAAATGCTACATAAATAAACAAAGAATTTGGTATTAAATAAACTGAGAGGGTCGATATGCCACAAAAGTCACTTACCCACTCATACAACTTTAAAATTGCAAATAAATTATAAAAATATCCTTAGCAACGAATTATAGTTTCAAGTACGTATTCTTAAAACAAGTAATTTGCTCATAGTTATTTTGAACAAGATATTCCTATATAATGCGAATATTATCTAAAGTCTTATCTAACTTTCAGACGTAGACGTAACAGGTATTGCCTCTGTGAGTGGTCGCATTGATCATAGAGTTAATGATAATGTAGGGGGGAATCCATGCTCAAAAGTTCTGATGTAGTTTAGGGACATGTCCCGGATAACTTCTTTGGTGAATTCGTGTTGGGGGACGTGGTCTTATACATCCACCGTGGTCTTATACATGCTGTAAGCATATTCTAAGCCCTAACGCCAGCACATCCAGAGTAGAATAAAGAAAAAAAATCATACATAAACAAAGAATGTGGTATTAAATAAAATGAGAGGGTTGATATGCCACAAAAGCCACCTACCCACTCATACAACTTTAAAATTGCAAATAAGTTATAAAAATATCCTTAGCAACGAATTATAGTTTCAAGTGCGTATTCTTAAAACAAGCAATTTGCTCATAGTTATTTTGAACAAGATATTCCTATATAATGCGAATATTATCTAAAGTCTTATCTGACTTTCAGACGTAGACGTAACAGGTATTGCCTCTGTGAGTGGTCGCATTGATCATAGAGTTAATGATAATGTAGGGGGAAATCCATGCTCAAAAGTTCTGATGTAGTTTAGGGACATGTCCCGGATAACTTCTTTGGTGAATTCGTGTTGGGGGACGTGGTTTATACATCCACCGTGGTCTTATACATGCTGTAAGCATATTCTAAGCCCTAACGCCAGCACATCCAGAGTAGAATAAAGAAAAAAGATCCAACATACACGGAATATGAGTTAAACCGCCATTAGTTTAAGAACATCCGTAAAGGATGTCAAGAGACAGTAAAAATCATACCTCCACAATTGAACCAGATTCGGAGAAAAGAACCTTGAAGATTTTACCGTTCCTACATTTGAATGTAGTTTATTCAATGTTCTAAATATTTAAGTAGGTCTACAACGTTGACTTCTCATGTAATGGAAGCGCGTCTGCTTTCTTTTTTGTGCCTCTAAAATGGCAATTCATATAAAATGATACTATTTAAAAACAAACATGTTCATGTGGGAAACACAGACGCTCTGAAATAAAAACATACAAGTGTGCGAGCAAACATATATATATATATAACTATTTAATACTATACACTGATTTAATTAACTTACCTGTGTTTTTTTTAATCCTATCATAATCAAACAGAGGGTAAGGTAACGCCATTTGAGCCGGCATATTTTTTAGTGAATAACACGAATGGAGAGAAAAGATACAATAGGGCATTGTTTTCTTTCAGTGAAACATTCAAAGATAATGAGAGGAAAGAAAAACAGTTGACGTGTTTACGGTATCAGTTACCTACATTCATGTAATCATGTCACACTGTGTTACCGCGAAACCACCATTAAATTTGACGCACACTGTGACAAAAGCACAATAGTGTAGAATTTGTGATGCTGTGTTTCCTCTCGTACATACGTACTAATTTTCTCGAGCAATTACAAGAAGTCACATATGGTTTGATCATGGTGATATCATTGATTCTTCGATCCTCAACGAAGATAAACAGCGTCGATGCAGGTTAGTCATAAATATCACTCTGTAAAACAGAGTTTCTTAAAGTATTCTTCTGGGTCCCTTGAGGGTGAATAATATTTTGGCTGAGTGAATAAAAGTATTAGAGTTTACAAAAGGTTAATTCACTTGTGTGTATTTATTAATATCTTCATAACAGTTGAATAAAAATTGCAAGATCATATAGAGTCGTTGCCAGATCTATCACTTTAAGCAGAAGTGAATTCTATGTATGTATTTAAAGTAATTAGGTATTACTGAATGTACGAAAAACTCTAGGTAGATATCCCGTGCTTTGCACAACTGTTGAACCAATTTTACTCGCTTTTAAAAGTACGTATATGGTGGAATCCGGGTTTAGCCCACAACCTTCTTTGCTAAGCAAATAGAAAATAACTGAAGACAGAAACGTGGTATTTTATAGGACAACCTCACGAATCGGCAAAATAATATTTGTTATTTAATAAGTACCCACCAAAATCCATTCCTATTATTAAGAAATAAGTCAATAATTAAAGGTGTCTTTGCATTTATAGTTAACTGATTTTTTTTTAAATTTAAAATATATTAAAAACAGGAACTTAGTTTAAGTATTGTTATAAATCATTCCATTAATGAATTTGAGGGTAGACGAAAACTAGCTGTTTGAGAAGCCTGGTGTTAGAGAAACTGAGTTTGTATTATCTAATTGTATGAGATGATGGGTGATTTCTTCACATAGCATGAATGATTTCAATGTCAATGAAATTCAGACATATGCTATTCACATACATTATTTTACTAACAAATACATTTGGACTGAATAAGAGGTTGATCGATAAAATATGTTCCCTGGTATGTTGTAATGAACTGAATGTTGACCTAAATATTTCATTGCATTGTTCCCTACTTATTTAATATCTCAAGAATATCCTTAAAGGATACCTTATATCAAATAATCGTAAGAAAAATTATAAATTAATTTTTGCATTGACAACGTTTACATTGTTGATAATGTTTGCGCAATTTCATGTAATTCTTTATTGATATATGTTGAAAAATCCTTCCGTATTGTGAAAAATTATCTAGATAATAAACATGTTTTTCTTAACATTAATAATATCTTTAATCTAGATGGACCGAAAAAATCAGCAGGTGTTGTTTGCGGAACAGATATCAATGAAGGAAATGGATTTGGTGACTCGAGTTCAAGTCCTGAACGAAGCTGTGGAGGTTTCACTTTTGGATAATGCCTTTAGTAAAGGCATAAATCTGTTCTACTGCCACCCCAGCAATAAATAAATAGTAGCACGAATAAGGTTCTTTAACCTACAAGTCATAATTCAAACCAGCTTTCTTCAGTTTAAAACTGATCTTAAGTCATACCCTAGCTGTGGAGGAAGAGTTCGGTAAATACGTTGAGATAAGCATCGTGAAACACTAATCTAAATGGTCATATATAATTATGCATTCATTTATCGTCTCTCGTTGAAAATATTTTCTTGTTATCATATTTACCCAACCCCTCCGCTCGGGCAGGATATGACACAAAGTCAGTTTTTAAGCGGACTTTAACAGGTTTGAATTCAGAGTTTTCCTTTTCCTAGACTAGTTGCCTCACCAAGGCTGAAGAACCTAGTCTGCCCTACTATTTACCCATAGCTAGAAGGAGAATAATTGGATTCATACCTTTCCCAAGGTTATCAGTCTCGTCTAGTATTTGAAATGGTGTCGCCGTGTCCATTTCCTACGACGATAACCATTACACCACGTTATAAACATTTGTATACATATGTTGTTTTTTTTTATTACATGAAATGCAGTTCTAAAGAAAATATCTAAAACGGTTAAACATGACATATAATCTGTATGTAAGAATGAAATCATAAGAGACATTTGTTGACAAAATCAGTGTGGAGTTAAATAATGATCTTCTAAATATACCAGTACACTTGTGTCTACGTAAGCTGAATATATTACATACATAATGTGATTGACATGGAATTAATTTAGACACAATGTGAAAGTGAATACAGGTACTTCAATAACACATGTGAAATACATAACTTAAAAAAATATATTTTACAAACTATGTTGAATCTTGTGAAAATGTGATTATATTGTAAACAGCAATAGTCTAAAATCTAAACACAGGACTGACCATGCATTTTTTTTATCTGGTAGTCACTTTAGTTCATTTATATTTTTTCGACATTTCATTTAGACTTTTGACAAATTACTGATGACTGTGAGAGTTTCTGAAATGGTGAATAGGGTTAAACCCTGTGTATAGAAAAATACGTGAAAACGGACACGTGATCTGAAATCTATATTCGTGATAAAAATACGTATACAAGTAATTTTCACGTATTAGACTTAAAAAGAAAAGTTTCAAATGAACAACAGAATACAAAAAATCTCCTAAAAGATCTAATTCCCAAAGAGATTGCAATGTGCCCGTGATATCATCAGACAAAATCTCACCTTTGGCCCAAAATGCTGAAAAAAAGAAGGTCAGAGAGTTAAATTTGATATAAAGATGAATTTACCTGTTAATAAAAATCAAGAAAAATATCAACTCTAGAAGACCATTAAATGAAGTGATGGGTAATGTAAGTTTGAATCTACCATTTTGTTTCCTTGACTAATCATTATATTTTCTGGTTAAATCCACATCCGCATCAGCAATGATTATTTGCATGGAACTGCCTAGCATGTCTCAGCTAGTCACCAGATCCTTGTTCACAAGAAATTTATTTTATATCAAGCTCCTTATATAAATTACTGGGAATCTGACAAACATTCTTGATTAAAAATCTAAAGTAGCTGAACAAGATATTATAAAAGATAAAGATTGTATTTAGAATGTATTTAATAAATTATTTAATATCTTTCTTATGGGATTTTCTTTATATATAATATAGTTTCCACCTGTTCACAATCCTTGCCATCAAAGTTCTCTAATCTTCCTCGAGTGGTCTCCATCACATATCTTCCGGTTTTCTTAAACATTATTCCCATGAAATTACTAGCATTTTTGATCACCTGTGGGAAATTCTAAAAGAATATGTTTAAAGTGATGCAGAACATATAGGGACTGTTTAAAACTATATCATTAAGATTTACATCTATGAACGTTAACAAATTACTGTTTGTTAACAGTCTTATGAGAGAGAGAGAGAGAGAGAGAGAGAGAGAGAGAGAGTACATTTAGTCAGATAATATATTAGTTAATGCCGAATACGTCGGTTCTTGTTCGATCACTAAATCAAGCAGCATGTCATCTAATCAGGACTTTTTTTGTTCAATTTCAACTGTGTGCTCCATACACTGAACTTGTGCCCCAAGTAAAGTAAGTCGACAAAATAACTGATTTCTTTTCTCATTAAATCGCTTTTTTTTTCTTGAGAAGTTAATATCTGCGTTGTCGTTATATTGAAACAATATATGTTATTTTTCAAATAAGATTGAACAACTGATCCTTTTAAAGACAAATCAGAATTCTAATATATATGTAGTTCTTACTGGGTGGTGGCTATGATATGCATTTTTCTCAAGTTATAACACATCTTATATTAAGAAATGTGTCATGCCAGCACTGAGATCAAGATATCAAATAATGAAACTTAGTGTAGGTAGCTAACGTCATACTTATTTCTAAGAAAACTGTAGAAGACCATTAACAGCCTAAGTAATGAAAGTTATCACAAGAATTCCATTTAACATGCAAATTGTGGTTACGTTCATTTTAAACTTGAAAGAAAAATTAAATAAACTTGCATTGCATATCTAAAAAGACGATAACTAATACAACTAGCTGTACGAATGAAAGATCCACGTTTTGATTATTATATGAAAATGTATAATCCAAAGAATTCCATGGACTGTATACGCAATAATCGAAAAAATAAAATCTATTAATAAAATTATTAGAAAAAGCGTTGTTGATGACCAGTTTTACTTTAAAATGTGATTTCTCAATCACACATATCTTGAATTAAAATGAAATAATAATATCAGCCATGCTAATGTATATAAAGCACTTTTTGGAGTAAATTAATTTACCTCTAAGTTTGTATTATATTGAATAACATAATTTGAATGACTTTCAGTTTCAATAACTAAGCCATTTATATGAGTATATTACCTTGACTGGCAATGAACTCGGAAGATGTCGTTGACAAATACATCCGGCCATAGATAAAAATTAACAAAGTAACAAGAGGAAAACAAGCAATACGTCATGTTAGCCGTAACCAATGAAAAGCAAGCATTACGTGGGTAAAAACCATGGCCAATAAAAAATAACCATTGCATGGGTGTGAAACATGGAGAATGAAAAACAAGCATAACTATGGGGGAAGAGGCGTGGCCATATGGGTCACGTGCGAGTTTAAGACTATATAAGGTCTAGAATTTCGACTGATGTCAGTTCCCGCGAGGTGTTCCGACTCCTGATTAGGCCTTTGTGTGAGTGAACCTTCTCCGACTGTTCTCCTGCTTCACAGAAGCGTTACCGTCGAGGATTAAAAATGAAATATCATATTCTTTTATATGGGCTTCTCGTTGATTTTCAAGATCCACAGCCAGTATGCTAAATGATCGAGAAAGTTCTCAAAACGTAACGCTATCGCATCCTAGAATAATTTTAAAAGTTATCAACAAAACATTCGTTTATTTAAACCAAATGTAATTCAAATTATTATAGCAAATCGGTAATTAAACATTTATTAATTTTCAAACTTATCTTTTACTACAAACCAGTTATCATTTTTAATTAAGCAGATTTGAAAGGAAAATTACAAATTAGCTAAACCAATGAAGTAGAATTGCATCCTATGTAAAATTACTGCGCAAACAACACAGAAACCTGTTGGAGCTGGAAAGAAGCCGTTGTTTTAACAATAAAGACAGACAAATCTACAGACTGACACATCGGATTTATATGCATAACTGCAAAATTCAACAATTGGAAACCGGAGAAAAGCAAATTAATTCCTCACTTGACCTTTCTACCATCTCGTCAAACAAACACACAGACATAAGGGTATTTGCCACAAACATTATCTATATCGTAATGACGAGGAGAAAAAAAAAGCAAAAAGAAAAAAAGAAGAACATCTCGTAACAGTTGGGCGGTTTCTTCGCCTAGGCCTAGCAGTCTTGAGTTTGGAAGAGGAAGAAGCTGGCCTTCCGCCAAAGAAGAAATGTATCGGCATAAATCTTAGAATTGCAGCTTCTTTTCCGTTATCTTTCTTATATTGGATTCTACTACGATAGAAAAGCAAAGCAGGGTGGAGGGCTAACGGCTTTTTGTAGAAGTTTGTGTTTTGGGATAGCGCGAGGCGGGAATTGAATGGCGTATGCCAACATTGTTTGTGACAATATTTATGGTTGGTAGGGCTTGGCACAGCCTCTTCGTAACTGCGGCTCCAAATATATTTGCATATCACCAAATTTAAATGATGCCTGATTTTGTAGCCTGCAGATGGACTGATTTTTGAATAATAAATCTTGATCAGTATACGTACGTGGCTTGGGAATGTTCGAAAAATTTTCAAAACATTAGATATTAATGTTGCATAAAGTGTATATATCATCATGTCGTGCCACTAGCACGGATATCCCTGACCCTCTCCTGCCACTTTTCCCTATCATTCATTGCTTTTGGGAGGTCTTCAGGGCTACATCCCGTATCCTCACATAGCTGCTGTATGTATGTCCGAGCTGGTCGTCCTGCTTTTGCTTGGCCATATGTGGGGGTCCATAGGAGTACATCACTGATGAGTTCGTCCTTGCTTTTCCATCAGTGTCCTGCGTGGCTGGTTCGTCTAACTTGAATATTTTCTGTGATAGGAGGCAAGTGGCCGTATAGGTGTTGTCTTGTGGGTGGGGGTTGCGTGTTCATGAAAAGGTACACATATGAAAAAATATAAATATCAGAACAGTCTATCTCTATGTGACCATCCTTGTATAAGTCTATTCTCATATGCCGATTTAAAAACATTATTTAACACATTCCATTTTTGTATTAAGGAAATGCGTCAAGTCTTTAAATAAAGTTTTGAACGCTAATTGAATGACGTAAATTTGAAGCACAACGCGACAAGCGAAAATTCAATGTTTAAAGCATTCTAATCTTTTCGTTTTATTTAAAAAAAAACACACATAGTACGCCCTGATTGAGATTTAAAAACTGAAATGTTTATCGTTGGTTAATAATTCAAGGTATGATGTATGAAATCAGTCATACCCAACTAACAATGTGTTTTTCTTATGGGTCCGTACTTGTACTCTCAGAATTATTTCCAGTTTTCCCATATATGCATATGGACTAACATTTGATGAAGAGTACACACATATACAATTACTGTCCAAAGAACTTTTTCTCTGTGGAATTCTTTGGAATCACATAAGTATTTTGTGACAAAAAAATGCGAGGAGCTTTATTATTTCAAAACATATCCCATCGAACAAAGTCTATTTTTTTTAAATAAAAATACCAACAATCAATATATTTGTTTGATTGTTTTTTTCCTTTTTAATAATTTTTTCCATTTAAGTAAACATTGCAGACTTTGTTTATCGTTGAGTTTTCAGGTGTTGAAATGGAATTGTCATATAACATCATAGCTTGCTAAGGTATAAAATAAAGCTAAATAAACAAACCAAATTATATCGACTGCACTGTCTCCTGATCTTTGAATAAGTTTACTATATTTCCCTGCAGAGGGATCAGTACCAACAATAAATAAATAAACTGGGACATCTGGCTGGAGAAAGAATTTCATCAGATGGTGTAGCACCAGTTCTGGAGATATGGGTAGTGTCTATTTATTACAGTTACGCCCCGGTCTGAGAGATTTATAGAAACTGTTACGTTATCATCTACGGGTGAAACGGATATGTTTTGAAACTGTAATAAAACAAAAAGAAAACCTTTGAAAGAAATACACTAAGCATGAAAGTACAATTAAGGCAATTCCCTGAAGAGTTGGCTTAAAAATAACACTAGATAATTTTACATGCCATTAAAATCAAGAAATTATTCAAAATACAAGAAATTACTTTTAGTTGTAATATACTAATTCCACATTTAATTGAATATTATTAATATTGTTTATTGTAAGTTCTTCAGTTGTACGTGAATACAATTCATATGGCATCGTTGCTTGCTTAGGACTAATCATAGAGTAAAACAAGCAAACCAAATTAAATCGATTAATCTTGTAAATTGAAATGTCTTCGACTAAAACTTAGTGAAATATTTTTCTAAACAATATTAACTTCATAAGAGATTGTGACGAGTTTATCTTTTGCTGTATCACTAAATTATGTTACCAATCAGTCTGATAATAACATTTTATTTGCAACAGACATTCTAATATAATCTAGGAGGTGCCCGTGGTGTAATTGTTATCGTCGTAGGAAATGGACACGGCGACACGAGTTCAAACCCTGGACGAGACTGATTGCATTTCACATTGCACTAATACCCTTAGGAAAGGTATGAATCCAATTATTCTCCTTCCAGCTATGGGTAAATTGTAGGGCAGACTAGGTTCTTCAGCCTTGGTGAAGTAAGTAGTCTAGGAGAAGGAAAACTCTGAATTCAAACCTGTTAAACATCTCTTAAAAAATTGATCTTGTGTCATATCCTGCCCGAGAGGAGAGGTTGGGTAAATATGAGACATTCTAATATAATCAGGTGCAATCTACATATTCACTTCTTACCCACCATAAAGGCTTGGAATACAAATGGAAACTTTACTCTCAAGAAATCCCACTTCTCAAGGATATCATGTGTACGTAGAGTAATCAATAACTGTAATTAGGCATATGTGTCTTAGTTAAAATAGCGTAGATACACAGTCAACAAGGCTTGGTGACAGGCAATTTTTCCCTGGTTAGAATGTTCGCCAACGGCCCGAGAGACCACGGTTCAATCCCAGGTCGAGTCCTACCAAAGACTCAAAAAATTGGTACTGGGTGCCTCCTTTGTCAACACTCAGCATTATAAGGTACGTATCCAGGATATATGGTGCAATTCATGGAGAGTAGTAGCTCTTTCCTCTACGCCTCGGTGTAGTAGCTACCGAAAAGGGAGTTCTCTGGTTATCCTCTACTGCAGTCGGCCAGCTGTGTATATATATATATATATATATATATATATATATGGGGGAATGTATAAAGTCTTTTTTCCTTTTCCTTGTTTTATCTACTTAAGCTGCAAGCCTATTTATAACATTTTTGTTAATTTCGAATATCTATGAGATTGAAACAAAGAAAATATCTTGAATGCCGTGCGTTTAATCTGCTAAAATTTCACATAATCATTATGATAACGTCAATTATTGTTTTCATTCATATTTATCACAGAATTAAATTATATACCAAAGGTGATTACGAGAAAAATTACTATTAGTTGCCTAAAATTTAAAAAAAAATTGTTTTTTCATTAATCGTCAGAGAACTTATTGATATATCTACATTTTAAATTATAGATACTGTTTCGTTGGTTACATGTTGTTTTATTATTGGTTTCAACTTGGTGCCATTTATTTTCATAGAATATATCTAAAGTTCATAATCCTCTCACTTTTTTCATTAACTATAATTCATATTTTGTCCCGTCTTTTTAGATGAAATATTATTTCTTTAATCATACTTTTATATGGCTTTGATTTATTTTCTAATCGATTTAACTCGAGGAAAATAAATGTAGCCTGTTCATTTTGTTATAAATATTTTTTAAAAAAATGAGAAGCGAATGCGGAAACAAACTTCGCCTTAACCCGAAGTAGACTAATAAGAGACTCAAGTGATAAAAATCGACTCACTGCAGTAGGATTCATAACAAAGAAAATGGCTCCGATGATATATAGACGACTAAAGTATTCTACTTAATTATCCCTTCACCATTAGATCTATAGAACGAGCACATTGTATCATGTTTTGAAGGAGGCTTTAAAGTACGATTTATTTCTTAGAAAAATGGGTATTCAGTAATCTACTTGAAATCCGACATTTCGAATTTACTTTATTCGTTATTGGATGTTCAAGTTACGAGTAGTTGAACGATTGTGTTTTTATCAAAGATAGCGCAAGTTTGGTACAAGGCCTGAAGTAAAAAACACTAAATAATAATTGAACTCAAAACAAGTGCCTTCAAATCTATTTAGTTAAAAATGATATCACGTGAACAACCTTGTGGATATGTAATGTTCTAGCAATGCTGAGAAAGGAATTCGTGAACCAAGTCCATATTCTAGCTGGACACTTCAGCGTTCTTTTTATTCTAAAACTTTTGAGGAAAGAAACACATTCACTTATTCAGAAAATCAGACATAGGTAAATTTCATTGACACTGGAATAATTTAAACGTGTAAAGTCATTACATTTTGGACATAAATAACTAAGTTCAGCCACCGTTCCTTTCTGTCGGTAACATGTAAACTATTTCAATACATCATCAGTATATCAGTACCGCTATATTGCCGCGACATTTCCACACTAGACGGAACCTCTCTGAAACTAGTAGACAAATCCACCTACCTAGGAAGCAGCGTCTCATCAACCGAAAAAGACATCGACACACGATTAACGAAAGCATGGACAGCTATCGATAGGCTCTCGATCATATGGAAATCAGACCTGACCGATAAAATGAAACGCAGTTTCTTCCAGGCAGCGTTCGTATCGCTACTGCAATATGGATGCACTACTTGGACGCTAACTAAACGGCTGAAGAAGAAGCTTGACGGCAATTACACAAGAATGTTGAGAGTAATATTGAACAAGTCCTGGTCGCAACACCCCACAAGGCACCAACTATACAGCCACCTGCTCCCCATCACGAAAACTATACAAGTTACACGAATCAGACACGCAGGACACTGCTGGAGATGCAAGGACGAACTCATCAGTGATGTACTCCTATGGATCCCCGCATATGGCCAAGCAAAAGCAGGACGACCAGCTCGAACATACATACAGCAGCTATGTGAGGATACGGGATGTAGCCCTGAAGACCTGCCAGAAGAGATGGATGATAGGGAGAAGTGGCAAGAGAGGGTCAGGGATATATCTGCTAGCGGCACGACATGATGATGATGATGATGATGATGATGGTATTGCCATGGGATGTGTCATTGTATTGAAACAGATATCATTGTGGTTGGCTAGAAACATACTTTTCTCTGATGTTTACTTACTAAATATGCTTTTCTATGCAAACTTAAGGTGTATCGAATATCTTTTTTTTTCTATTTTTGAAGCTGAATGTGTGTCCCACTTAAACAATAATGAAATATGAAGAATCCATCAAGCTGATATTTATTGTTTCAATAAATATGAATAATTACGTTAGAGTGACAATTCGTACTTTTCTTTTGAAGATTAACACGTATATTTCTGAGAGATTATTTACATCTTTCACGTTAAGAGTTCCCACTAATTACTTTAAGATATCTAGTTTCCATATACTCATTGTATCCTGGATAAGACACTAAACTCTATCTAGCAGTGATGATCGATTTCTTGAACTTGTTGGAACATGAAATCACTCCTTCATTGTCATCAGGACGAAAACCTCGGATGCAAAATTGTATTACCTGTTAAAGTTTCGTCAATGGTTAAATATATATGCTGGCGATAATGAAGTGTTTACCTGATTAAATTCATTATGAAGACATTTTAAATTTTGAATGCGAATATGATTGTTTAAACAACTTCTAGCTTCAAAAAGGAAGTTAACATGCCGTGAACCCACTCAACATTCGTACTTGATAAGCAAAAATGTTTTATGCGAAAATATTCCCCTGTCCAGAAAATACGTACGATGATTTTTGGAGGTCTACAATGAAATATTTTGTTCAGAGATGGAATACATACTAAAATTGTTCATGTATTTAGATATATTAAATCACAGAAACATGTCTTATAAATCTATCATACATTTCTTTTTACAGCTCGCATTGTTTCAGAGCTGTAAATAGTTCTGCGTAGACAGAAGATTTTAATCTGTTATATGTAACAGAAAGAGAATAACAGAAACAATTACGAATAGAAAAATATATTATTAAAATGCTATTCTAAATTTATTTTCTCAATTTCTCAATTCCCAGAAGGCTACTGACTACAACTGACTGAGAAACTAATTACGTAACGACAATATTACTTTCAGTATTACTGACAATCTACTTGTACAATGTTCAATATATATCCAATGCATAAATATATGCAACTAATGCAACACTGTCTACTTGTTGTCTGCAAACGGTAACCCACTTACCGAGTTTGATATTATGGATAGTATTTCCTTCTTTCTTTATATTTATCTTTTTTAATCTCATTACTACGACTACAGCCAGCGTACCATTGCAACACTAACCACAGTCAGAAGTGTGTCGATTATATGACAGTCAAGCATGCACCCTTCTTTCAGACCCGATTGACATTGCGACTTGTACAGATATTACAAGTTGGACTACAAACGTAGCCATCGCTTGTGGCGTGCAGTGATGGCGATGGAATTTCTACTGTAGCATCTGCGGTGTCAGGGGAATGAAATGTCACTATCGATATTGGTTCACGTCGATGGTTTTATCTCTTTGTGTGTCCTGCAGTTGAGACACAGGAGTTCAGCTGCCAGGCATTGGTTCCATGTAACTTAATTCCAGCTCCGTGGACATTATTTAAGCCGGTTGTCTAAATAAGCGGTTGCAGCATACAAAAGATATATGTGCCTTATACTAGTCCTTCATTCTATAATTTGCTTTTAGTCTCCGATTCATTTTTTTCTGCTGCTGCTTCACACACATTTCAGTATATCAAAACACGTACGTAAGATTATAAGTTTTATATCTACCTATTCGTCTTCCATATACTGATCTATGCCCCACTTTTCTAACCTATATATATATATATATATATATATATACACATACACTTAAAATCATCATGAATCTATTTCTACTGAAAATCATCCATCTGCGTGTTTTTAGATTCAAGCAATATTACAATAATATATTTCTACAAACAAACGATCTATGATTGGATTTCGAGATACAAACGAATCTCTATGTATGTATTTCTAGTTAGAAACAATAACTCATGTATATAATTCTACTTACAAGCAATAATTCATCTATGTAATTCTTCTTAATAAAATTTATACTTGCACGTAATTCTACTTGCATATAAGCACCCATGTATTTATTTCTACTGAGCATAACCGACAAATTATTTTCCTAAAATAAGTATTGACCCAGCCTCTCCACCGTGAGAAAAATGTGACACAAGATCAATTTCTATGTGAGATAAAGCTGTTTTGAATTAGGAATTTTCCTTCTTTTCCTGAGACAAGTTACTTTAGTAAAGCTAAATAGTATTCTCTTCTTTATTGTTTATTCATAGCTTAGGAGAGAAAAATGGATTTATGACTGTCCTAAGGTCATTAGCATCGAATGAAACAAACTTTTACTTGTGTTTGATCTGTGATCTCCGATTTCATTCTCTGCCACGATAACTTTATGGTTACTGAACTCATTTTCTCGAATATAGACCTTAAAATAATTGCTGCCTACATTTTTTATAGGTCTTTTTTTTTTCGAAAACAATGAAACATTACTTAATCTACAACTCAAACTGACTTAAAACTAATTACTTTTTATGTCGAGGCTTCAGCAGAGCAATTTAACAAGTAAAACTTTTAAGTTAGTGATAGCACAGACAGATGAGCTCGGAGAAGCCCACTGATGTTGTTAACTAAGCGATTTCGTTTTTTAATCCTGTGTTTAATGGTATATCAAACTTGGTGGGTTCATTCCAAAGCCATCTGTGTAGAATAGTTGTCGTACTATTTTATCTTGTTGGATATCGGAGTGGAGTAAATAATTTTGTTATGTAATTTAAAGAAAAACGATGGCATTCAAATGTATATCTTAGCTTGGGGAAGATGTATTATAATGGGGTTATAGCTTAATTCGATGACTGCAGTATATGTTTATCGCTTAAAAAGGAAACATCTTATCACGTTATCAAAATTTTTTGTCTAGAATATTTTAGATATCTTTTGAAAATTTATTTCCCTTGGTTTTGTTGTATTTGAAATATTGCATTTTCTAATTCGCTGATTGTAAGCTAATTTACTTATTGATCCACAGTAAATGATCAGATACGATTACTGTGTGCTTATCTCAGAGTTCAGAGGACATATACAATCCGTTTAGTATAGTAATATATTTTTCTCTGAAATAAATCAACAATTTAATTAGAGCAATACGTTAAAGAAAATTATGCTCTCTATAAATGACAGCATTAAAAGAAAAGTTTAGTGCTATGAAGTTACATTTGACATGTTTTCAATATAAAGGATATAAATGATAGGAACACTTATATTGGTATATCGTCCATGAAATGGAAAATTAGATACGGCAATCAAAAATACTCTTTCTCCCATGAGCATCTGAAAAATCAAACCGCTCCATCTGAGCATTTTTGGTATTGGAAAAATAAAGGTTTAACACCAGAGATTCAATGATCCATATTAAAAAGATCAAATATTCCAAGGTCTTTCGACAGTAGATGCAGTCTGTGTTTAAAAGAAATAATGCACATTTTGCTTTTTCCAGAGCCGAAAAAAATTATTAAATAAGAGAAGTGAATAAATAGCTAGGTGTAGACATAGGGCTAAATTTAAACTATGTGAATTTAATTTAAAAAGAACAAAAAATTAAAGCATAGAGTTAAACTGAGAATTAATGTGAATGAATAAATAAAATAAAATGTTAGATAGAAAAATGTGAAAAAACATATATATATACGCACAAATCATAAAAAGTGTAACTGATTAATAGGTTCTAAATAGTTTTGATTTAAAAAAAAAATAAAATTAATTAAATCTTGTGTTTAATTTAATATAATTATTACTGTATCATTACGTAAAGTTATTGAATAAAGTTAAAAATCTAATTTAATATTAGATCGGTAGTTTAAGTAAAAATGTAATTAAAATTAAAATAAGAAAAGTTTTAAATAAATTTACTACATTGCTAACTGAAATTAAAATAAAAATAGAAGCGGGCAATATGAGGAGATAACTCTTCACCCCTCTTCTATCCCCTCCCACCTTTTTCTGTGTCTATTCTGATTTGTTTTATCCAAAGGATCTGAAGAAGTCCTGTTAAATTTTTTCATGTTTTTTGAAATTTTCAAAAACGCGAAATAGGATGGAAATAATTTTATAATCCTAATGTGACCTGTTTGTTCTTTTTCTTAAAGTATATATATATATATATATATATATATATATATATATATATATATATATATAACCATCTACAATATATTTTTTAAAAAGTTAAAAAAGGTGAATTTATTGGTGTATCATTGAGGTGTCATTTGCCGTTTTAATCAGGAAGGTAGTTAATATAGTAAAATATTAAATATCTGATCTTAGTTTTTTGGTTTTTTTTCATATTCAGATAGTAAACCTTCATAATTTGTTACCTGCTGGAAAGAGTTAAAATTCAGAGACTCAATGCCTTCCTCTATTTTTTGAAAGAAATAAAGAAAGCATAATACTTTTCTTTTTTATGTTTTTTCTATAAATACAAACAATGCTTTGGTTGCAAATAGTTTATAGTAAAATCTACTATCACCCCGGAAAAAAGTTTTAAAATTTCTGTGAGGAAACTTGATAATTTTCATTATTCAATCTATTTAGATAATTGCCTTTATCTTTTGTTTTGTAATATCAACTGTGTTTCAGCCTATGCGTCCATCATTATAGATACCCCTGGAAATTTGATTTAAGCATGTTAGCTGATTAAGTATATTTTACTTTCACTGAAGGGAAAAAAAATCAACATTTATATGTTGCCATTTTATGGCTGCCCTGTTTTTCCTGAATTACTGAGAGACCCTAGCAGTGAGTGATTAGTTCCGATAGTTGTCAGGTTACATTCATTAAGAAGAGACTTAATGAACTATCGATTATTTAATCAGGTTCAACTGCTGGCTTTTGAGGTTTAGTTTGTCAAGAACGTTCCACATTAAAATTTGGCACTAGAAATCAGACACGCGAAAAATATCCCCCAAAAATCTATTACGTAATCAAAACAGAAATCTAAGGGAGATGATATTTTAATAGATGCAAAAAAGAGAAACGTTGCTGCTTATTCCTAAATGGTGATACGAGTAAAAAAAAATCCTAAACGTCAAAGAGAAAAAAAAATGTGAACCAAACATAAGTGGAAAGCGACAGAACGTGAAGATAACATTGGTAGATCAGCTTAAAAAAAATAAGGAAATGTTTGTTACTTGAAAGCCACAATGACGTGAAACAAACTTTTCTAAGCCAGAGCAAGAACTATGAGAAGATATATATGTGTGTGTGTGTACATGCATTCGATAATGATTAACGCTGAAAGGTTGTTTTCTTTTCATCCGTAAATTCTTTACAGTACTTTTTTACATAAAAATGCGAAATATAGTAGAAGAAGTATTTATATATAAGAACATCTATACATAAAGTATAATAGAAGATAATAAAAAAAAGGATTAAAAAAATAATGAATTTGAATTTCATATTGTCTATTGAAATAAATATATGCAGACATGCAGGACACTGCTGGAGAAGCAGAGATGTACTCTTATGGACCCCCACACATGGCCGTGCAAAAGCAGGACGACCAGCACGAACATACATTCAGCAGCTATGTGAAGATACGGGATGTTGTCCTGAAGACCTGCCTAGGGCAATGAACGATAGGGAGGAATGGCGAGAGAGGGTCAGGGATGTCCGTACTACCAGCGCGAGATGATGATGATGATGATGATGATGAAAGAAAGAAATGCAGTACCTTTCAAAATATATCTAAAACAAATACATCGAAAGTCGACTATTTCATCACTGCCCACATGGATGCAGTAGAGGAATGTATACGTACCAAATCAAGACCCGGGGGCAAAATTCTATGGGAGGTATCAGTAGTCAGGGGGAAAAAAGAGTTAACTAGAAAATAGCGTAGTTACCTAATATAAGGAAACCAATAAATGCCAACGCGCAGAAGCTTAAAAAAGGTCAGAGAGAACTAACACATCCCAAAAAGAACAGCAAGAATACATTCAAGGCCACATCAATTGAGAATGAAACGTGTTTAAAGATAGGTAATCACAAATAGAATTGCGGACAGTAAATTAATGTAATGGTTATCGTCGTAGGAAATGGACACGGCAACACGAGTTCAAATTCTGGACGAGACTGATTGCATTTCACATAGCACTAATACTGTTAGGAAAGGTATGAATCAAGTTATTCTCCCTCCAGCTATGGGTAAATAGTAGGGCAGACTAGGTTCTTCAGCCTTGGTGAGGAAACTAGTCGAGGAGAAGAAAAACTCTGAATTAAATCTTGTTAAACTCCGCTCAAAAATTGACCTTGTGTCATATCCTGCCTGAGCGTAGGGTTTGGTAAATATGCTAAATTAAGTGAGCAAAAGGAAAAGCATACCGAGAGCAAAGCTAAAAGCTTGCAGTTAAGAAAGGAAACTGATGTTGGAAGAACATTGTAAGAATCCGCAAGGAAACTCTCAAAAAGTGACTGATAAACGTATCTCAAAAATTATTGATAGCCAATTTGACATCAAAACTAGGACAATTAAAAGAAGACCTAAACCTAGTACAGACATAAATTAAAAGAAGAATAGCTTCAAGGTCTCGATGAAATAACCCCAGAAGCATAGAAGACAAGGAAATGATATGACTTCTTCGATTTTGTAACACAGTATATAAACAAAATACAGTTGAGAGATGCACAAAAGGCTGGATCCTCCCCATACCAAAGAAAGATGACCTTGGAATAGTCAAGATCACAGCGGCATAACTCTTATTCTATAGCTGTTTAGGAAACATTGTTCTGCTTCGCTAGGTGACTACCTCTTCCGCTGAAAGTGATGTTGATATGTGCCAATCAAATAGGTTGACTGCTATCGATAACTTATGGATCATATGGAAGTTTGATCTGTCCGATAATATAAAACGGGATTTCTTCAAAGCTACATGGATGCTAACAAAATGCATTGAGAAAAGGTAGATGGAAAATGCATGAGAATGTTACGTGCAATCTTGAACAAATCCTGGAAACAGCAGCCCGCGAAACAGCTTTAAGTTTTATTCCTTCCTATCTCAAAAACCACCTAAGTAAGATGAACTCGACATGTGAGACAGTGCTGGAGAAGCAAATACGAAGTCTAAAGAGTCGTTCAAATAGGGACTCTTACATATGCACGTGCCAGTATTAGTCAACCAGCAGAAACTTATTGATATCAACTATCATATTTACCAACCCCTCCGCTCGGGCAGGATTATGACACAAGTTCATTTTTTAAGCGGAGTTTAACAGGTTTGAATTCAGAGTTTTCCTTCTCCTAGACTAGTTGCCTCACCAAGGCTGAAGAACCTAGTCTTCCTTACTATTTACCCATAGCTGGAGGGGGAATAATTGAATTCATACCTTTCCCAAGGGTATTAGTGCTATGTGAAATGCAATCAGTCTCGTCCAGGTTTTGAACTCGTGTCGCCGTGTCCATTTTCTGCGATGATACCCATTACACCACGGGCACCTCAACTATGAGCAGACACAAGGTGTAATTTTGAACTCCTGCAGGATTCTATGGATGTGAGGGGAAGAGAGAGAGAGTCAGGAAAATCAGATCTATCAGTGTGACCTCATCATCATCATCAGCTGAGCTAGTTTATTTATTTATATCTTTATATATATTTAATGAGATTTATATTGATTTTAACTCACGAAGCAACGTCATCGTTGCACTTTTGTAAACGGAAAGACATCTTAGATGAAAGAGAGTGACCTCATATTCTATCGGTGTTTTGCACGTATACTTTAACCTATCGTCGACACTTTCAGCGATGATGATTGCATTGCAATTCATTTACTGTATCTTTAAGTTCCAACCTCAATTGAGTTAATTATTCATAAAATATATTTGATTCCCGTCACGCCTTCTACCTTTATTTCCGGTTGCCAGCGAAAGAATTTTTATTAAATTGCAACTTTTATTCTATGTTCGAATAACGCCCACTTAAATGGTTCTTGATAAAGATTGCTGATATTTTCTTAGCAGAATGGTGCAGCTTTTATTAATGTTGTGATGTTAACAGATCATTAACTGATTGTTATGGTAATGGTGTTAGAATGATAAGGATAACATTTTGAAAAAAAAAAGTAAATTAAATAAGCTGCCGCCGCTGTTAATCAAACATTCCAAATGACAAGTATATATTTCTGATTATTTACATTCGTACATTCCAATAATAAAAAAAATAGGATTATCGCGATTTGTAATCAAAACTTTCAGAGAGTTAAGCTTTTCCGAAAATTATTTCTGTGTTATTGCTTCCATTATTTATTCAAGGGTGATTTAGAATGCATTATCCTTGATATTTAATTAGAGAATTTTAAATGATAAATATTTGAAAAAATTATGATGAAATTTACATTAAAATATATGCTTTATATTTGCTAATATGTTTAATATATAAGAAAAGTTCCTGAAATGATTATACAAGATATATTAATAAAGAATCGTACATTCTTTCATTTAAGCATTTTGTAATGTGTTTTACGATTATTAATATAGAAACTTAATGAGAAAAGTAAAATTAATGCAGAAGGAATATTTATGCCATAATGTTAGACGTATGAAAACATCAAGCAAGCATAGTGTAACACATTAAAATGAATAATTGATTGATTTTAACATGGCAACGCACACAGAGTAATTTTATGTCTGGAGGTTTTGGAATTGCATTCATTAAACATATATTTACTTTTTTGTAATTGTTTTAGTATTTTTTGCTCCCAATTATATGATATTCAATAATAATTGTTGTATTTTTCAAATAATAATTTCCATTCAACAAGAGTCACTCATAAGGACAGAGTTATATCGTAACAGAGTGCGAATAATACAATCAGTTTTTGAGAGAAATTCTTGGAATAACAGTACTTTAAACTATTAAACTATGAGCAAAAAATTGAGATCTAGTTCGCTTGAAATAATGGTACCTACAAATAATTCACTTAAAAAAATCATACATTATGTATATAGAAATTGAATTTGACATTCAATAAAATCACTGTCATTCAAGCAAATACCCTAACGCAATAGTTCTTTTGAGTTCAAGTAATTTAGTTATAATCCTTAGTAAACGACAGATTCTAACAACTATTCGAAATAATACAGGATCTACGGTTCTGTTGTTACGTAGCCATAGGCAGCTAGGAAGGACATATATACCTCGTGGTTTCCTAGGCATATGCCGAAGAGCAATATGGGTGACATAGAAAAACAACACGTATACTCTACTATTTTTCACGGTTTATAACTGTCTCGCTACCGTGAGTTACATAATAAAAAAAGAGAGATTATTTAATCCTTTCTATCAAAAGAACACTTGATTGTATTTTCGGTACCTCTGTACTCAACCTAAGTTCGACTTCTCTTTGGACATAAATTTGACCAAATTTCCCTGCTCGGTGGCTGCTCAAATTCTCACCTTCAAACTCACTCCCATAACTCCGTCTGCGTTGTCGGAGAGTGGATCATATCCATTTTTACACTTGCGCAGAAGATTTGGAACTTCCGGTTTTCTATCTAGTTATTTTAATTACAATAGTCATTTACCAATCACTGGCTGACCTACAATGAGTGATTTGGCCGGACTCACTCAGGAGTCACATTTCAACTGGTCGCACACAGCTGTCTGCTATAAACATTATTTTCTTTTTTTTTTCTTTCTCCTTTCCAAGAAGTTAGCTTCCCTGTTGATGGTTTTTTCATTTTCTAAAAAACATTCAATTATGTTTCATACCTTCAATTTTCTATAAGTCGTCAATTACGTTACACTATGACATCAAACATTCCAAGTAAATGCGATTAATTTTTAACCTATCTGTTTGGTTATTAGTTGGGATCCTAACATGTTCTAGTAATCTGCGTTCGAATGTTTCTGGGTGTAATGATGGTGAAGAAGTACTCTACACACTCCAGATCACCAGAACATTATCCTGAATATCAGATGTAGTTAAGTTTCAAACCCAGATCACCTTGTTTTGGAGGATAATGGGACCCAAATTTATGTTTAGATATAAAATTTCACAAGGCGTACAATCAGCATTTAGTAAGCCGAACTGACAGTAAAACAAATCTTAAACATATTAAAAATTCGATAGTATCATAAATGTTTCTTTTGGTTTGTTTTTATGGGATTGTTGGTCATTTAATGCCAAATCCCCTTTATATATTCTTACGACCTTAGCGATGGAAAATAGATCAGGGTTATCTCCCTTTGAGATAATTTTTTCAGGAAGGTAGTTCAAAGAATATAGGAAGCTTTTTTTCCATAAAGAAGCCTGAGTGATGTTGAATGCCTTTGTTCCGGATTCGAGATATCAGAAAAATAAAAATAAATGCAATAAATTGTTTGCTAACAATCATCATCATCATGTCGTGCGACTAGCACGGATATCCCTGACCCTCTCTCTCCACGTCTCCCTATCATTCATCGCCACTGGCAGGTCTTCAGGGTTACATCCCATATCATCACATAGCTGCTGTATGTATGTTCGAGTTGGTCGTCCTGCTTTTGATTGGCCATATGCGGGGGTCCACAGGAGTACATCACTTACGAACTCGTCCTTGCTTCTCCAGCAGTGTCCGGCATGTCTGGTTCGTCTAGCTTGGATAGTGTTCGTGATAGGTGGCAGGTGACCGTATAGTTGGTGCCTTGTAGGGTGTTGCTGCCAGGACTTGATCAATATTGCTCCTAACATTCCTGTATAATTGCCGTCTAGCTGCTTCTCCAACCGATTTGTCAGCGTCCAAGTAGTGCATCCATATAGCAGTATCGACACGACCGCAGCCTAGAAGAAACTGGGTTTCATTTTATCGGTCAGCAAGCCAAAACACTACTGCATAGTTTGGAACGAGTCGCTGCAGGCATTTGACTCCATGTCAATGCACACAAAACTGAATTTATGTGCTTTAATCAGAAAGTCGACATCTCAACTCTAGACGGAACCTCTCTGAAACTGGTTGACAAATTCACCTACCTAGGAAGCAGCGTCTCATCAACCGAAAAAGACATCGACACACGGCTAACGAAAGCGTGGACAGCTATCGATAGGCTTTCGATCATATGGAAATCAAACCTGATTGATAACAATAGAAAAGAAAAAACAACGAAAAGATAAGTAGATAAGGCCTTATGGTGCAAAACTAGTTATCAAGTTACAATTACAAATGATCAAACTTGATTAAAGATATTTCGGGATTCTCTATTTGGTTAGGTAATGGAGTGTGTATAGAATACCGTCTAACTTAATGAGTGTATGCAAGTATCATCGGTAATGGGATTGTAGTGAATAGAAAAAAAATAATTCAAAATAATTATTAAAAATATCCAGAAGCTCCTGACAGGAATAGGGGCGACTCATGCGCAAAGAAAAGGAACCGTCCCGACAAAAGACAGAATTCCGCTCTCTTTCAACTGTGACCAGCGGAGTGACAACACCTAAATCTTTCTTGCTAGTGGTGGATGGCGTCATATGTTCGTCTCTAGACGACGCGTTGGCCAACTTTTCCACTAGTAGCAGCCGCCTCTTTTACTAACGACCCACGACTAAAAAACACCGAAAAATGAACTCGTCAGAATCACAATTAAGACAACATACAACGGACTTAATGATTACAACTGAAATCCCGGATTTAAACATATTTTCCACAAGCGTGTAACATATTGTTAACGGTTTAAATACCAAATTTGAACATTTATACCCTAGAATGATAAACACATTTTAACAACTTGACTGGGAGATTCAACTATTTCATTTGTTTTCAGTAAGAATTTCCTCACCCACTGAATGGTTGTTGAACCCAGAAATAAAGGCAAAATATATCTTCGTCTTCTATCTTTTACTATCTTCTTCTTTTATGTTATTCCTTTACAACCTTCATATGCAAGAAGTTAAACCAGAAAGATAATCCTGGGTTATTCTATTCTTACCGAATAGAATAACCCAGGATGTAGTCAAATGGCAAAAAATATCATAAATTACCTTTGAAACCCCATGTTAACGGTCTAAATACCAAAGAATGATAAACACATTTTAACAACTTGACAGGGAGATTAAACTATTTCTTTTTGGTGCCACAATATAACAAACTTATCTTGTTTGAGCGTTGTTTTCTTAGTATTTCACAATTCTATTTGGAATTGTAGTTTTCTTTATTTAATTCTTTTCACTCTCTCGATTCTTTTTCAACATCTTTGCCTCATCACTTCTGTTTGGCAATACGAAAAAGTTCTTGAAGGAAGCTCTTCAGTAGGTGTATTCTTAGTTTATCTTGGGAGTTGAAATAAGACGGCACCTCCTAGAAGGAATAGCCAATACATTCCAGGATTCTTAGCAAACTTCACGCAAGTTTTGAATTTTCCCTTCAACTCGATGTTTCCTGCATGAAAGTTCATTTGCATCTGATAGGATTAAGTTGTGGTCTCTAACTCACGTTTCTTCGGGTTTTTTTTTTTCACCCAGGTTAAACCATTTCTTTTTGGTGCCACAATAAGAACACCTGATTGGCTCTCGTCATCCAATCAGCATTCCTCTAGAGCTTCGAATATCTGCATTGCTGCTGCTGCTATTTTAAAGTAGCAATAGTAGTAGCAAGCATTGAGCATAGATATGGAAGTTGAGTGGAAAAAGTATTACAACTTGCGAGAAACGTGATAAAGAGACGTGGCTCAGTAAGGTGTCAATTCACAACATGAATATTGAAAATATGATTTCTAAACACATTTTACTGTCAATATGTTTCAATGAGCTCATTTTTTGACCCTCAGTCAAATGATCAAACGGTTGATTTCCAAACAATTCGGTTAAGCATAAGTACACAGTTTGCTTACTCACAGTTAATGAATTAAGAATCAGTCATTTGTTTACACACAGTAAATTGAACAAACTGTTCTACTTCAAACAATTCCGCTGAGCATTTCAAAGTTAAATTGATCCAAGTATTAGTTGGGATCACTAATAATTCAATTAAACATCAGTCATTGGTTTACACAGAGTTGAATGTAAAAATATTCCTATTTCAAGGAATTCAGTTTAGCGTAGGTACTCAGTTTAAATTTTAAACAGTTCTAGTTGACCTATTGATGAGATCCTATCAGATGCCACCACTCCTGGTCAGAGTGGAACGAGGAGCGATGGCAATGATGGGGTTCTCGGCATTCTCCCAAGCTGTAGTGTTACTTAAGTTTTACCTTCCGATTTTTTGTTGTCATATCAAGGACATGAATTGAGGAAGCCTTACCCCTTTGCTGGGATGCAGTCGATATATTCAACAGCCCGAACTGACTGGGTCGCTATAGATATGTTATTATTGATAAAAGACTAAGAACATTATGAAGATGCAGGACTCTACAAATAAAGACCAATCAAGATATTAACGATCAAATACGATCTTGAAAATGACTTTACAGACGAAATCATCAAAATCAAAGAATGTATGTTAAGCTTCCTTGATGAATGTTAACTAATATTCTTGTTATATCAGTTCAAATAAAGTATTACCTTCATTACTCCTTTCTTAACAAAGCATTTCATTTGGTGATGGTTTTAGAATTTCAATATTAGAAAAAGGGATTAATTACAATATATGCAATCAAAACAATTGCTGACAATGAAAAAGAGATTCCAGCGATAGCGCTAGTCGGAATAAGTAAGCTTGCTTCTGCATTTTATGTGCCTTTGTATTTTACATTCTTTTTAAATGAATTTCCGAAATCTCCACTTCATAATTCCCATTTAAAAGTGAACAATGAAGTGATCTAATAAATACCTCTTCCAGACTTGCAAATATTTTCTTTATAAGCGATGTACAGCCAGAGGCTCCATTCCTTTATGCATCAGTAGTCATATTGTTTGTTCTTTTGTCTTCTGATGTCTGCATTGGTTCCTATTATGCACAATATACTTTAAATACAGTGGATGTGCCTGATATGTTTTAGGAAATTAATGTTTATTTAAGTCAAGCAAAATACATATTATAAGAGAAATAAATATTTTTTTCATATAAAAATCACACATGCATATCAGTCTGTTAAAAGACTACGAATAGACAAAGATATTTCATAACATTCGAGATATTCACATTAATATATGTAAGTATAATTGCAAATGAATTTTTTCTGTCAAATATCACCAAGAGAGAGACTCATGGACAGAGAAATATGTGCTTATATATATATATTTGCGAGAAAAAAGGCTTTGTATATTAAGTATGATAGTGTTCTTTAATTTACAATGAGCATTCTGATAGAAGAACAAAAAAAAATCATTATTAAACATCCATTGCATAAGTTATTAATCCATTTTTTTCGCAAAAATGGATGATACAAAGTAATAAACCAGGGACGATTTGAAGGATTTTACTTTTTCTCCAAGAGTAGGATATGTAGATGTGTATCTGTTTGATAAGTGAATTTTGGGTTGAAAATTTCATCTACACCGAATTTCATCCTTTAAATTTACATTTCCTGCATAAATGTTTTAAAAATACAACAAAATGTGAAAAATCTCCTCAATGTAACGAATTTTTTTTTTTTAGATGTGTTACAATTATATATTGCGTGTATGCAAATAGGTTTATATATATATATATATATATAAATGGTTAGACAAGCGCTAAATGTAGCTACTATTGCCCCATACCAGATAGAAATTGTTTGTTGTTTAATATCATATCGACCATCTTAGGTTATTTAATGCCAAATCTACCCTTATATGAATATATATATATATATATATATATATATATATATATATATATATATATAGACAGAAAGAGTACGAATTATTAAAATTAAGAAAGAGTCTACCTAAATCCAAATATGAGCTTATGCGCATGCCACTAAATGAATCTATCACGGGTATCTGAGTAACTAAAAACTACACACAAATATATATATATATATATATATATATATATATATATATATATATGGTGTAATGATTACTGTTGTAGGAAATAGATATGCCGATCTGAGTTCAAATCATAGTCGAGGGTGTTTGCATTTCACATAGTATTAACCTAGTTTGTGAAAGGTATAATTCCAATTTTTCTTCCTCAAACTAAGAGTAGAATAATAAAGCAGGCTAGGCTCATTAACCTTGGTATGGTTATAGTTCTAGAAGAAGGAAAACTGAATTTAAAACTGTTACACTCTGTTTAAAATTGAACAGGTGTCACATCCTGCTTGCGCTGAGAAGTTGACAAATTATATATATATATATATATATATATAAGAGAGAGAGAGGGAGAGCGAAACTCATGAATATACACGATATTATAGAAAAACTAAAATGCATATGTTAATGACTGATGAGGCAAGAAATACATTGCTAAGAGAGTAAAGAAAAAAAAGCTGAAATCTGAAGTAACTTAAAAAGCGAGTCGGGTGCATATTGAAGCAAATAAATTCGGCCACGTTGAATACGTGCGAATCCCAGGATTAAGAAAAAGAAACCCAATAGTCTTCCATTTGAGTCTGTTCTCTTATTATATAATACTAGGACTTTTCTATGATATTGCCCTTTATTGATGCCCTGATAGAAGTGTAATGATTTTACCGACTAAAATACATTTTACCGTTAAATGGTAATTATATATATATATATATATATATATATATATATATGGAGGACAGAGAGAGTATGCCGTTAGTAATTCAAGAAGCCTGAACATATTTTCTATAATATATGCAGTGCAATAATACATAACCAAACTTTTTTTAAACAGAAAAAAACATTCTCCGAATCGATTTGCGTACAAACGTCCTTGGTCGATCTCTTGCAAATATTCAGAATATAGTTCACGTTTTACGCATGAACTTTCACTATATAGCTGAATATGTTAAAAATATTTATCTTGTTCAATATCATCCATGATATCAAGAACATATAGTACTCATTTCAGAAAAGGCATAGTTTGCTATTCATTATTCTTCTACAACCTTGGCGTAGAGAGTTAGAAACAGAGATAGAACTTCTAGAGAAAGAAAGACTGAAATAGGTTTACAGACAAGGTAATATTAACGCCAAAATAAAGAAAAAACAAGACCAATAGAGAAGATTAAGCTAACCTACCAAAGAAAAATGTATGTTCGGAAATTAATGCTAGTAGTTCTAAATATAAAAAAGGTTACCCAGCAAAAGAAAACCCTGCTAAACACAAGAACTTTTTAAAAAATATCTAGAAAAAATTGAACAGAAAGCGAACAACGAAGCAAGAAAGGAAGACAGCAACAAATGATTAAGATTTGTAAAGAGACAGACTAAAATGAGATCATTTAGAAATGTTTGAGACAGAAAGGAAGAATGAAATAAAACAGTGAAGAAAAACGAAAATTGTTGTTACTTCAAGAAAGCAGGGACAAGAAAAGAATAGGACGCAAAACTATTGCAAGGTAAAGATCGCCTCCAGTAACATAAGAAAAGGTCGTGAGAGAAGTCTGTACCTCAGTGAAGAAAGCGTTTCTACTTTTTTTTCTCCGCATTTATTCCTGGTTCTAATGGTGCTTAATGTCGTCAACATTATTGTGGAGAGAAGTTTGCAGGAGAATGAAACAAGAAAAAAATCACAAAGCTGATCTTTCGCCGAGTAGCTCAGTTCTGTGTCGAAAGCGAGCTAGCAATACAGGTCAATGTTGGAATTTGAAGATCTTTTATATTCCTTTTCTCGATGTAAAAGGTGAGGGAGTAAAGACTGAATTGAAGGGTTTTGATGGAAAAAAAAAAAAAAGAAAACAATTGACCCACGCATAAAGAGGGTGTAATTGAAGGCTAAAAAGATAAAAGATTGTGTGGGTGCAGTCACATGACTCGCCACAGGAGAAAATTGCTTCAAACAACTCAGATTTTGCAAATGATATCAGGAGTAGCCAACTGTAGTATTGAGTGTTTTATAAGCGTAGACATTATGGAAGCTAACGGAAGATAATTGAAGACTAAAAGATGAAAGGCTGTGTTGGTGTAATTACTTGAAACACTGTGGGAGAAATTGCTATAAACTGGTAGAAATGAAAGCTAACTTTTTGTGACTATACTAGTCAGTAGCCAATCGTAATATTGAGTGGTTTTGAATCGTAGACATTAAGGAATCAACGAAGAAAAGATACGGAAGTTTTTCATGCGAAAACTGGCTAAAGATTCCTTAACATGCCATCGATATAGTCCATTAAGCTCATGTAATATCTCGTTACACAACAGATTTTGGTTAGTTTTGCATACTAGGGATCGCATATCCCTATAGATCTATATTTGTTAATAGATGTAAGTCACTTTATCTCATTTCATATCTTCTATTAATATATATGTATTTACAATAGATCTATAAAGGGACTTATTAGTCTAAAGGTCCATCCCATTTATTCTCTCCCAAATTATGAATGTGTGCATATACAATGATCATTAAATAAGTTCCCAGACTTTTCTTCGTATGGGCACTTTTATTGATAGTACACACATTAAACTCTAGCCCCCTTCAAAATAATCTCCTCTAGCTGCAATGCACTTGTTGTACCGTTCTAACAACTTCTGGAAGGCCCCATGGAAGTTCTCATATGTGAGTGTGTCAATGACCTTCGCCACAGCTTCTTTCATCTCCTCAATTGTCTCATGACGAGAGCCTCTGTGCTTTGGGAATAACCAAAAGCCACAGGGAGCAAGGTCTGGACTGTAGGGAGGCTGAGAAACTGTCTTGGTGCCCATCTTCGTCAAATAAGTCTGTGACAAGGATGGAGCTGTGGACTGGTGCATTGTCCGGCTGGAAATGCCACAGGGCCGATGTGAAGAGGGCTGGCCTTTTCCAACAGAATCTCTTCTTGAACTCCTTTAAAACCTCAACATAGTAACCCTAACTCTATCACTTTGGCCTATCAACTCTGGTGTTCTGACTTCCTTAATCCTCTCACATCTCACATCATCCCTCACAGACTCCCTGCCCTCAATGAATCTTTTTTGCCACTCAGAAACTGATGCTCTATTCATGCAAGATGGTACAAAAGCAGTCTGAAGCATTCCATATTGTTTCTGTGGCATTTTTTTCCAAGTTTAAAACAGAATTTTATTGCATATCGTTCTTCTCAAGAGTCCTCACGTCCAGATTGCATCTTTGAAATTCACCAGCTGTGACAATCAGGGTGCATTCCAATTCCTGCTGTAGCTGTTCATTTGAACCCAAAATCATAAAAAATGGTCAACCATCTTATAAGATGTACAGAAATAACTTAGTGAATGTTCAAGAGTCTACAACAATTTTAAATGCCTGTACAAAAAAGTATATATATATATATATAACTCGTTTAATTTAGTTTCATGTATTTGTCTATCACCTTTTTTTTTGTTTTTGTTTAAAGTAGGTTTATTCTTGTATGCATGCTAACATATAGATCATTCTTTTACTTCTTGACGTATTTTTCTCAACTTCATTTTCAGTTACGTTTATTTTATTGTTTTATTTTCAAACATTATTTAAAGTTCGAAACATTTTAGAGATTCTATTCTCAGTCATCATGCGCAGTTTCTTCATGTCAACTTAACATATGTGTTACGTAACGTCTGCTGGCATTTCAGTCTTGTCTCAATAATTGCCGATAAATAGCATTATTAGGCATTGAACAATGCGTAAATGTTGATTTACAGTCAACCGTACTCCGCATTATATACGAATAAAAGTAAGATGTATTGATAGGCAAGGAAAGTTAGTTCTGCCACAGAAAATCTCATTAAAACATCAACATCTTTTTTAACGCCTAATAATATTATTTGCTTAAAAGTTATCATATATATATATTATATAAATATTAGCAACAAACGAAAATAAAGAATATAAAGTTATTCTCTGCCATGTTTCGATTTAATGGAAGTAAAATCTTCACCAACGTTTAGAACAAATGGCTTTCAAACGTGTTTCAGAGATATCCAGAAAAAACATAACAGTTATTATGCGTATTTCAATATATATATTAAATTGTAATTTCCGCTATACACTAAAAATGTCAGTAATTTCAGTAGTCAAAGAAATAATATCAATAAAAAGATAAATGCACCCAAATTATTCAATTTCCAAAAAGCTTACACCAAATATAATGAGTCGAATCTCACCTGAAAATCCTAGGTGTCAAACCCAGAGTAGTGAAATAATATTATTGTGTCTGCTATCTTAAGTGTGACTTTCTTCGTCACTCATTCCTTTACATTATGGCAGTTGAGTTCCCTGTGTAAACCATTATACATAAGAACTAGTTGCAGTCACTGTCTGACGATCATGCTATCTCCTTCATGAAACATTGTCACTTACGTGTGTGTGTGTATATATATATATATATATATATATATATATATATATATATGGTTAGGCGAGAATGAAAGGGAGAGAAAGATTGATTAGTAACTAAATCTAACAGCCAAAATTTAAAGTTAGGAAAGACCTTAATATATCATTTTTATTTGTTAGATAAAGAATCAAAGCTATTTTTAGGGGTTTTATGTTTGTATTACTACTAAATTATTCGAAATAATGAATATTATTTCCTTCAGGTATACGGGCATGTTGAATCTATCGTTAAATACACGCCCTTAAATGTACCAGAATAATATATGGTCGTGTTTATACAAAATCAAATTGCGGAAATTTTCTGGACTAGTTTTATGATTTTGTAATAATTTTGTCTTAGATGGAGTCCATGTTTTTACTCATATATATATATATAATTATATTTCACTTGTATGAGTAGAACAGCGCGTCTTCTTTTTTAAATTCATATTTTTTTCTATTTTATCATCAAGTAGCTTTTTTCTTTGAGATGCACATAGTCTTATGGCTACTTCAACATATTTTTGATTTAATATAATTGCCTATTTTATGGATGGGATGTTCATTTTTGTAAAATTGAATATAATATTTGCTGCTTCTCATGTTTTATTGTTTAAGTAATCATTTTATGACACATATTCAGGGTTATATATGAAGAAAAAAAGAAAATAATTCATAAATATTTTATAGATATACCTTAAAAATTGTTTCATGAATATCTCTATCCAAGATTTAAGAATCATCTTTTATGTTCTTTTCCATATCCTCTAATATATGTGAAACGTCTATCTGAAACCGTCAAAACAGCATTACCCATTAGAAATTCGATTTCAAGCACTACCTAACTTTACCATATACGAAAGCGCCATAATGACTCATATTTTTCACTTCATTGATTACCTTTCATACACTGATGAACAGAAAAAAGATCAAAATCATGAGAATGGAATTAAGATGACTGTCATCTATGTTATAAAGAATCGATTTTTGTATGTATTATACAATAAAGCACCGATACCGTCTTATTGTTGCAAGATATATTTACCACACTCATTAAAATGCTCCCAGAAAATAAAGAGTTTTCCAGTCCAGTTAATTGCTAAATCACAAGAGGATTTTGTTCGGATTCAAGCACATTCGCTAAAATTCTCATTTTTCAAGGGAGATAACTTATTTCCTAATTCGATTAGATTTCTCTTATTTATTATTTAACGTTATTTAACGATAAAATCTATTTATTTGATTTATTCTATATTAAAAGAGTTTAACTGTTGCATTAGGATTGAATTGTTTGTTTAACGATATTTCATTCACTTGCGTGTTATTTAAAACCAGAATCTGAATTGTAGTATGATTATAAGTAAAGTTAGCGACTGTAGTCGAGGGTGACTCAAAGGCACTCTTTTCATTTGTTACTACGGAGAGGCATAGGGGAAGGTAATACACCGTTCCCTAGATTGTACAACTTTACCCTTGATCCATACATTATAATGCTGAGTGTTCAGCAAGGCAGCATCAAATTCTATTTTTATATAATTGCAGAAATTTGGAGGTGCCCGTGGTGTAATGGTTATCGTTGTAGGAAATGAACACGGCAACAAAAGTTCAGATCCTGAACGAGAATGATTGCATTTCAAATGGTACTAATACTCTTGGGAAAGGTATGAATCCAATTATTCTCCCTCCAGCTAAGGGTGAATAGCAGGGCAGACTGAGTTCTTCAGACTTGTCTAGGAGAAGGAAAACTCAGAATTCAAACCTATTAGACTCCGTTTAATAACTGACCTTGTGTCATATCCTGCTCGAACGGGGTGGTTGGTAAATATGATGTAATTGCAGAAATAAATAAACGTTTTAAGATATACATTTGTTTGTTTAATTTATATTTACCTTTTTATTATATGAGTAAGCCTCAGTCTAGTAGATTTAAACGTTTTAATAAACTTCTTTTTTTACAGAAAATTACGTTAAAATTTTCTGGCTCATTGGCCTAGAGGGTACTATTTACCAACCCCTCCGCTCGGGCAGGATATGACACAAGGTCAATTTTTTAAGCGGAGTTTAACAGGTTTGAATTCAGAGTTTTCCTTCTCCTAGACTAGTTGCCTAACCAAGGCTGAAGAACCTAGTCCGTCCTACTATTTACCCATAGCTGGAGGGAGAATAAGGGGGTTCATACCTTTCCCAAGGGTATTTGCCCGAAAGTGAACGTAATAGCGCGACTGGAGTACGAACTCGCGTACTACGATTCCGCAGTTCATCGCTTTAACCATTACACCACGAGGACACCAAGTGGGTAGAATGTTCGCCAATGGTTCGAGAGACCTGGGTTCGAGTCAAATCAAAGACTTTAAAAATGGTACTTGATACCTCCTTACTTAACTCTCAGCAATATAAGGTACGTATGAAGGGTAAAGTGGAGTAGCACCCTCCCCTACACCTCGTTGTAGTAGCTATGGAAAAGGGAGCCTTCTGGTCGCCCTCGACTACGGTTACCAATTTGTTTTTTACTTACGTTAAAATATTCAGTCAAACTTGTTCATTTTTTTTTTTTTATAGAAATTTGTTGAAAGAAGCTGTACATTTTGAAAGGATGAGAGGATTTTATATATGGACATTTTATAATTCATAAGACTCGTTCAATTATTTCGAACTTATCGCCTTTCTTTGCATTATATTCATCGCTGTCTTCACAGAAAAGAGAAAAGCAATAGGAAGACATGAAAGTGACACGAGAAAAAAAGCATTTGGTGACAAATCTCCTCTCTCCATTAAAAACTTGTAGTCATTTTTTTTCTGTCTACTTATGATGCGCTTAATACCCTCCCCGTCATTTTAATGGTTTAATGTACATCATTTCTTTTGACGTTTCTTTTTTTCCCAGCATTTTTTATTGGAAGTTGATTCATTTCTGATTTTATTTCATTGCTTTAAGGTTTGAATACTGTTACATTTTATTGTGACACATGAAAACTACAATATTTATTTATCTACAATGTTTTATCTAAATTCAAACTTACATTTTCTTTTAGATTTTTATTATCAATTCAGTACCTCCAAAATAATTAGTTCAATAGGTTTATGAAATAATACAATCATTCCAAACACGTGGAACATAAAATTTATATCCTTAAGGTAGTTAATGGACAATAAGCACCCCATTTTCTCGCATTTCATAGAGAGGAAATCGGAAATCAAACATGTAAGCTGACATTATAGTGATTGAGAGGTCGGGTGAGCCGCCTTAATTATTATTTTGATGTAGTTTAACGCAGAAAATCCGTTACGATCTTGAAAGTCCGGTCACTAATCAATGTCCGCTTTCAGATAGATACCCTACGGCCTATCTTAAATTAGTGTCTATCCTAATATTTTACCCTCGAATATGACACGAGACACTTTCATGCCTTCTGCAATAGAATTACTGCGAAGTTGAGACTAACAACTTCTGCGAGAATCTTTACTCTGATTGTCCATGCTATTTCCTTTCTTTGACCAGTACTCGAATTACCAACCTGTAGGTGCGGATAAAATAGAGACATAGACAGTTTGATTGTATATATACATATACATGGATTTATGTGTGTGCTAATTAATAATCATATGCAGATCATCAATTTCGGTCTAGGTCTGCCCATCTAAATATGGAGATTAGATGAATTATTGTCTCCTTAATTTGCATAACGCTTCACTTAAAAAAGATCAAGATTTAAAAATATATATATATATATATATATCAGCCCCTGAAGTTTCCTCGGTGACTGCACATGAACTTTACTGGTTGTATATATCACGCATAATAATTGGTGCATATGTCATATCTAAATACTAAAATAAAATGTTTTTTGTCAAATGTATTGATCCCATTTCAAAATAGATTGTATTATAGATATATGAAGAGAAATATATTGCAGAGTATGTATTCCCTGACTCACAATTCGGACATCGTTAAAGATGTCTTGGAATAGTTTGTGTGATTGTTTCTCATAATATCCAACGGCTGCAGCAGGAAGATTTATCACCTCCTCATCATTGACCATGGAAGACAAAGTGTGAAAACATATTACAATCTAATTTCCACTGATGTGTTTTTCTTCTTTTTGTTTTTTTAACTATTATTCTACTTATAACTGTCTTATGGTTCTTTGTTCTCTAATTCTACCAACTTATATCATATAACCCAATACCATGTATACAATGGTATAGATGTTGCACAAGTATGTGGAGTTTTAAATGAGTAGGGATTTATGTATATAGGTGATCAACGTTAAGACATTTTTCTGGCTACCGACTGTGTGTGTGTGTGTGTGTGTGTAGAATTATAGATAATTTCATAAAGCAAACCGAAATTAGCTTTTGAATGGCAACTCGTTGATTCATTTATAATATTCTTTCCGCTTTGCTGTCTTTTACAAGTCGATACAGCAGTGCAAGTTTTTTTGTAGTTTATTTGTTTAACCTGTGAGTTATTAAATGTCTAAAGTTGATTTTTTAAAAAGATATTTGCTTATATATTTGGTTATAAAAAAATCATTCATATTTTCAACGTTAAATTATATTAAGTTTTTTTCCACCCTTTTTATCTATAATAATCATAGCTAGAAATATTAAGTTGTGCTTTCAATTTTTGATAATTTTCAAATATCTATTTGACCAATTAACACTGCAATGTTACAATTTGGAAGGAAAGACAAAATAAGCTTGTTTACACGCTTGGCAACATTTAATATTTTATATGCCCAATATATACCCACGTCGTATTACAAAGAATATATAAAGGCGTCCCATTCGCTAGAATTATGTGCACATCTTTCCATGTAAAATCGATATGTTCATGGGGTACAAAATAGCAAAGAAACTTCCTTGTTAATAGTTGGTAATATGGCCATATATCTTTAGAATTCTCTTGAAGGACCAAAAAATAATTCTCTCTTGCTCAAAGAAAAGAGGTAAATATACGTAAAGAATGGATTTCCGAGACTTTCATACGACATCTCATTGACATAAGAATTATCTAAAAGAGATTAGTTTTATTGCACCCTTATAAAACATGTTATGTGGATGACATGAATGATGATATCACATAGAATGCATTCTGCCAACTGAGATCAATCTTAGCCTGTGGCAATAGACGTTTCACTATAAATTTACTTCTTTTTGGAAAGGCATAGGACTTCTTCTTTCACACTTAATGAAAAATAACAAAAGTTAAAACTTTGGAAAAGTAATTTACATTTTGAGTTCAATATCACATTATCTTACTTTTTCTTCGTTCCTGCTTAACTGAGGACAACAGGTCACATATTTTTGGGCTTTGTTTTTTTGCGATGAGATCGGTAACAAATACCCATTATTGGCAAGATGGCATGAGAGAGAAACGATCAACTGGTTATGTCATATCCACACATTTGCAACTACACTGCGAGTGTACAAATTTTAATGCGTCATTAATTTTAAATATATCAAGACGAGCTGGCATCCGTTTTAATACGGTTTGTATTAAAAAGCAAATTTATTTACCAACTTTTCTTCAGTTATAAATCATTTGTACTTCTGTCTATCTTCACTTTTATTGATATGTATTTTTCTATAAATAACTATTATTTTTTTACCCGGGTAGGTGCTAGGAGACAAGAGATTTATTTCTTCTTTTGTCAGAGGTTATAAGGAACAGATAAAACATTGTAATATATACACGTATATAACAGTGAAAAAATAGTAAGCTTCTAGGAAGAAAATCCGTCATGTTATTCTTATGATTTTCACGTATTTTCTATGTCCTATAATAGCCTTTAAATTAGAATTTTCATAGAGAAAAATATTAAAATGAAGTTTCATATTAAATATGCATTAGCCTGAAACTCGCTAAATACCCTGAAAACAAACCATCGGTTGTATATTAATAAATAGTTGCTCACTGGAGAAAAATATTAGCGATGAATATGGGAAAAATATCTTGACTTTCGGTGAAGACCGCACGATATCAGATTATTTTGGCAGGAAATATTCCAACGTAAGAGACTTATGATATTGACGGTTGGGGAAAATTAAGCCTGTTTCAAATTAATAGTAAGCACATATACGTAAATTCATTGGAGGTTATCTTTTGACACATAAAACAAGAGATAATATTTTCGAGGGTGTAGCACATATTTACTTTATATTTATATGGATTATGTAGATGCAGTAGGTGCGACTAAATAGAAAATATATCACATAAATGCGTACAGGGTGTCGACTTTGGAAATGAATACGGCAACCTAAATCTTAAACCAGCTGGAATGAGTTTACTTAGCGCGAATGCAATGGCATGAATAATTCTACCCCAAATGGAGTTAAATACTAGACCAGATAAAACTCTCTATCCTTGCTACGGCAATCAGTGTTGCGTAAGTGTTATTGGACCGTTACCTACCCATTGACGGACCCTTCCAAATCCAATATCAATCGAGAGCCAAGTACTCTCGCCGGTCGGTCGATCGTCGTGAGATTGGATAGAGACTGGATATTCGACTGACAAGTAAGCCTAGCTTACGCCACCACTTTTCTCAGTATATTGTTACTTCAGTATATCCTTAAACTAATACCGTGTTCCGAGTTATCTTTTCGAGGTTCCAAACTGGGTCCATATTACTAAGGAAAACTGGATTCATCCATACTATAGCACATTTAAAAATTGACATTCAATCGTATTTATAGACATCAATCTGTGAATCAAAATTTACATTTTTTGTAAGTATATATCAGTGAATTTCGATGAGTGGTGTTTTTATACTACGGTGCATTACTGAGTTTCTCTTCTCATTTATATGAGAAAAAAGTTTAAATGACTGAATACAAATCTGATTTACACATTTATATATTTAATTTTTTAAACTGAGAGAAAATACAGATTATTGTTTTAGTAAAAATAAAACTCATCAGATATTTTAGTTAATTATGATTAGTGAAATGAATTGTAGAAGTTATTGTTAACTTAAAATAAAGGGATATATTTTGCCTAAGTAAATATTTGTACATTTTTTTTTTACTATGTATGAGAGGGAACATGGAGTTTTGCTTTAACGTATATACTGCTGCTGCTGTTAATTTAATGGACAAGTTTATGCTAGAACATGAGTCGTAATAAAATCGATGTAAACAAACATCCGTTAAATTTAAGATAATCAAAGGAAATTGAAATTAAATGCATTCTTAAAAGAATAGAATATAAATTTTCTGCCTAAAGAAATAAATCGAAATTTGATTAGATTATGAAATAAATTACATTCCTACTGTTTGTTGAATAAGTATTAATTCTACAGTTACAGAATAAATATTTATATCTTCGCTTATTTCAACTATTCAGGTTGGCTCGAAATTAGATTAAAAAAAAAAATGATGGTTTATATCTTATTCTAATTGGCTAAGAAATTATATTTCTAATATTTTGGAGGGAAAACATTTCTTAAATTATTTTGTTTTGATCCTTCAAAATTTTCGTCAGTCTTTATCGTCTTTGATGTAATTTAAAAACTATCACGAATGCACCGATTGGAAAACGCAAAAAAATACAAATACAAGAGCCTATTTTATGCTAAAAATTAAGACTTTCCTTTGTAAAGAAATTTCGACTTTTAACACGTATATAACACGCTCGGTCAAGATATAATACGACCTTTAGAATGCAGATGACTTGAAAGCCGGGAATGAAAATATTATATTAACGATCCCTTACACACTTAATCTGAATTTATTTTAAAACATATCTTTACAAATGTTCAGGTAATTTGTACCATGCAAATGAACGAAAATCCTTTCTGAATTCTGCAATAGAAAAAAAATCAAGAACTACGGTATTTATCATACGCCCACAAGCCGTTTTTATGGTGGGTCCGGTTGCAGGGCCGAAGTCCGCCCGCGTCCGGCATGGCCAAAAATTCCCTCGGCCCCGTCGGCATTCCCCTAATTAGGGGTGCCTCATACGCTAGGCATTGAAACCCCCCTGAAGAGGGTAAAAGCCTGGGGGGGCGGCCCCGTGGGGGCCGGATCCGCGCCATAGCGAACATGGCCGACTGAGTGCGACCCAACAACTGGAGAGGAGAAACGACTGTAGGAAAGAAACTAATTGCAAGACTGCAGTGGGAACTACGTATTGTGTAATTGATTTTAAGGGTGAACATTTGAAATAAATGGATAAGCAGAAAACACAACACACATTATATATATATATATATATATATATATATATAAAAATGAAGAATTGCCCAGTCGGCTGGGGCTGTAGAATACACCGACTGCTTCTTTGCAGAGGGGTAAGACCCCCCCAACGAGTGTCCTGATATGACACTAAACAATCTGATGATGAGGTTCCAGCAGTGCTGGAGCTTTGGGGAATACGGAGTACCCCTTCATTGCCATTAATCCCAGGTCCACTCTGGCCCGGAGTGGTAGCACCTGATAAGGGTCCTATCTATGGGTTAAATTGAACTAACAGCATACTTATGCTAAAATGAATTGTTAGAGTAAACTGAATTGCTTGAAATAGAAATATTTCTGACAATTGAACCGTACTTCGATTTAAACTGCGTGCTTACGCTTAACTGAATTATTTGAAATAGAACTGTTTTTCGACATTAAAACTGTATTTACACTTAACTGAATTGTTACATATAACTACTTGAATAGTTTGAAATAGAAATGTTCTTGACAATTAAAATGTGTACTTATGTTAAACTGAATTTGTTTTTAAATAGAACAGATTATTTACATAAAAACTGATTTGGCGTTAAATAACCTACAAAGGTTGATATGCCATAAAACCCACCAAACCAAACCAAACCGAAAATGAAGAAGGTGGTATAAAATTTAAATTCCCATATTTCGTATAAACAGGATAAATCAATTGTTCAACACAAAAAATAAATGAGTAAATAAATAGTTATAATCTAAAAAAAACAGCAACAACTAAGAAATCTCAAGACACTTTTGAAAAATTATCATGTCGTTTCTATTTCAATGACGAACCATCATTTAGGTATTTGACACTATCATGTTTTTCTCATGCTAGTAAATTTGAATCAGTTACGTACACTCACACAATATTTTATATTTTCCTCATATAACAATAATTTCATATATAAAGAGATTAAAAAGACTTTAATCATTCGTAGACATACGAAGCTAAGTACACAGAGGTGAAATTTTGTGTTGTATTGTCATCTGCTGATTCATGCAGAATATACATATATATGCTGGATACATACCGACGCAATGAACAACAGACGCAATGATAAACAAGCAGGAAGACTTCTTTAACAAAATATTTACCTCTCACTTTATTTGTAAGGGTTCGAAAAGGGTTACTAAATATTTGCGTGTGAGCGGGAGCTGGAGACCGAAGAGAAACTGTAATATTTTTACCCCAAACTTATGGCCGTCAACGTTGTGTCTTTCTCGTTCTCCTGGTGCTCAAACGGAGGCCCTGGGGTCCACTCTGCTGGGAGCTGGTTTTCTTTACTGCATCTTATCAGCAACTTCTCTGGACCCCAACTCATCTGGGCCCCAAGCCCTTTCGGCCTGGTGTGGCTTTCCCTTCCACGACTCGTCCAACTCCGTCTACAACTCTACTGAAACTAGCACTCAACTGCTGTTTTGACTGCGTTATATAATAGTTCATCACCCACTCGATCTTTGAAATCGAATGTTTAATCGTCATCAAGCGGAAATAACTGTCATGCAGTTCACATGTCACTCTCTTCCAGTGCATCAGTCAATGAGTGTACCATGGGAATTTTTTTAGCACATCCCATTTCATCAGCCAATTTCCGCCCACGCGATTTCCTCTCATAACTGCCATTAGAATGTGTCACCTCCTTCCGGTGCATCACCTTGGAATGTCATTTTTGGCCGGGTCAAAAGGTCAAAATATAACATTTTGATCCATATGGGATTTCACAGATACTGGCCCTCTGATCCAAGAAGATGTCGATCCATATGCATAATCATTCTGTTTGGTCTAGTAGATGCAGACTAGTGTATATTCATGCGTGTATAAAGATATGTTCATATTTGATCGTGTATATATAGAATGTATTTACAACGCTATACAATAAATTCAATATATGTATGCCATGTCTAATTGAGATTTGCTAAATAAACAATGCAAAGTATTTATTATGTTCAATTCCCTTTGATTTGTTTTTTTGATATTCCAGAGCTTTACTGTAATAATAGTAGTTGTTTTGTACACAATACATCAAAGATGTTCGTTATTTCTCTACTTCCCTCATTATTTCCTTTCTTGCCTCTAATTTGCTGCAAGTACTTAAAAAATATACTTATTTCTATCAAACCCGGCAGCTAAGTGACAATTATATCTCAGTAAATGTTAGTTTGTTGATGAAAATGTGCATCAGTTATCTATTACTTATGGAAATAATAAAAAGAGAAATGAAAAAAGATAAGTACAACCATGAGATGTATTTGCTTTTGCGTTCTGCCTTTGGTAAGTGCTTTTCGTTTTGTGTAAATATTTAGTTGTTCCAATTAAAATTCATATTCAGCCAATTTAATCAGTTCCAATGTAAAAAAAAAAGCACAATGTTACGTATTTCTGTGAAGTTATTGTGTATTTGCACTTAGGACTATCAGCACTTTTATTTTTATTTTCCTATGTAAAGATCGGTTATTTTTTCAAATTGAATGAATAGTCGCTCAGGGACAAACGATGTTCTATTATTTTATTCAGAATTGATAAATGAAATCAGTGCAATACAGAATGGAAATATACACGCAGATAACTTGATGTGGTCTGAGAGGGTTGTATAGCACTCTCGGAGGAAAATGATCTCGCCATTTTCAGAAAACATTTATTCCGCAATTTTTAATTCAGGAAAAGTAAAGGACAAATGTAAAAGATATTCTATTTGATAGTAAAATATTCTGGTTTCATGGGTTATACCGAAAATAAATTTAAGTGATTTATTTCAATTAATAACCATCATATATTTTAACATGAGGTTGAGATGCAGATTTTAGAATCCCTTAGGTTTTACAAAAAAATAAATAACAACATAGAATCTCCTTCAGGAATAACTCCCTCTCATGAAATTCTCCTTGCCAGCAGTTGGATAACTATCAAAGCTATAGCTTAGATAACTTTTTTCTATGGAATTCAATAAAACTGCATCATATTTCTATTCAGCTGTTAACAAAAATTTTCCTTGTAAACGGAGTCTTTTCTTCTATGATTGTTTTCAAATGCATCAGGGTTATTTATTGGGTTTTTTCTTTTTCTTTTTTTTTGCATATCAACCTTTGTAAGTAATTTAATCCCAAATCCAGTTTTATACAGATAGACAGTTCTATTTCAAGCAATTCATTTTTGCATATGTACTCATTTTATTTGTCAAAACATTCCTATTTCAAGCTATTTAGTTTACTTAAACAGTTCTAATTCAAACAATTTAGTTTAGTATGAGTATCGATTTTGTTTACACACAGTTAAATGTGAAAACAGTTCTATTTCGAATAATTCAGTTTTATATAGTATAGTTTTAATACCAAAAACATTTCTATTTCAAACAATTGTTTAGCATAAGAATGCAGTTTATTTCTATTTGACCTATAGATATAGCCCTATCAGGTACTACCATTCCGGGTCAGAGTGGTCCTGGTAGGGATGGTAATAAAGGGGTGTTCCTCATTCCGAAAAGCTCCCGCATCGCTCGAACCTCACCATCTGATTGCTTAGTGTCATATCTAGGACACTCGTAGGGTGGGTGCTTACCCCTCTGCAGAGATGCGGCCGGTGTATTCTATTCTATTGCCCCATCCGACTTGACAAAACATTTATTGTGTCGAATTATTAGATATCACAATACTTCTATTCCTTGAGATTCTTCGTGGGTAGAGGAAAATTAACAGAGAAAATGAAGATTGTTATATATTTTCCTTCCTTTCCCCAAACGATTGTTAGCAAGAATATCACGCAAATTACAAATGCACTAGAATACTCCCTGCTGATGCTAAGTTATATAGACCATTAGACAGATAAAGAGAGAGAGGTTATTTGTTTCCGTTAATTACACTGACACTGCAATTAAGAATACATAAAGATTATCATTACTCTCTTGAGACAGATGACTTATTACCCAATAACAGTACACATAGTATATTGCATAAGAACAGCTATCAACAATTGCAACAAAATCTACTAAACGACAGTTTGTCTGGTGCAATTTCTAAACCCGATCTTCATTTCTCCATTACTTTTGTTTATATCACGGTTCTTAGTTGGCTGTAAACTATGTACAAGTGGTTTCTAAATAAAACCGTTCTGTTCCATTATTTAGTACTTGAGGTCAGTGAGATCATGTCACCGATAATGAATCGGCTTGGCCAGAAAAAGAATTTGAGATGAGCATAAACTTTAGACAGAGCTCTGCTTTCACTAATTATTACTCCACCCACCGAGGATTACTTGTCTGGGATAACTTGGTGGGCATGTGTCTGAGACGTTTGAGGGCAATGACTTCATGCGTCTCTAATTCAGTACTCAATGAAAACATGTCTGTGAAAATAGAGTGTATATGTTCGAAAGACTTCGGTTTCCAGTGGTTATATACACATTAGGGAAATCATTTTACAAGACTTGTGTTTGATTGCAAACAAAAATGTCTATGCAGGACCGGATGGGAAAAAAGAGTTAACGTAATATCAACATTTCTAGAAGTACGTTGGTAAGAATCTAAATAGAGATTATACCAACAAGAAATCGTATGTCCAGTCAACAGGAAATATTTGAATGTCTGACGAACCAGAAAATCATATTGACAATGTTAAAGCGTGTTGTCAAAGATTTATTGATAATTTCTACCAAATAAGGTGGGTCATAACTTAACATACATATAACTGTAGACTTTGTTCAAGTGTATCAGACATGGTATAGCTAGATAATTCACTTTATTAATTGATATATAATTTGATATGATACCATGTAAATTGTCTGAAATATCTGAGCCTGACTCACCCTGTTCTCTCTCTCACCGAGCCACACTCTCACACACATATAAGGTACAGAAGCAAAACAGGAATATTCTGGTATAATAATAAACGACTCTAATATCAAACAATATAATTTTAATTCAAGAAATAAGCAAAATTAAAAGATAGATACAAACAGTAAATTTACGCAATATAGCCACGATCTTTTTTCTTAATTATTGTATTAACCCGCCTTCTAAACGATTTGCATTCCTTCAAAATAAATTCTTCAGACATCTCATTCCATTGCTTCTAAATATTAGTCTCAAGTGAACCAATGTTTGGATGGGGAGTTGCATTTGTTTTGTCTTCTAAAATGCCCCACATAGCGTAATCGATAGGGTCTGGGCTTAATGGAGGACATTAAGAAAATCCAATTATTTCGAATTTCTTGGCTTGGTTCCGACGTTATGCAACGCATAGATTTTTTGTTGTTTATTTTCTTGCTGACTCATAATAGGCTCAATTTTGACGAAAAATCCCTGAAAAAAAGAGCTAATCATGAAAATTTACATTTATAACGTTGTCTCCTTTAAAACATTTTACTAAGTAGTAAAAAAAAAACTTTAAAAAAAATTATTCCATATTTTGATTCTCTCTCTCTCTCTTTATATATATATATATATATATATATAATGTAAATGTGCTAGTATAAAAACAAAGCACTGATTGATAGAAGTAATATATATTAAAAGAAGTTTAGTCAATAGAATTTCGTATATATAACTATGATTCCCTACTTGTGTAGTGATAATAATGTATTTTCTTTGAAAGGAATAGTATTAAATGATAGTACATTTATTAAGTTTTGAACATTGCTATAGCAACCATTAAATAAATTCCTATATTTATTTCTTATCTCTGACGCATGTGTTAGTTACTGAAATTTCATAAGCAATGAAGCATTGACTAAAAATAAGATTCTATAGAATTAAGATGCATACTTTTTTTTGGAAAGTGACATATTGCTACTATTGAGTACAATGTTCAAATAGTGTAGAGTTTTATAATAGAGGTTTGCTTAATAATATACAGTTTGGATTTATAAAATAAAGATTATTTTTGGTCAAAAAGAAATTTAATCATTTTCTTAAAATATATTAAAGTTTGTACTTATTCATAGGTGATTATATATATATATATATATATATATATATATATAAATGTTTAAAAGATAATAAATTTAGCAATGATATTCCATTTCCATAATAGATCTATTTCGCTTATTAAAGCTTGTCAGATGGAATTCAAATTGAGTTATATATATATATATATATATATATATATATATATATATATATATATATGTGTGTGTGTGTGTATTTACAAACTAACTTTAGATTGTGTTGTGTTGATGTTCCCTCGGAAAAATTCTTTGAAAAAAATCAGAGTAATATATATTGGCTTTTATGAGATTTATATAGGACCATCAATGTTATTTGAAACTATGAAACCACTTAAACAGTGACAATTTTGTCTTTTTGTATGGCAAAAGATTTCGAAAACTCATATGTACATAAGCGTCAGCCTAAATACATAAACCGATCTTTATACAATGTAGTATTCCTTAAAGCTATCCAGACAATATATTTCCGTTTTCCTTTTACAAATAGTACTGTTTAGGCTTAGTGAGTCAACTTCCTCCCTATTTCTTCTCTATTGAATGCCCTTAGCTGAAGAATAAAAATTAATTTTGCAACCTACGTAAATTAGATTACGGAAAATACTCATATTGTAAACAATTCAACTTTGTGAGTAAATAATTTTAACCTCATAAACTGTTGTATAAAGAAAAAGCAATTCAATAAGCTCACTATATAAATAACGCCTGAAACAAGTGCACCAAGATAGAGCAAGGTTTTATAAGAAAACTATAGGCAAGTGAAAGATTCGTATTTGCATTGTTGCCGCTATTCAAATCAAGTTTCTTCTATCTGTTTGAGTTCAGACGATATTTACGTTGTTTCATTATTTCAAAGAGTCTCTAGCTCGCTCTCTCTCTCTCTTTTGAATCAAATACATTCCTGTAATTTAAGCCAAAACTCTGTTTGGTTTTCATCATTTGTGAAATATTTTGGGAAGAGAGGGCCCAATTCAAACCAAGGCAACCTTTGTTGAAAATTTCTGTTTTATAAGAGTGGGTACGCATTTTAAACGGTGTGAAGATTTAAGGAAAAGTATTAAAAAGAAGTTATATAGATGTTGAGGAATCATTGAATAACGGAGGAGAAACACACTAAAGAAAATCGCTACTTGGCTCAAGTCTTAGGTCCTCTATTGCTTTAATATCTTCTGTCAGCTTCTGAGGTCGTGGAAGAAGGTGAAAATAGACAACCGATAAAAAGAGCAAGGAAGCTTCTTCGATCTATTAGGAAGCGACTTTTCAAGCATTTTAGAATAGTTCACTCGGTATCGGTACAGCTGACACTTACCTTATCCTACCCAAGCCACAAAAAGAGAGAAAAAATCGAGAAAACCATATTTTTATTGGATTCAACAGAACACTCTATCCGATATTTTCTTCGTGTGGGTAACATCTTCTGATAAACCTCTCTATAACTGAAGGGGGGGATTTAATTTTCGACCTCAGCAAGTTCTATTTAACTCCCGTTTTTCAGTCTGGTGTGCTCGAACAAATATATCTTGTTACACCAAGCAGACAAAATATTGATGTCGTTTTTATCTAGCTAGTGGCTTGTTACACCAACCTGGACAAAATATCGAACCCGTTTTCCTTCTAGATACTGGCTTGTTACATGTACCAGATAAGATAGTGAATTACTTTTCTTCCAACTGCTGACATCTTAAAAATAACTCTGGACTTTTACCTTCAGACAATGGTTAGGGTCATAAACAAGGCACCGTTTGGGGGCGTCCTTTTCCTCTGCTTGAGTATATATCAAGACTTAAGTATTTAACCAAAGAATGTTGCTACTAAGCCAACTAATTTGAGAGAAATGACTATTGGGTGAAGTTTCCCTAATTTTTACTGAAAATTTATCTCAGAAGAAAACCAAATCCCCTTAAAATATAATGACATCACAAATACAAAGAAAATTCAAGCAAAGACTAAATAGGATATAACCACAATCAGAAATAAATTGTTTCGTTTCTTTTCTTAAAGAATACCAAGCATAAGATATTTAAACTCATGTTTCGTCAGAAAAATGAGCTTTTTTACTTCGTTCGACAGCATGCTAAAAATGATTTTTCGCATTAAACTATGCATTCTTCAAAATAAAATTAAAAAAAATACAAGCGACTTGAAATGTTTTGCATGTTTTTTATCAGTGAACATGCCAGACATATGAAAAAGAAAATAATAATAATAATAATAATAATAATAATGCAAATTAGCCCAGAAGGTGCATAAGACGAGACACGACAAGGTCGGCAATGTGATCCACTGGGAAATATGCAAGAAATTTAGATATGAACAAAATATCAAATGGTATATGCACAACCCAGCAACAGTCCTAGAAAATGACTCGCATAAATTCCTATGGGACTTTGACATATACACGGATCACCTAATCTCGGCCAGAAGACCAGATCTTATAATAATTAACAAAAAAAAAATTGCAAAATTGTTGACTTTGCTGTCCCAGCTAACCACAGAATAAAACTGAAAAAATGTGAAAAGAATAATAAGTACCTCGATCTTGCGAGAGAAAGTGACGATTGTACCAATTGTGATTGGTGCTTTTGGCACAATAACTAAAGGATTATAAAAAGGCCTGGAAGATTTAGAACTTGGCGGATGAGTGGAGACCATCTAAACGACAGCATTATTGAAGACGGCCCGAATACTTAGAAGAATCCTGGAGACTTGAGGAGACTTGCTGACAGTCAAACTCCAGTAAAAAAAACCACTAGCTGACGCTGATGTGAAAAACCCTAAAGGAGTAAATAATAATAGTAATAACAATGAAAAATCCAAGATTTAATTTTTATTTACAATTGCATATTATTATTCTTTTGTCAATCGAATGTTTTCAATGATACTGCAGACATCTCTCTAGGTAAGATCTCTTACTTACCTTCCTTTCTCATTTTTAAACTCATTCAAACTCTCTCTTTTCTCTTGTATATACGGCTATCACCATTTTAAAAGACTCCGATAATAACATATTTCCCTCTCACAAAATTCATTATATTAAGCTTGATCATGGACATTGACGGATAAATGTCTATATTTATATTATCCATCTCTCAATGAATTTACTTCATTTTTGTGCATAATCAAGGTCTCTTTAAGTGGCATTATTGTTGGGGTTTTTTTTGGGGGGGGGTAAATTATGTTCGATGATTGAAGGTTGATCAAATAAAAATATATTGTATGCGTTCTTTCGTCTGTGGATATTCTGTAAATACAACTATTATGACATATCAACTCGGATAGATAGATAGATAGATTTAAGGGTATCATAATCACTCTATTGGTAATTTCTACCAAGATTTTAGGGCTTGTGGACATTGGATGTTTATATTTATATTTTTGTAGTTTAATTTTTTCATCCTATCATATCAAGCATTTCTATCTAATTGAAAAGAGACATATCTACTTGATCCGTGGATAGGATTAAAACAAGTACTATAGGTTCGGGTCAGATTTTCCATGGGAGTAATGTCAAGGAAGTCATACTCTCTAGATTTACAATTTGAATTCTCACGACCAGATGCAATTTACTGTTATATATATCTCAGTACTTAAGAGATTTTAGACCCCCGTTGTGACTTCGCCGAGGTAACTAGGTTTAGATCTCTACACTATTGACATAAATGCATTTCTAATCTATGATTTACAACCCAACTTAAAGTATATTTGGCAGTAATTAGACAATCCTATTTTTAATTCATGTACATATGTGAAACATACACCAAAGGTTTATTTGCTATCAGGTAGCAAGCAGTAGTCGGGAGAAAAAAAGAAAGTATGGAAACATGAGAAGACCGTCAACTAGACAAAAACAAAGCACCATATCCTTGTGAGAAAGACATGAGCAAACACCGACCTTGAATTTTTTCCTGATTCTAAGATACTTGTACACTGGGTCAAACATCTCCTTTGGAGTGTCCCAAACTTTGGAGCTCTAAAACTTTCATCTTGCATTTTCCTGGCTCATTTTTTACTGACGTCTCCAGCTTATCACTTCTCGCCGTTCACTCTCCTGAGGACAAAAGTTGTCCCCTCACTTCCGCCTGTTGTGTTGGTAGTAGAATCATATCCCTTTCCGGTCACTCAGGGCATGCGCACAAGACTTCAAACCTCTAGTTTTCCATAATAATGCTAAAGTACAACGAGTGACTTTACCTTGTTATTCGGCGACTAGTGTCTGCTTTATTTATTTATTTATTTATCTATTCCATTTCCTATGGGCTGTTCAATTACGTTACATACATACAAACACACACACACACACATATATATATATATATATATATATTACTGACCACGTGCATGGTATATTGTAGATTCATATCTTTAACTGCCAACGATATGTTGGCGTGAAATATTCATTTCGAACAAACGCGCATGTTCACAGACCTCCTGTTGCTTTGAGGCAAGCTTCAATTTTATATAAAACTTTTTGTATTCGACGATTTTTATTCCCTTTTATATTAGTTATGATTTCCCCATTGTTGGTTAATTTCTGATGTTCTTGCCCTGGTGTAAACGTTCACGCTCAGATCTGGAGCACAATGGAAACGCCTCGCAGATATTGCGATACCATGAATGGAATGGTAATGATTAAGCTAAATTGAATGAGGACATAATATCAGACAGCGTTCACTAGACTCTTTTCAAATACTATGCTTGTATCTGTACTGAAAGCGAGTTTAAAGCGAGTATTTGTAATGGAGTATCTCTGTAAGAACAGCTTGAAGCTGTTCCGGAGCGTGGCTCAATGGTTTTGACGGAGGACCAACTGATTGAGGGGTTGATTGATTCTGTTAGGTTTCTTCGAAAAATAAATAACTGTTCTCATACAGCGTTAACTGCGCCGCAATTTCGATGCTAGTAAAGAAGACACATTTCTGCCAATTAAAATGTATATTGTATTTTTTTCTTTAGTTCTTCAACGCACGTTTAATCGTTAATAAATTAGTTTTCCTTTCGTTTGAAAAGTTTAACTACCTACAAGGTTAGAGACCCCATTCTGTGCTAATATTAAACTATTGCTCTTGTATAGAAGAAAAAGATATATGCATTTTCCAGTGCCATGAGCACGGAGAGAAAGATGAGCAAATTTGTCAAGTATTTGTAATCAGCACTAAATAGTATATTCTCCTTGAACTGTTGGCAGATACGAGTTTGGATTTTAAACGATTGCCCGAGGCGTATTAAAAAGAATCAATTACATATTGAGGCAGCATTTTAAGAAAAAAAAAATTATTTATTCCTTTTGAGATGTTATAAACATAATTATTTTTCGCACGTTATTTTATGCATTCAAAACATGAAAAAGAGCAACAACAACAAAAAATAATAATCCATTTTTAAGACATTCAAACGATTCTTAAACGGATAAGGGAGGAAGTCAGACAAAGGACAAGAAAATTGATTACGTTGCATATGGCCTTAACTCCAGAGAAGACATAGGTTGTATGTAAATAAAAATGAGGCAGAGGACCCCAAAAAAATGAAGATTATGTGCATGCAACAATAGGAAGACTCCAGTACTATATTAAAAAGAGCAAATAAATTCTAATTACGGTGATCAGTAACAGCATTAACAAAAAAAGGAAAAACAGAACAGCAAAAAACTAGGAAACAGAAATAGTTTTGTTGGCATATCAATACTTTTAGATTATTTATCGCCAAATCCCCTTTTATACATTTATATCAAATATATATGATTTGTTAACACATTTTACAGATAATATTTTTAGATAAGCCCAAGATCCTCATATTGCATACAATTAAAATATTTAAAGTATATCTGACACGAATAATTCTTTTAACTAAAAATTATTCGTTTGAACGCAGGGTAAGAATTTGCTATCCTAATAGACTACAGAGTAAAAATCATAAAAAGCGAAAATATTAACATATACTAGGATCTAGCTTGAGAACAGCAAAACCGACTCTTTAGTATTTGTTTCAAGTAAATTAAACCTACATTTAGTATTTGCTCAATTTTTTTATGGCTTTACACTGCCTACATTCACGAATTTATATTATTCACATCATGTCTTAAAGCAGAAATGTTTACGCTGCATTAAAAGCAAAGACATGAAGATGTTTATACAAATATTCAATAAGCTTTTTAAGACATAATTATAAGCATATTTTATTGGATATTTTCTGTAGCTGCGTAAAACACATTAAGATTATGGATATAATTTACTTTCGGTCAACCCATCCCGAATAAAGTGAGGAAAAGGTTAATTATTCAATTATTTTTTTTTATATGTACCTCTACTTTAGAAATGAAAAAAAAAAAAAACAGCAAAAATAATTCCTATTGTTCACAAATAATTACACTTGTTACTAGTCAAGTAAATAAAGATATAAACCGAGAATAGAAATTTAGATATTCTTAATTTGATAAGATCTGTGTAATCTTTTTCATTTTTTGCATTTTCATTCTCTCTCATAAGAGAACGTTCTTCGAACTTTAGTTTTTTCGCTTTGGGTGTGGCTGGAAGTGGTTTCAATTTGTTGGAGAAGTACACCTGACAAAAGTAAAGGTTTTATCTATCAGTTGGATCTTATTCTGCTTTCTTGTACACTCTAGGATGTCTATATACTTAAAAGATTAATCAATCTCTTCGTCGAATTAGGATGTTATTTCTTTGTATCTTATATAATATTTCATTAATATAATTAGGATTGTACTTGTTTTCTTCAGTGCCTATTTTTACTACGATGCAAAACATTTGTAATATATGCTGCTATTGATCGACTTCCCAAGACGAGCATTTGATCTGTGTGAAGTGACTCGGCGATGGTATTAGCTAATGAAACAAACTTCACCGAGTTAATTCTGGTTCATATGAAAAGTAAAGACAATCGATCATATTTGGCTGTGTTTCTATCTCTAAATTCATAAGCTTGTCGGCACCAATATACATTACAAGATACTAAAAAAGTTATTTTTGTTTTACTAATACATGTAGCAATCATATTCTATTTCCTTTTCTTCGATTCTTGCTATCCAAGTTAGAAACTTTTTGGGTGGATGTGGAAATGATCACAAAAAGAGCGAAACAATTGAATACATGAAGATTTTGATCAACAGCCTTTAATGAAAGATAATTACATAATTACTTATTATTTCCAGTTAGTACTGTCAGTATATCTGTATCCCACACTGTACCCTCTGACTAAGTATAATGAGCCTTACCCCCGAAAAAAATCGGTGTGCTGAGAAGGAAACTGCTAGTGAGGCTCTACATCGAGATATTACCCTTTGATTTATATTAGTGTGGTTTACTTATGAACCACTTTTATATTACTCGTTAAGGCCCCACCAACTGGACAAATACATCTGCTTACAAATTATTCCTCTCAGACAGAAATACTTGATGTCATAATCAAGTGTAAAAAACCTCATCATAAAATAGATTAATAAATCGTAAATATAAGTGACAATATACGCATTTATCTGACCTCTGGGTAAAAAATATTTCTAAGTCGAATTTAAAAGCCGTTAAAAACTTTCTATTATAAGTATTATTATCCAGAAAATAAATGGCTGTAATTAAAGGTAGTATTTGGATATAAATGTCAAATGAAAAGCAACACATAAAAATAAAGGTTAATTTATAATCTTCAGTTTGCTCCTACTTAATTTGAGTAAATATTTAAGGAAATACATTTGGTATATAAATTAGATTTTATGTTTAACTATTGATAGATAGTCAATCACTATAGATGGATAGGAAACTAATACTGTGGACTTTGATTTTGATAATTTACAGATCAATGTTTGATAGATCGAGAGGTAATCAGTGGAAGACAAAGACAGGTTTTAACGTTGCAGGCTGGTTTTAATTGCCATTTTCCCACATCACGTACACTGGTTAACTTACGATAACTAAAGAGCACAATCAGTCCTTTTTACTCAATGTTGGTGGAACATATAGATTCTTCCTTTTTTCAAGTGCATTAGCGTGAAGTGAAACGGAATCAGTCTCATCCTAGATTCGAACCTGGGTCACTGATCGCATTTACTTTGAAGATTACCACTATGCTCAGGTAAACAATGCGGTAAATTTAACCGTTCCCTGGCACTAATTGTACAAAAAAGAGTAGGACCGACACAGGATATATATATATATATATATATATATACACGTGTTTGAGAGTGTGTGTAGTAGTTTATATAATTTGTAGGAATCGATAAGTCATGGCATGACATCTTGTTAGTCTAGACGATTCACTTCATATTGCTCTGTGTCTATGTAAACACTCTTAACCCTTATATAGAATCAATGTGACAGTTTGGTCGGCACCACTTTCAGTGGAAGGCAGTTGAAGTGCTCTGAGATTATCCGATATATTCCGTTGTTCATCCATGCGTTGCTAGCTGTCGCCTCAGTCCGCCAATGTCCACAGAGACAACGCTACTCGTCACGCACGCATTCCAAGTAACTTAATATGTAATTGACTCTGACAAGCTCTTTAAATAGCCTAATTATATCTGCGTGAAGTGTCAGTGCTATTATCTAAGTAAGCAATGGCGCAAAATTTACACAACTTGCCAAAATATTTTGAGACTTGTGATGTCTGAATTTTTACAGACCATTTTATTATGATTAATGGCAATTTCGTGCAAAGCTGAAGTTGTTTTTGCTTAGAGCAAAAATATCCAAAAGTTTTTCATTGACGACGAGTTCTAAGATTAATAAATGAAAAAAAAAAAAAAAAAGTTTGCCGAGCCATTTCTTAATGTTCATTATCTGCGCAACATTATAATTTAGAATATACATAAGAATACTTTTTTTGTCATATTTAGTTTGTAATAGCATCCGTGTTATGTACTGATTGCTGGTGGGGTATATATATTTTTCTATTTCTTTTATGCGAAAAGAATTCCAACTGTCCTGATTAGAGATTGAAATCTCGTCACCGATTTCGTGTTCTTTTATCACCAGCATCTTTATTATAATATATATGTGAGAGAAAGGGAGTATAATATATATATGTGTGAATAATTTATTAGATACATATATATGTGTGAGATAATATGTGCACACATATATATATATATATATATATATATATATATGTGTGTGTGTGTGTGTGTGTGTGTGAGAGAGAGAGAGAGAGAGAAAGGGAGTATAATATATATGTGTGTGAATAAATTATTAGATACATATATATGTGTGAGATAATATGTGCACACACGAACATATATATATATATATATGTGTGTGAGAGAGAGAGAGAAAGGGAGTATAATATATATGTGTGTGAATAAATTATTAGATACATATATATGTGTGAGATAATATGTGCACACACGAACATATATATATATATATATATATATATATATGTGAGAGAGAGAGAGAGAGAAAGGGAGTATAATATATATGTGTGTGAATAAATTATTAGATACATATATATGTGTGAGATAATATGTGCACACACGAACATATATATATATATATATATATATATATATATATATATATATATATATATATATATATATATATCACTGTAAAAGTCTTGTCAGTTTCGGTTGAATGTAGATTTTGTTAAGGATTCTAGCGTAAGAGAGGGGAAATTATTTCTTTGAATACCAGACAGGCGTTTCATACAGATTCTATTTTTGCCCAGTCTGGTTATAAGAAATAACTAATACATTAAAGTAAAACCACTCTTGCAAATAAAAAAAGAAATAGCAAACAGAGTTAAATATCTATATGTTTTCAATTAAAGCTTACACTGAAAATAACTTACAGCATTAACTGATATTGATTTCACTTGTTCAACCACAGCGACCTTCATCCACATTTTTCTAAGAACTTGCCCAGAGGTTTCATTCTAGATTGAATTGGCATCCTTTTAAATTGAAACCAAATATAAACTTGTAAAATTAAATTTAGATTTCATTTTATTTTCAAAACTAATTTTAGTTTTGAAAGAGTCTTAAATGTTTTTGTTAGTAGATAGATATTTTTCAGATTATTTTTCTTAAATTAATTAAACACTTTAAACCGGGCACTGAGTAATTTGCTTGAATTAATATATCGTTGAATCGAAAAGAGATTTCAGACACTTCGTAGAATGTGATGACTACATGGAAATAGTGGTTATTTTTCGAGATATTTCGCTGATGTTATGTTATAAAGGTCCAGATCTCTACACTATTGACATTAATGCATTTCTAATCTATGATTTACAATCCAACATAAAGTATATTTGGCAGTAATTAGACAATCCTATTTTTAATTTATGTACATATATTACTAATGCCCCATGTGGGTGTGTAATGCATACTTCCATCTTAACTCGTGACTTGGCACCACTATGTGATTACAGCAGTCTTGTTAGTTTTCTAAGGATTATTGTGCATGCCAAAGGACCTTAAAGTAGAATAATTTTAGGACTCATAATTAGATAATTAAGAGGTATTATCCGCCAATGGTCCGGGAGACCTGTGTTCAATCCAAGGCCGAGTCATATCAAAGACTCAAAAAAAGTACGTGATGACTTCTTGCTTAACACTCTCCATTATAAGGAACGTATCAAGGGTAGGGTGTATCAATCCAGAGAAAGTTGTAGCGATCTCCCCTACCACTTGGTGTTGTAGCTATTGTAAACAGAGCTTTCAGATCACCCTCGACTACGGTCGCCAACTTCACTTTTACTTTTAAATTTATATTTATCTTTCGACCTACAGCAAAAATTACACACACATATATATATATATATATATATATATATATATATAATTTTTTGTTGAAGGTCCAAAGAGAAAATGAAAATATCTTTAAATACATAGTTCCACGAAGAGATTTTTTTTTACAACTTATTTATTGATTTTGTTCTTACATACATGTTGCTTTAGTCAGAGAACATATATGACACAAGGTCTTGTTAATGGGATACTCAATGACCCTTGAACTCGCTCGCGCTTGCAGTTTGAATGACTTTCAGTTGGTTATGGGTTTATATAGAGGTCATCCTCTCTTTTTCTAAGAGTGTGTTTTACCTAACTCTGATTTATCCCTCATTGGCATGCAGCAAGCATAGGCCTCCATGTTAATGCACACAAAACGGAATATATGTGCTATAACCAAACGGGGGACATCTCCACTCTAGAAGGAACCCCTCTTAAACTAGTAGACAAATTCACTTACCTAGGAAGCAGCGTCGAATCAACCGAAAAGGACATCGAAACGAGGTCAGAGAAAGCATGGACAGCTACAATAGGCTATCGATTATATGGAAATCAGACCTAACCGATAAAATAAAACGCAGTTTCTTCCAGGCAGCGGTCACATCGATACTGCTATATGGCTGCACTACATGGACGCAAACAAAACGGCTGGAGAAGAAGCTAGATTGCAATTACACAAGAATGCTTCGTGCAATCTTAAACAAGTCCTGGCGGCAACACCCCACAAGACACCAACTGTACGGCCACCTACCCCCTATCACGAAAACTATTCAAGTTAGACGAACCAGACATGCAGGACACTGCTGGAGAAGCAGGGACGAACTCATTAGAGATGTACTCTTATGGACCCCCACACATGGCCGTGCAAAAGCAGGACGACCAGCACGAACATACATTCAGCAGCTATGTGAGGATACGGGATGTTGTCCTGAAGACCTACCTAGGGCGATAAACGATAGGGAGGAGTGGCGAGAGAGGGTCAGGGATATCCGTGCTACCAGCACGATATGATGATGATGATGTATGTGCTGGGGTGGTTTTGGATTTCACTGACAGGTATTTTTCCTCTATGTGAGAGTGTCTTGGAGATTTGTGTGTGTATATATATATATTGAATTTTACAAATTAACATGGTTATAACATTGCTTATTTTTAAATTGTACATCGTTCACTTCTAAAATAATGGCACAGAAACCTGGAAAAATTACCCATATTTACTTATTCTGAGAACAAATATTTATCAAAAAAACATTCTTGACATCCTGCAAATGTTAGAAACATTTATTAAAAGCAAACATATAGAAAAGTTATGAATCAGGTCTTCAGAAACTAATAGCACACACCACTACATCACAAAATTATACATTAGTAGTTTTTTAACTAATTCCTACGTATACATACGAAAGACTACATCGAAAGAAGAATAAAAGAAAATTGTGTTCATTGTGTTTGCTATTCAATTCCTGCTAACTTCTCAACACACACACACACACATATATATATATATATATATATATGAGGGGTGAATGGGAAAAGATATTTAGAAAACCAGATTGATATTTTTGCGGGAGTTTTAAATGAATATTTATTGCCAAGAATAAACTTCTTCTATAACATGATAACTGAACAGAAAACATTTATTTGATTTACTGAACAAAATTCTATTCTTTTCTGATACCGTCATATTTCATCTCAAATCATAAATGCACGCGCTCACGTGTGTGTGTGTGTGTGTGTGTGTGTGCGCGCGTGCGCAAATCGTTTCAATACGCTCCAAGCAGTTAATGAACCTCATTCACTTGATACTTCTGCAATACCGGAAGAAGTCAAAATAGAGATGAAAATATACGAGCTCATGGGAAAAAAAAAAAAAATGAAAATGTGTAACAGTATTGACCAAGTTATAGAAGGAAAAATATAAACAATTTGAAAAGAGCAATGTTTGTCAAAGTGCCAGAAGTTGGATACTTATGTAGTTATTAGGTGAAAGATGTATACAACAGTGTACAAGGCAAACAACGTTAGAGAATGCATAGCAAATCGTAAGGAGGGTATTAAAAGAGAGAGAGAAAAAAAATAGAGGAAAGAAAGTAGTGTAGATAGTCGGGGTTATCAGAAAGTGAAAGTTATACGTTGAAGAGGATAGGGAAATGGATGGAAGAAATGAAGAAAAACGGCGGCAAATTAACTTCAGACAGGAATGTCAATTGAAAAAAAAAAGAAGAAATAAAATATTGAGAGGATAGAAAGAAAAATAACAACATAAAGAAAATGTAAATTATGCAGTTTCCGAAGGAAAATGATAAAAAGAAATAAACATTAAAATGAAGCACATAAAAACAGAGAGAAAGAAAGAGAGAGAGCAAGAATCTAAAAAAAAAAAAAAAAACAATGATAAAAAGGAGAGAGGAGAAAAGTTAAAATCGGACAAAGATTGAAGGGGTAAAAAGAGAAACCTAACATGGTTGGGTTATATGACATATCAAACATAAGAGGTTATTCAATGCCAAATTTCATTTAAATATTTATATTAAATATACAACTTGTAAAAGAATAGTTTGTTAGTAACGCTTTAAACAAGTCAGAGCTCGTTTCTTTGCTCTCAGTTAAATCATCATCATCATCATCATGTCGCGCTGGTAGCACGGATATCCCTGATCCTCTTTCGCCACTCCTCCCTATCGTTCATCGCCCTGGGCAGGTCTTCAGGACAACATCCCGTATCCTCACATAGCTGCTGAATGTATGTTCGTGCTGGTCGTTCTGCTTTTGCACGGCCATGTGTGGGGGTCCATAAGAGTACATCTCTTATGAGTTCGTCCTTGCTTCTCCAGCAGTGTCCTGCATGTCTGGTTCGTCTAACTTGAATAGTTTTCGTGATAGGAGGCAGGTGGCCGTACAGTTGGTGACTTGTGGGGTGTTGCCCCCGGGACTTGCTCAAGATTGCACGCAGCATTCTTGTGTAATTGCCGTCTAGCTTTGGTTTCAAGTATTCCTAACAAATACGAATAATCTTATGCATTATTAATCATTTGCTTGCATAGCTGAATTGTTTAAAGTATTGATATGTAATACAAATAATTCAATTAAATATCAGTCGTTTTTGGACTCAGTTACATGATTAAACTATTCTATATGATCAATAGATTAGATCCATACAGGAACTACCACACCCAGTCTGAGTGTTCCAGGGAGTAATATCCATGAAGGTGTGTTCCATATTCATCAAAGCTCCGGAAGTGGACTCTCACCATTCTATGATTTAGTGTAATGATCATCGAGAAATGAAAGAATAAACCAATGGAGAGTAAAAATAAAAAAAAGAAAAGCTAAAAATAATAGAGTGAGGAATAGAAAGGAAAGGAGCGAAGAGAAAAAAAGTGGGAAATGAAGTCGAAAAGGAAAGACGAAATTAGCAAAAAATAGAAAAAAAAAAAAGGAAAGAAAAGGATTGCAGAAAAGGAATAAGAAGATATAGGATAAGTGACAAATAAAACATGGGTAAAGAAAGGTGGTAATAAAAGAAAGAGGAGAGAAGACAGAAAAAAAAGAAAGGTCTAAAAGAATGAAGAACCAACAAAGGAAAGAAAATAAACAGGGTAAATAAACTAAGTAAACGGACAGAGTATAAAAAATAGATAGTAATATTTACTTATGTTAAAATAATTCAGTATAAAAGCAGTGCTTTACAACTTCGGCATTGCGACACTGATATGTTACAGAAAATAATTATAGATGTCCAGAGATTTCTAAGTGTGGAAAAACAGGTTTCTCCTATTTTCGGTCAAAAAGTATAACATTCATCGGAAAATAGAATTGAAAACTGCTTTATTCTCAAAGGGCATTGCTCTTACAAAATTATTTCTATGAGATATCCTTATTGCCTGTATATATTTCCATTCATTAAAACAATGTGACAATTCCTAATAAATTTTAAATCTGTATTCTAGACTGATGTAAAAAATTGCAAAGAGGGTCACTATTAAAGCTATAGTTTTGTAGTTCCTCTCAAAATATTCTGCCAACAATTCCAGCCATGTTAATAGCAAGTGGCATAAACATATTTTTTAATTTCTTGCAAGAAAATAAAGGAGAATTCAGACTGAAGCTGAAAATAATAAATTAAATACGAAAGGGGAAAAATGGATAAACAGAGTATATCAATATTGAAATGAATAAGCGAAACGAAAACTTGTTCAATGGAAGTGTAAAAATATTTTTTATAAATTGAGAGATATGTACAACATTGCGAAATATAGCTGAACTGTACATAAAAGTAAAAAAAACAACAAACAAACTTGATATTGCCAAAATGAATGAAAACTAAACAAAGCAATCTTAAGAACTGATAAACTTATCCAATCACATATTAGCATTTTCAGAAAAAAAAATTCATTCTTCCGGATTGGACAGTTATTTCTGTGCCATGTTTCACGCGGTACACTCATTTACAGATACTTTCACCGAAAAGAAAGTTTAGGCTACAACCAACGCTGGCAAAGATTAGAAGTGCTAACGGCATAACTCTAGATTGGCAGAAACAATGAAATCTACATTCATGGCATCATATATATATATATATATATATAAAGTTGTTTCTGCAGTCTGCCTACATGATGGAGATTTCTTCGTCTTTCTTCGTAATTCTTTATATTTATTTAATTGTACATACATTCAATCTATTTTTCCACATCAGGATTAGGTGCCTTCACAGAGGCAAACCCCTCTACAGGCTTTTCGTAACGTTGTATTCTCTTTTAACACTTTTGTTGCTTTTTTCCTCAATCAGTTTGTCAGTTTTTTTTTTGTTTTGCATTGCTGATTGTGTGGCGGGGGTGCCTGTTTCAACGTGGGCGTGAAATACGAGTAGAATTAGAGGTTTCAGAAGAAAACATTTTAGTAAAAGAAGTCGGACATTTTTCAATTTCTGTGAAATTAATCTTTTCAGAAAAGGATCCAGCATTTTATGAGAATTTGGATTACGCGGAAAACAATGTAAACATTTAGCAGGGATGTGCCTGTACAATTCTGAAAGAGGCTACTGTTTGCTAATATCAGATACTGAAAGCAATCAAAGGCCAGTGTGTCAAGTTTAGTAAATAACATGTCCGCCATAACCAGAACAAGATTTCCTCCGACAGAATAGTGAGACTATTTTTCATGACATCAGAGGGAGAGGGAGAGAGAGAGATTATATAAACTGATATCTCTGTACTGATCATTTTCTTGCATTTTAACAGCGAACTCAACGGCAAGTGCGATCATCTGGATAAGACAATCTATCTGAATATTTTTTAATGATATTGTGGACATAACCACCCTCAAAAGATTCAATTTCACGGAAATCAAATAGACTTGGCGTCTGCAGGACCTCTACCCAGTGGTGAAATGTTATTCTGGAAGATTTTTCGGTAAAATTCATTAGAAATAAATCAGTTATGCAGAAAGTAAATAAAACTGCTAGTAGCATGCGATTATTTATTAATGAATCCAGGGAAAACATAATTCTAATAGCTAAGAGCCTTAGAGAGCACTTCAAATTTTAATCACTAAATTATGACAGATAAATTGATGAATAGCCTCAGTTTTAATAAAACGGTCATTACGTTTGGAAATATAATAGACAATATTTTTGGTAGATCATCTTAAATGGATTTGTTTTAATGAAGGAATGTTGCTTAAACACTGAATATTTGATTATTTAGACACTTTTATGTATGAGATTGAATTATGATTTCAGAAAACCTTTTCGAAATTCAATTTTAAAGTCCTTGTTCATTTAGTCTCTCTCTCAAAATAGACCATGATTAAAAAGAAAACGTTTGCAAGATTTTGCAGGATAAACATTTATTTGACTAAATGTAAGGTTTCTCTTGGACAACACAAGGAAGCTGTTTATATATATATATATATATATATATATATAGGGGGGGGAGTGAGGGAATATGATCACTTTGCGAAATTTACTTCAGACCATTTTTGTTCAAAATTTAATTGTAATCCCAAGAAAACTTATTTTTCTTCAGTCTCTTTATTTCTATCGTAGCTTACTCCTGTTACACTCGGTAAGACTTTCTCGCTTCCAAAAAGTATCTATCAGTTTTTTCCCATTCAATTTGATTTCTTCCCCGAAAAAAGAAAAGGTCGTTTTAATTTTTTTTTTTTAAATAAATAAAAACACATACACATTCACACGCATTTGACATAAATCATTCACCTGCTTTGCTCTCTTCTTTGTCCTTTTACCTTCTTATTGACTAGCAAGAACATCAGTCTATTTTCGTTTTTGCAACTTTGTTATCTATTCCATTTTTTTTTTTTATCGTCACAGATGACAATTTAAGAAAGAGACAAAAAATGCTGTTGATCTAAGTGATTCAACGGTTCCCGAATATAAGATTTTTCTTCCTGCAATTTCTTTTTATTCGCTTAAAGGGAAGTTAAAGTAAATTGTCATACAAAAAGAGAATGCCAATGAAAAAGTAACTCATGTAAATATATTAAATTGATGTATATACTGAGTATAATTGGATCACCTGTATGGGTTGACATTTATATTATGTACAAGTAAATATTACTTAATGAAAATGATTCTTATAGCTTATGTTGTTCCAATTTAATTTGATGTTTCAAAACTAACTTTAAAAAGAATTACCAATGTAAAATTCGCCACTAAATGTTTTAGTCTTTAAAAATCGATTTTTAAACTTTCTGAACGTGGTATATCAAAGTACATTTTTATTTTCGTTCTAAGAGATTAAAATATTTGATCATAAAACCATGAATAGCATATTTATATATCCTTTAAAATTCACTTTGAATCACTTTAAATCAAAATGTTGATAATTAGTTTCTCCATATGGCACTCGACTGCATCCAATGTTCAGGCTCCACATTGGATGTTCTAGAAAGTGTGGGTTGTCACTTTGCTGTCATTACTTCTCGATCCACCCTGATCTTGAAAATAATTAGCATCAAGCCGCCTATTTGCCTAGGGAGGAGTGTTAGCTAATGGCGCAGGAGATCGGGGTTCGATCGCACATCGTGTTATACAAGAGACTCATAAAATGGTAGCTGATACCTCCTTGCTTAACACTCAGTATTATAAGGTACGTGTCCGGGGAAAGGGTTATGGCCCTCCCCTCCACCTCGCTGTAGTAGCTTTATTTTTTTACTTTATACTTAAAACCATCTGTGTGTACATTATTCGCATTTTCTGTTACTTGAAACACTACGCTTAGTGTAATAAATTGTGTAATAAAATGGAATCTGTGACCCGAGTTCAACTCCTATACAAAGCTGTTTGCATTCCACTCTACGCTAATAACTTTAAGAAAGGCATTACTTAAACTATACCGCCCCTCAGCTGTAGGAAAGTAGAATAGCAGACTGGGTTCTTAACATTGGTTAGGCAACAAATGTAAGATAAGGTAAGATTTTTATTCTAACTCACTTAACTCTGGATAAAAATTGACATTTTCTTACATCCTGCAGGTGTTGGATGGGATGGGTGAATACATATTTTACATCATGATGGCGTTTTCGTGATGTTGGTCACCTCACACACACACACACACACACACTATCAATGTGTGTGTGTGTGTGTGTGTGTGTGTGTGTGTGTGTGTGTGTGTGTGTGTGTGTGTGAACAGTTAGTTTTCACTAGGCTTAAAAATTGACCTTATGTCACTTTCTGTCCGTGGCGAAGGGTTTGAGTAAATCCATACGCAAGAACAAGTAATTGTTTACAAAAAGAATTCAAAAAATATAAAATAAAGAAAAAAAAACTGAATTTGGTACTAAATAGCTAAACAAGGATTATATATTATATGTGTAAAACCAACGAATCAATCGAAGCACATTTCTATTCAAACAGTCAAGTAATATGATATTTTAAGTATATGTAATAGACGACGGTTGGCTGGAAACTTTATATGAGGTCGTCATATCTATTCTTGACATTTATTAACAAAGGAAGTAAAACGCAGCTCCACCGATTTAAGAAATGAGTGAGCCACAAGTTCAAAAATAAACCTAATTTGGTCACATTCCATGAGTCTATCTTGATCAGCCTATAAGCTTTTCAGCCAACCCTCACACTTTATATCACAACAGTTTTACAGTGGATGTGGCCTCATGCTTTATCATCATCAGGAAGTCGAATATGTGTCACTGTGACACCAACGTTAATACGTTACATTCACTGTATATATCAGAAAACAAAGTACGATTTGGGCGATCGAAAAAAAAAACAAAAACAAATGATTTAATTAGATGACTTTCTTAGGATTTCTAAAAAAGACGAAACGAAGCCAGCATTATTCAGGTTCAGTCGTACGTCTCCAAATCTGTTTGAAAGCAACCAAGAAGAAGCTGTTACTCATTCACGTAAGGTGATACCATTTTCACTCCCTCGAAGCTAATTACGAGATATTTGCGTTATAAGATTCGAAAACTACCATAAAGCAAGCAGACAGGCTTCTCTCTTCAAGAACACTATCAATGACAGGACCGGAAGTAATCCGTAAGTCTAGTATTATACCATGCGGTAAATCATACCAAGGCCGTTTGAATAGAGTGCGACAAGATGGAAATTAGCCGGAAACACTCATAGCGCATGCCTGAGTTTTGGCATCTCGAAGCATGCGTATGTATCGCAATATGAGAAATGGACGACTAGCCAAACTGAGCAGTTTATACACTCTTTGTTATATCGAGCCTTTCCTGGTTGGATCATCGTGTTTTATTTAGTTTCATATTCCATATTCCAGCTGCGATGTACTGGACCACCCAAAAAATCTGAGACTATGTTACTGCAACCCCAATGTAGTCGTAGTAAATAATACTTGCTGTGATTTTTTTTTATTATAAGAAAATAAATCGTCTTACTTTTAGAACATTCTTATTAACTAAAAGGATTGGTCAAAAAGTTATGATGCCCGGGAGAAATTGCGCAAGGATATTTCGAGATAATTAACCTAATATAAAACCTAATAAATCAAGTGATATTTTTCTAATAAGTTTCGTTAAATTCATAAATGTTTGATTTTTTAAAAATATTTGTTATTGTTTCTAATGATATGCTTATTTTCTGATTTTAATAAGGGATACATTTGCTAAAATATTTTATAATTATACTTGAATTTTTCTGTGGTGTTTTCAATGTTGGTCTTCTCACGAATCAACAACGTTAGCAATATTTTAAATGAAATCATCAACTATGTTTGTTTAATGAAGTAATACTTACCCACAAAACATATTTAAACAATTAAACCATCAATGTTTTCATTAAATTAGTTGTAATCTAAACTAACATGTTTTTTTTTCTTTAAATCTATGTTTTAAATCCATCGATGACAACTTATTATATACTATTATTTGAAAATTTATTTCGTGGTGTATATATATATATATATATATATATATATATATATATATATATATATATTAGTATTCTTGGTCCAGTTAAACCGGAGTTGGGAGTAATTCCATCAGGACAAGAAATTATTCATGAATGAATATTTAAAATTTTCCTGGTAAAGAGCTCAATGTACCCATAATACAGAGCAATAAATTCTTTAAGAAAAAACAACGAAACCGGTCACATAGGATTATAAATTTATTTCCATCCTGTGACGCATTTTTGAAATTTCCAAAAACACGAAAAAAAAATTAACAGGACTTCTTCAGATCTTTTTGATAAAAAAAACTAGAATAGACACATAAGAGAGGGAGGGGATAGAAGAGGGGTGAAGAGTTACCTCTTCATTAAGCCCACTTCCGTTTTAAATTTAAATTTCGGTTAGCAATGTAGTGAATTTATTTTTAAAAAAATTCTTTAATTAATAATTTTTTAATTACATTTAGACCTAACTTACATATTTTTTTATTGAATTAGATTTAAAGTTTAATTAGTAACCTCACGTAAAGGTACAGTAATAGATATATTAAACTAAAAACAATCAAAACCTTGAGCGAAATCAAACGTTTAAATCGTTGTTTTACAGTTCATATCGCATTCATTCACTCTTCGGTCTTAAATTATTATGATTCAATGAGTAACCTTAATTTATTCGTTAGGGTTCTTTGCTTACTGTCATATCAATCACCGTTGGTTAGTTAATGGCAAAAACATCCTTTCAGAAAAACAGTAGTGGTAAAATTTAACCCATAGCTGACAGAGATAAGAGGGTTCAAAACTTTACCAATGGCATTTACCGGAAAGTGACTACAATTGAGAGAGCTGAGTTCGAACTCGCTTACTACAATGTCGCAATCCAGCACTTTATCTACTTATCATCTGGAAGTTCTCTTTGACGACCGAAGAGATCCAATTTCACTCTCAAGCCGGTTCAAAGGAAAATTATCAAAATGTACTGTCCCTTAAAGTAAATCAACAGAATTATCAGTGGAAAACATTTTTAGCATTTATCAAATCTCACTTTTATTTGACACTTGGAGGAGATGAAAATTTCCTCTAACAGTTATATTCCACCCAATGGAATCAAAGTGTTTTTGTATATGCTGCTGCCTCGTGTGCTTGAAAGCTTTCCAATAAATTAACAAACATATGCAAGCTGTGGTCAATGTATGACGGGAAAATATAGAAAAGATAAAATAATTGAAAAGGGAAAGCATTTAAATCAGAGAAAAAAATCAAACATATATATATATATATTAAAAAAGAGAAAAGCGAACACATCCAATTGTAATACAAATACACGGCTTCAATATATTGGATGGGTTTCAGTAAAATCTGGGTGATGTGAATCAGTGTATATATATTTATACAAACAAAATAAAATGAAAAGGATGAAGTCAGACATACTTAATTATCTAAAGTGCAAGGAAATAATCTTAGACAGCAAAGTATGTCATCACAGGCGCGTCTCTGAGTTATTCTTTCTCCTTTAATATATCCAATTCTGTATGTGTGTATATAATATTGGTAAGATATATTCTTAATTTATACCTTCACGATGGGAGCTCAAGCTATGATGAATCTGAGAAAATGTGGCTTATTATACACCTATACATTAGCTTACTATAAATAAATTATTTATGCGTTCTTTTGTGTTATATTCATGATTGAGAGCCTATCAAGAAATGCCCACCAACATGTTATAACATTTGTATAAAGAAAATGTCTCCCCCAACTCTTAAAATATATACCGGGTGGATTCTTCCATCCCTCTCGAAGTATAAGAGCAAGTCAATACTGTTAAATATAGGAATTTTAGTTGTAATTAACAACTGTTTTTTTTTTTTTGCTCAGATGTCGCACAAGGCCGTATGAATAAGGCACCCAATGAGTCTCAAACTCATTGGTGAAGGTTTGCTATTAGAGCTTGATAACCGTTACATCAACCGAGGTGCCCATATTTACATCATAGTTATAGTTCTGTATTACTAACAATAAGTTTGGAATAAACTGATGAGAGAATAAAGTTGAAATAATATTCCTGAGAGTGTTCCCAACATCTTTCCTCAGAATTTGAATTGCGAATCATTTTACCACTTCCAGTAAAGAGCACTCTCTTACTATTAATCCATTTCTGAAAAAAAGACGAGAAGGATCCATGCCTATCTCAAGGCTAATAGTTTAACGTCAAAAGCACATAGCCAGCCTCATTCATGATTTGACGTCTGCCCTTGGAGTTCAATTTGTTCCTATAACTACAGTACCACATTATCATTCTCTCTCTCTCATTATATATATATATATATATATATATATATATATGGTGGGAGAGAGATAAAAATGAAATAAATGAGAATAAAAACAGCCATCGAAAGATAACCATGACCCACACGCAAACCACATACATAAACCGCATCGCTCTTCGCGCGGGTAAACAAGGGGCACGTCCTGCTGAGGTCGGAGCCCTGGCCTCAGTGTTCGAAAAGTCAGCTACAGAGCTACGACTCAAACAAAAACTACTAAAATGCATATAAACAATACAAATAGCAACATTTAACGTTAACTATACAAGCTAGACGAACCAGACATGCCGGACACTGCTGGAGAAGCAAAGACGAGATCGTAAGTGATGTGCTCCTGTGGCCCCCCGCATATGGACAATCAAAAGCAGGACGACCAGCTCGAACATTCATACAGCAGCTATGTGATGATACGGGATGTAACCCCGAAGACCTGCCGAAGGCGATGAATGATAGGGAGACGTGGAGAGAGATGATCTGGGATATCCGTGCAAGCTGCACGTCATGATGATGATGATGATTATATAATCATGTCTCTCTTTTATCATATTGCGAATTCTTGCCTTTGTCATTTTTTTCAGCTAAGGAGCCATTCAAACAATGAATCGTAACCTAGAGTTTAGAAGCTGCTAAAAGTGCGTCAAGAATGGGAGTAACACAGAACTGTCGAGTATGAAAGAAAATAAAAAGAAATAAAAAAAGATGATGAATAATGAAAGATAAAAGCATTTTTTGCTGTGGGAAGGCCATCAAATAACATAAATCAGATGATATTTTATCTGTAAAAACTGATAATGATGCAATAATCCCTGAAGACGTTGCAAATATCTGATTTCTTCTCCAGTTGGAGAAAGCATATGCAAAATTCATTTGACTTTTTAATTCAATGTTCATATTAATAAGATAGAGAAAAAGTAATTTTACGATCTCTGTCCTCTAATAACTGATCAATTTGTATGTAATTTTCGTATACTACCTGTAACTTACGTTTATTGTTACAATTCTACCTTTAAAATGTTCATATCTTCGACTAAAAAATGTACTGTAGTTCTCCATATGAGTATTTATAGAATCAAATATTTTGCAATTCTTCAAAATAAGCGGTTCATATTGGTTATCTTATTTTGACTCTTCCATTTCTTTTCCTTTGCTTTCTTTCATCCACTCAGTATTTGTTTTACCATTTTATAAGAAGTCTCACGAAATGATAGTAGATATGATGTCTACTCGTTTACATTTAAATGGGAAAGAGTAAATACGAAATTCAAGATGTAAATTAAATTACAATTAATAGCTTATAACTTCATATTGCTAAGGATTAAGATATGGCTAAGCGACAACAACATTTACATCGTTATCCGTCCCAGAGATATTTTGACTTCTTTCATTCTGAGGAGATAATTCTCGAGTGAGTTTCTATGGATTCAATTCAATAATAGAGTCCAAATCATCATTATTGACATTCTTTTATTTTTCTTTGTTGCTATGTCTTCAAAATTAAACAAAAAAATATCAAATTTATATAAAACTTATTGCTTTATCATTTACTACAACATCGTTGTCAATTGACCAAAGATGTTTCACGAGGCACATTCTTTTTCAAGAGATGGGATACCTTATGTATTGAAATTTTACCAATAACCATAATTGTGACCAGAAGAGTGCCTTTTAATGTTTCTTGAACTGATTTTTTTCTTTTTTTTTTTTGCAGAAAAAAATTCTATCCAGTTTATATTTGGCCCTCAATAGAAATCCCCCCCCAAAAAAAACAGTGTTAATACATGTGTAGAATTATATGCACGCATTTATATATGCTCATTAGTTTTTGTTTACTGGTGAAAGATGTTTATGACCTTCTCCATTTCTAAGATTCCTTATGATACTTTGAGAAACATACTGAGCAGCCCGGGAGACCTGAGTTCGATCCGAGGTCGAGTCTTGCTAAAGATTCGAAAATGGTACTAGATGACTCTTTGCTTAACACTCAGCATTATAAGGTACGGATCAAGGGGTAAAGTGGAGCCATCCAGAGAAAGGAGTGGCGCCCCCTAATACTTGATGTAGTAGCAATCGAAAAGTGACCCTTAGGGTCACCCTCGACTATGGTCGCCAACGTAACGTTTTGTTTTTTTTTACTTACGTTCCGTTGACGGTCCTCTCAGTGAATTCTTGAGACTTATTTGTTCTCGATTCCTTATATTCCATTTTTAACTCACATAATACAGCCGCAGGAATTTTTTCTTTACCGTCTTTAATTTGAAAGTCTTGAATCTACAGAAAAAAACAGTGTGAACAAAGCAATCATGTTCTAACCATTCGGTTATCACTGTTAATCCAAAGTCAGTAGAACAGAGTTCCTGCTTTAACATGATACATTACATGAACATTGTTAAATGATTGGCTATTAGAAATTTTAAAATGAAGCGGTAATTATTTTTATTTAAACCTAATAAAATGTTCGAGAGTAACATTAGTTGTACTTCAAGAGAGTAAAACGTAGCAAACATCTGAAACCACACTCGTTGATATATATTCTAGAGGTATTTTTAAATCAAAGAACAGGAGCTGCAAAGTTTTCTTGTCTTAGCTCTAAATAGTTTAACTTCCATTTCATCATGCTGAATATCTCATCTACTTTTCATATTATTTAAATTACATTTTCATATTATTTAAATTACATATAGATGGTAGCTACAAAAGTGCAAGACACATGATGAGAATCAAAACAATTACATTTTTAAAAAATAGCTTATAACATCGAAATATCTTATACTTTTCTGTATTCCTGCAAATAGGTTTGCTAATGGTAGCGCTACTTTTGTTGCGCATCTTGGACAGGGATAGTCTAAGAGAGATCATCTTTCTCTTGGTCTATAACTGGATTGAATTCAAAGATTTCTTCTCCAAGACATGTCGACATAAGAAGCTTAAATATACTTTATTTTGGTATGTATGTACCCAACACTTCCACCACGAGGAGTTTGTCTAACAAAATAAATACTTAAGTGGAACAAATCAGGCTTGAAATCAGTGTTTCCTCATCGTGGACCGGGTACCATAGTAACACTAAAGAAAATTTGCCCGCCTATTTATCCTTAGCCTGAGCGGGAATAATTAGGTTTACACCTTTTCCAAGGTTATCAGCGCAAAAAAAAAAAAAAAAAACGCAAGTTGCATCACAGAGGATATAAACTCAGGTAGCCGTATCAACTTTTCACAGTGATAATCATTGCACCATGGGCTCCATCATATTGTATGAAAATATTTATATAAGAATTAGAAAACAAAAAAAAAAATAGTTCAAGATCATCACTAAGAAATCTCATTTGATTTAGAAATTAACGATTTCCATACAGCTTATTACACGGAGTGTTTCCAAAAAATAATTTTATTTAAAATTTACTAGGCGTTCAAATCCATTCTAAATCTAATATCTTGAAAACTTTCATGTCATGATCTCAAATTTTGACATCTTATGTTTAAATTAAAGTAGATTCTAATCTTAATGTTTAAACTCCTTTTCTTTCTCATAGAATTACATTTATCTATCTGAAAAGGAAAACATTAAATATTATTTTGAGTTTTTTTTTCTATATATACTGTTAGAATTTGAGATCATTTGAACGGGAATTGGTCAAATAATTAGATTACGAAATGATATATTTTTTGTACCGTAACTCATCTATCTTCATATTAGGTTAACTTCCAAATTGTATTTCATTGCTATCAATCCATTTATATAAAACTGTTGTTAGATTTCACTCAGCTTGTGAACTAAGTATAAGAAATGGTAAAATTCAGTTCGAGAAATACATTGAGAAACGTAAATTTTAAAGTTCAAACAGGCTCTACATGTGTATGCTTGTGTACCTTTCCTTTCATGAGTAGAGAGTCATACAAGCTGGATGGACGGCGGACAAACGGAGAGACTCGAACAACGACGGATGGTCGAATAAACAGAGAGGAAAATCTTATATAAAACTAATGAAAAAATATAATCAATATCAAACAACACATTCGAAATTTTACTTCCTTCGGCGAAGTTTTGAACGAGAAAGAGGAGGAAAGCATATTGATCCATGCCGATTTCATTCCATTAGTGCTGGGCTAGATTCTCTTCCGCGACCAAGTCTGGAAGGAAAGCCGACAGCAGCGGGTATATAGATTATTAGCACAGACGCCAAGACCAGAAAATCGAGTTAGGCACTCGACTTTGAGTTTATAGGGCTAGTGTTTAATCAAAATTGATTTATACTTCTTATGTCTTTGGTTTCCAACGAAAGCAATTGGACAGTTGTACATTATATATATATATATATATATATATATATATATATATATATATATATAAACGTCTGCACACATTCATCTCTCCCTTTCCCTTTCTCTCTCTATATATATGCACACGCACATAAACGTGAACACAGTGGATACGTAGATGCCCAATTATGTAAATAGAAAAGCGTGTATATCGTGCTTATAAATGAATTGAATATGTCATGAATGATATATATATCTATATAATTTAAATAACTCACATTAGCAAATATTTATGCATCTATTTGGTTACATAGATATTACGTAGTTTGCATATCCTCACACTCTGTCTGTCTGTCTATCTCTCTCTATATATATTTTTATGTGTGTATGTGTGTGTGTGTGTGTCAGTGCGAAATGATTGTAGTGTAATGTTTATCATCATAAGAAATGGACATGGCGACCCATGTTTTCCTCCTTCACAAGGTCGCTTGTTAATAAAAATGGCGCTTACAACCTTGGGAAATATAAGCATCCATCTATTTCCCCTTTAACTATGAGGAAACAATGGGCTAGATTGAACTTTGTAACATTGGTATGACCAGTGCTTCAGGTGAAGCAAACTGAATTCGAACTTGTTATTTTGTATAGCCATGACCAACTATAGACATATACATGCAGAAACATAATGACGACACAATAAAGACGAGCGGACACAGTTCTTTAGAAAAAATATATACCTCTCACTTTATTCGAAAGTTGGTTACGAAAGGGTTATTGTATGAGAGGTGAGTTGGTGACTGAACAGAACTGCAACATATTGACCCCGACTCTTCTGGCCATAGCAGTATTTCTTTCCGGTTCTCCTGGGCTTCTCAACCGGGGTCCTGGGAGCCAAGCCTCTGCTTGGACATGGTTCTCATTCCAACATCATCTCTATAACCGATCTGCACTTCCTGTCGCACCGGGTTATATAATTATTTGACACCCACCTACTTCTTGCGAGCGTCACATTTCGCACTCAATTCAACCAGTCGACACTTAAGGTTATACCCCCGATATCTTCGACTGGATGCACCTGTTATTTACACAGGTGCATTTCTCATCTGACAGCCCGGCCTGTTCGGAGGTCAATATGTTACAGTTAAACTCCGCTTACATATAAGTGACTTTGTGTTACATCCTGCTCGAGTGAAGGTGTTGGCAAGAAACACGTGTCTGTGTGTGTGTTTGTGTGCACCGACACTAGACCTTAATACTAAAAAGACCTCTTCGTTATCCCGGATCGATATTTTCATATTTTCGTACACTTTCTTGTGTATAACACGGATTTCAGTAAATTCAAATTATTAGGAATTGTTTTAAATTATATATGCTAGTGAGTGTGGTAGATTATATGCAGACTCACACACAATATATATATATATATATATATATATATATATATATACACTCACACAGATCGAGATGTTTCAAAATATGTATACTGTTTTATTTATGCTTATATATATATAAAATTTAGAATCTTAAAAGAATAAGAAGATTTGATTTTGCTCTCTGATAATATTTGAAACAGCTATACATCTAAATGTGCTTAAACATTCTACTGTGTTATCTTCCCTGATAATGTATGCTTCTGAATTTACTTAACTGTCTCTGTTGTAACAAACCTCATAGGATTTTCCACCCTTGAAATAATCGGCAAGTGATCCGTCAGTGTTGACAGATGAAAGAAAATATGACTAAGTTCGTGAGATGGTTTTCAAGAGGATTGTAGAACTTGCCGCCTTTTCCTCATCCTGTAATTATCGGTAATACAGCGCAATGAACTCTTCAATTTCAAGTCATAAAAGTTGTAAACCCACTCACTCACACACACATATGGATGTGCCCATTTATAAATTAAAATCATATATCTGTATGAGTATATGTATGTGTGAGAGAGTGAGACCATTCAAATCCATTACTCTATGTATGATGTGAGGATTTTATCCGTGGCATATCTTTATCAGGTTGTCAAATAAAGAGGGTGATATTCAACAAACTTCTTGCCGCGTCGGCTGAGGCTGTAGAACACACCGACTGCACTTCTGCAGACGGGTAAACTCCACCAATGAGTGTCCTGATATGACACTAAACAATCTGATGGTGATGTTCTCGTAATTCTGGAAATTTGTGGAATGCTGAGTACCATTTCATTGCCATATATGCCCTACTCCTTACCCGGTTGCAGAACGAAAGCTAGGGGACCCAATCGACGTGTCTATTTTCCCCATATCTTGTGTGTGCGAGTGTGTATTCAAACTGTATTTCGATAAAGTGTGTTGGAAAAATAAAAGAATATCAAAATAGAAAATTTCATCGCAAGAATGGGTTGATTTCTAAAGTCTTAATATATATATTTATGTTCAAGATATCACCTACCGCCTCAAGCTAATTAATGAGATCCATTGACAAGAACCCTAAGGTACAAAGCGCTGTGCCTCAGAGCAATGCTCACAAGTCTTACAAAATGAGAAGAGGTCTCATGAAACTAGGTGGCCAACAAATGTTGCATCGATTTCCCTCACAAAATCAGGTCATATTCTGACCTGATTTTTATCCCTAGAATGTCTGTGGGGTCAGCAAGACTAAGGCAAATAAGAGTCCTCACAATAGCCAAGTTGACTATCATCAAATACGTCATAGCTGACATAAATCTTTTTTAAAAATCTGTTCTTTACTCGCTACCGAGGAAAAATCGAAATAGTCCTCACAGTTGTTGACAAACTTTTTCTGCAGTTCAAATTAGAACATATGTAGATGTTTTTTTCTTTATTCATTATTTTATTTTTTTACCTACAGTGTTTTTAGTGCGTTCATAGAATAATTCACTCAAGAAGATTTTTCTTAAGACTGCAGTAATGTACAATGTGTGTTATACTTACATTCACCCTCCAGATAAGATTAATTTTATCAATTTACTTTATTTTCTACTGAACAGTTACATTGTGAATCTCAAAAGTACATCAGTCGTAAGTCGACTAGTTACTGGTTGATGAAGAACATTTAAAAAAAAATGTAATGAACTGGTGAGTTAAAGCATTTTGTTACTGTTCGAGAAAAAAAATGAAGTTATTGACTTACTTTTATCTGAATGGTGAATTAAAAGATTACATTTCTCCTTCATTCTCTATTTTTCATACATTACTGCATGAATTTCCTTTGTTGAACAAGAACAGAAATTTTTACTTAATACCTCTAAACTTTTATTTATTTTATCAGTGACATTGTTTATCCTGTACAAAGTTACTTTTTTATTATTTCTTTTCTAGAAATGGTTACTTATTTTTGGTGAATGCTAGAGGTCAATGTTTGAAATCAGTTAAAATAAATGGAATCGGTTATAAATAGATAAATAGTGTTTCAAAAATATTTATATCATTTCGCAATCAAATTACTTGATTATCGTTCAAATGATCTCAAATTTCAATTGCATGTGCAGAAACAACTCAAAATTTTTTGTACGTTGCTTTTTTATTTTTTTATTTTCATGAATAGTGATGCCGTTCACTAGAACAGATATGCTGTTTGAACATCACAAAAATAATTTCCTGTTGGTTCTATTCATGCTGCTGAAATATGATATCACAAGTATTACTAGAAGTTTGTAGATTACAAAATAATATCAAATTTTTAAGACAACCTGTACATCCCAAATAATACCAGAATTTTTCAACACACTGTATATTTAAGTTAGACATGAAAACTTTCATCTCTTGATATATTGGTGCCAAACAAAAATACCCAAAGAATTGTGTAATATATTTTAAATGAATTTAATTCTGAAATGGGTGTTCAAAAGAAGACTACTTATAAGTTAGTCTCAATAAACATTTCAAATTTGATCTATGAAGAGTGAGTGACCAATTTTGGATATTTAAAATATTTTCATCATGCAGACATATATATATATATATATATATATATATATATATATATATCAGGGGCGGAGACGGGACTAGTGCTACTCGTGCCCGGCACGACCAATAACTCGGTCAATGTTATTCAAAATGGATTAAAAATCATCCAATAATTTCAAGCAAACATACTTATTCTGATCTCAATTAAATTACCTATCTATTCAAGTTTCGATAACTAAGTAGCCAAAAGTTCATAAATATATCTGGGAATAATACAACGATGCTGTTTTGAACAGATGGTCTTGTCCGGCCGCCGTCAGATTCATTGAACATTCCATAAAATCGGCTATAAAGTTGAACGCCCGATCCGTGCCAGGCACTAGACCCTTATAATAACAGTAATGTTAGAGAAATACGCTTTTGACTGCAGCCAATAGCAAGAGCAACCCTTAGACTGTGCTCAAAAATCTTAGCACGTGTGACTGTTGATAGATATATTGGGAAGAGGGAGAGGGACAGAGAGAGAGAGAGTAAGAGAGAGAGAGAGGTGATAGCAGATTAGAGCAGTCGCCGACGTCATCATCATCGCTAAGGTAAATGTTGGTTAAACGGCGTGTTTTAATTCGTTTTTCCACTAACAGATGTCTATTTCCTTAATGAATGTTGCATATATTACATTCTGTAACTAAAATTTGTTTATTTGAATACATTTTAAACAAATAATCTTTATTTCAAGCGAAATTGAAACTACTAGCTGGGTCTGTGTATATTGTCATCAGTTTCTTTATTCTAATAAACATATTTTTTCGTCATAGTAATGAACATCTTCTCTTTTCTTCTATACTTTTGAAAGGAAAAAAAATTATCTTATCTACTATATTAACAAGACTACGAATTATATAGTATCATATTGTTTAAAAAAAAAAAACACCATGCGAGGTAGGTTTGTCAATTTGTGCTATACAATGGAGAATCACGCAATAGCAACTATGATGACTTACTTTGGGTCCACGGACCACGGGTTGGGAACTGAAGTTGACAGAGTGCGTGGGGGGAGGCACGAGTAGCAAAAATAGGCTAGAGTCGCCACTTATATATATATATATATATATACACTATTTGTATGATGAAATAAATTCCGCTTTTAACGGATGTTCATTTAAAAATCGACCAAAAGTATAACTTTAATATCATTTTATTAAACAATAACTGTGTTTTATTATTTTTACAGTCATAAAAATTGGATTGGATTAGATATTATTAAAAATCTCTACATTATTGAAAAATGCTATATATATAATATATATATATATATATATATATATATATATATATATAAAGAACCTCAACGGCATTGACTGAAAATCGAAATAAAAGGTTTGGTTTCTTTTCTTAATGGCATATCAACCTTTATAGGTTATTTAACACCAAAGCTATTCCCCTAGAAGAACAGTAGTGGTACTATTTAACCCATAGCTGGGAGGATAAGGGGATTCATACCTTTCCCAAGGGTGTTTGCCCGAAAGTTAACGTAATAGCGCGACTGGAGTACGAACTCGCGTACTACGATTCCATCGCTTTAACTATTACACCCCCGAAATATATATATATATATATATATATATATATCCTTTTATTTTGAATTTCAGTGAATGTTGTTGAGGTTCCTTATTTGGATACAGATTAATCGAGTTGGAAATATAAATAAAGTCGAATAATATCTATTTTGATTTTATTATCCAACAGTAGAAATGATAAAATCCAGGTATTTAGAATTTTAAAAATACCTTTATCTAAAAAAAAAAAAAAAAAAAAAAAAAAAAAAAAAAAGTATATTTAGAAATGTATCGTATATTTTTGAAAATGTCTTATTTTGTGAGTTACTCTCTTTACTGAAATAATTCAAGTGAAGAGAAGAATTGGTGTTTTTTTAATAAACGTTAGCAAATAACATTATCTTATTTTCCAAAATATCTTTTATGAAAAACATCTTTTTAAGATTATAAAACTTTAGGAAACTGAAGCATTGATTAACAGAAACGATGTTTCACGAAAAAAATCATTATTCGTTTAATCTAGTCGGGTGATTTTTCCAGAATATACCTTGGGCACTTGACTTAAGTTCTTTGTGAAATTCTTATGATTAAATCAGATGACCACAGGCTAAAATTCTAGACGATAGGTAGCATAAAGATAATTTACCTCTTAACAAAATACAGTAAACTCCTATCTATTTGTGACCTTGCTTATTGGGGTCTCAATCTACCGCATTCAAACACAGAAAAAAACAATTCTCAAGTTTTATGCTTTTTCATTTGATCTTCAAATCGTAATTAGGTGTGCACTTAAAACATTTGGACGTAGTGACCTGTAGTGGCGCTGGAATCTATAAGAAATTTGGCGGACATGCAGACATTGTTCAAATTAGGAAAAGCAAAGTCAGACGCGAAGTTACAGAAAAAAACTCCACTCAATTTATGGCCTAGGTATTATCTTCCGTTTGGACTGTCCTCAAAGACTTGTTGAAGTATTTTCAAACCGATTAAGGAAAATACAATTGGTTACCTAATGAATTAATCTTGCTATCAAGAACCCCGAAAGTTATTTTTTCTGGCTGAGAGATATTTCATTGTTTTTTCAAGTGGGAATACCTATCTACTCTTGGTTACATCATCAAGGCAATCCTGCCTCGAATTATCTATTCATACAGAAACTTTTATACTTATATCTTATATAACAGAATAATAACCACATTTCTGTGGGCATAACACATTTTTCTATTTTTTCTTCTTTTTGTATTTTAATTTATCCAATAATTGCATGTCGACGAAGCCCACTGACATTTATAATGATTTGCTTGACTTTAACCGAATGTCAACCAATGGCTCCCTAATCCTTAACCTAGAGTTTAGGGAGCCACGTTTATTGTAAATATATCTAGATGTTTATTGTGTATATATATATATATATATATACACACACATATATATAATATATATATATAGATATAGATATATACATGTCTTTTGAGTTTTTTTTTCGTACGGTCCTATCGAATGAAAATCATACGAATGATTTATATATTTGTATATATATCTAGATGTTTAGTGTGGATATATATATATATATATATATATATATATATATATATATAGAGAGAGAGAGAGAGAGAGAGAGAGAGAGAGAGAATACTTAGTCCAGTTAAACCGGAGTTAGGAGTAATTCCATCAGGACAAGAAATTATTCGTGAATGAATATTTAAATCTTCCTGGTAAAGAGCTCAATGTACCAATTATACAGAGCAATAATTTCTTTAAGAAAAAACAACCAAACCAATCACAAAGGATTATGAATTTATTTCCATCCTGTTACGCATTTTTGAAATTTTCAAAAACACGAAAAAAAATTAACAGGATTTCGAAGTCCTGTTAATTTTTTTTCGTGTTTTTGAAAATTTCAAAAATGCGTAACAGGATGGAAATAAATTCATAATCCTTTGTGATTGGTTTAGTTGTTTTTTCTTAAAATATATATATATATATATATATATATATATATATACACACACACACACACACATATATGTTTATTGTATATATATCAAGATGTTTTTTGATTCTTTTTTTCTTTTTTCGTACGGTCCTATCGAATAAAAATCATACGAATAATTTATATAGAAATCTGTTTTACAAAGACTGAATCCTTATAGATACTATCACTCCCGGTCAGAGTGGAGACATACCCTAGACACCTTTATTTTAGGGTATCATCTTCTTCTACAGAAGATACATTCAGCGTGTTGTATACAAGGAAGTTTTACTACTTCGATTTTTTTCAATACTCAGAATAAACTCCACCGAATTTTCATCAATAAGTTCAACCTACATGCACATACAGAGAAAAACTTAATAATCCGGTCATCTTCATAGCGTCTAAATTTTATATAACTGGGAAGTTAATTGAGTAACATCCCCACGCCACACACGCTGCATAGACGAATGGATTCTAATTCAATTGGATTGTCTACTTTGATCCTGGTTATTTAAGGAAGTAGAGGTGAAGTCAGAGTACATCAGATAACGCAAGTCAACAGTGATCAGTAGTTTCCCTATGTAGTAAGTCGTTATATATAATCTCACTTTGTCACAGCTGAACAAACTTGGTCCTCTTCCACAAGTGTGTAAAAAGCAATTCCAGTGAACATTTATTGTACATGCATCCAATTATCCTTTTTTTGTCTCTTTTGTAGCACCCGCAAACACACACATATTCATTTTAACTGCCTAAACTTGTACGTATATGTATGTGTACAGTAATAAAATTTATGTTAAATTATATAAAATTTCAATATACGAATATTATTCACCACTGACTTCAGTACATAAACAATGTTACGATAGTGTTTGAAAAATAAATCTGTATGAAAATAATCAATGCTTTTTTTTTTAACATTGGTCTAGAAATTTATTGATGTAGCCAGACAGATATATACCCACGCAAAATCATTTAGCTCATTCATGTATATAATTCTATTGATTTCAATTCTTTTTAATTTTCATTTATATCCATTCGTCAGTGTTTCAATCTAACGAATATTGATAGTTACCTTGAGTGATACAAATTTACATACGATATATTTACTCAAATTATAACTTGATGGAATTATAGAGACACTTAATCAGAATCTTATTTCAAATATCCATTATTATAGATTCGGATATAGATCGTTAAATTTCCTGCGTCGATAAATACAATCTCCTAAGTACGTATTTTAAAAAAAAGTATGTATGTAAAGGTTAGTTTGTAGTATTAGAGAAACAAAGTGTGAAAAGTATACCAGTTGAAATTAGCATTAATTGTTGATGATAAATTGGACAGGGACTTTGATAAGTTGAAAAAGATTTTGCCTGCAGTCAACACTTCAAATGATTTGAATGCGAAAGACAGCTACTTAGTTATTGACTCATCAATGTGAAAACAGGTGAATAGAATTGACTTGCAAGGTTTGGGGCCAAAGATTGATCCCAAAGTAAAGGGTCTTGAAGATGAAATGAAGGAACATTTTGTTGCCTAAAAAGTCAATACACAGCTGTGAAATTTGAATTATACTTTAATGTAGGTTTCTTTTATGAGAAAAAATAATTATTGAAATAGTGTAGCGATCGGGGTCTTCTTCGTTGTGTATTTTCACTGATATCATTAATGTATTATATATATATATAATTCTCACCGACAACACAACAATATTAGAACATCAAAATAATAAACAAAAACTACAGATTCTTGAAGCACTACATATTAGAAACATGCAACCGACACTTAATAGAATTAATTTTCAAACCAGTGCTCATGTAATTAAATGTCTTTAGCTACTCATACTAATTATAGAATTCCATTTAAAAGCAAACGCCATAATCTTCAACGGTAAAGACGCTCTTATATAGTGGTAATATGCTAAAACAAAAGTTACATTACTTTTGTAATAGATCCTCCCCCGATGATGGCCCAAAGTCGGGCAGAAAGTGCTAGGGATACATACAACTATGGACGATACATAAATCAATTCCCCCCGAATACGGTAAAAGTAATTCGGGAATTCGAACGGATCCAGAAGAAAATATGTAGACATAAAATGTCTATTATGTTTAATGAAATTTATATATATATATATATATATATATATATATATATATATATATATCAGAGGTAGGCAATATATTTTAACCAGTAATAAACACGATAATATGGTGTATTTGGTTTAGTTTATTGTCTATCTGGGTACTGAACTTATTTCATACAAAAATTTGAATGGTTCTAATTGCAATTATAACAAATTGTTTTTTGTTATGCTGAACTCCTAAATTGAATTATTATTAGTTTATAATTATTATTGGAACTCACCTCTATAATTTTAACTATTTTTTTTTTTGAGACCAATAATTTGCAAGTAATTATATGGTTTTTAAGTTACTACTAATAATAATCCTTAGTTAAAAAAATATTCTTAGTAAAAATGATCTGCATACAGATTTATGGAATGTACTCATATCTAAAGCGAATAATTAAAAAAAAAATCTATTTAACCCATTTATGGAGCTTTAACAGATAATCCCACCCAGAGTAGAATAGACCTGAGAGTAATGACAATGAAGTAATCTCCACACTCACCGTAGCTCCAGATTAGGAACATCATCATCAGATAGAATAAATGTTATACACAAGACATGCTTTTCGGCTGACTAAATATTCAAAAGAGGCTGGCATGATTTTTGTCTGACTGTGTATGTTATACCGACCAAATATTGACTACATATAGTGTTTCAAAAACAACAAATTGCGAAATTTTATTCATTTCCATAATAGATCTGTTTCACTTATTCAAGCTCGTCAGATGGAATTCAAATTTTTTCAATTTAAAGATCAAGGTAAATTGTGACTTGATTGGTCGAACAAAGTTTATATATATATATATATATATATATATATATATATATACACACACATACATATATATATATATATATATATATATATAAATGAATTTTTATGTGTGTATATATATATATATATATATATATATATATATATATATGAATTTTTATCGCCCAATTGAATCACAATTTACCTTGATCTTTAAAAAAACACATACAAAGGTTCCATAATATATATATATATATATATATATATATATATAAAAACTTTGTTGGCCCAACAGAGTCACCATTTACTTTGATCTTTAAAAAAACACATGTACAAAGGTTTCATAAGATTCATAACGATTACCAGGAAGAGTTGTGTCCATTTAATTCAGTCACGTAGGCTGGCAATAATCGGCAATAGAAAGTAAAGTTGTTGGCGACTGCAGTGAAGGGCGACCAGAAGGCTCCCTTTCTATAGCTACCACATCGAGGGGTAGGGGAGGGCGCTACTCCTTTACCGGGATTGTTCCACTTTACCCTCGATACGTGCCTTATATTGCTGAGTGTTAAGCAAGGAGGTCTCAAGTAACATTTTTAATGTCTTTTGCATGACTCGACCTGGGATTGAACCCAGGTCTCTCGGACCTTTAGCTAACACACTACCCACAAAGCCAATGAGCCGGTTATCGGTAATGCACAACCACTAATATATACTGTAGAAATAATTAATTAATTGGAAGAAGTGCCTGTGGTTTAATGGCTACCATCGAAGGAAATACATATGGTGAACTGCGTTCAAAAGCTGGATGAGATTGTTTGCCTTTCACGTAATACTCTTCTGAAAGGTATAAATCCATCTAGTCTCTCTTCAGTACTGGTATGGCAAACAGTCTAGAAGTAAAAATTCGAATTCAAGCCAGATAAACACCGCTTAAAATTGATCTTGTGTCACATTAAGCTTGTGCGGAGGTGTTAATAAATATATATCTTCAATTAATAATAATATTAGTGAGAAGGATGATACGACAGAGGTTATTCGCACACGTATATATCTATGTAAAATATTTAAATAACTGATGAAAAACTGAAAACAAAATGTTGTATATTATTAATATGAACTTCTGAAAAAAGGGAAGCTCTTGCGAAAACTAAATAAACTCAAGGGTATAATTGAAATTTTATCATAGATTCCTCACTTTTCCAATATGTTCATTGATACTTTGTCGTGAAACGTCACTCTCGTAGCTGAAATACACTCGTTAATACACAAATGTGTTTGGGAATGAGCGAGATTATGAGAGGAATATTTTAGAAAGGAAATGTACGATCCCATTTCATCACTCACATATCTCCAGTATTCAGATAACTTCTGGTTTGATAGTGAGTAATTGTTCATACCTCATTAGAAAAGAAAATAATCAACTGCCTTCCACTCATTTTAAATATAAGACATGTAAGAAGAAGAATTATATAAAAAGTAAGTAATGACGAAAAAGTTCTTGAACATGTAAAATCATTACATGCATGTATATATATATGTGTGTGTGTGTGTGTGTGTGTGTATTTGTGCTGCATAGCACAATGAGAAATTGGCCTCTAAGAGAACGAAAATAAAACAGATTTTATGATTTAAACAAGAACCAGCTCCTCTTTAGGTAGCATGACTCGAAATTGCTAGCAAGTTCAAAAACCTCGGCAGCAATATCACATCCACAGAAAATTATTTGTCAACATACATTCAGGGGAATATAAAAATCTGTTCTAACTGATAAAAGAAAATGAGATTTCAAATCTGCATCAGTCGGTTAAACTGTATGGTAGCACCCACAACATTCTAACGAAAATCTGGGATAAAAAGCTTTATGGGAACATCAATTGGATGTTAGGTGCAGTTTTAATGCGACGTTCTATCATGATTCCTAAATTATCATCCGACCAGCAAAGAGTTATATCGCTAAGTTGTGTACGGATACTGGATGCAGTAACGAGGATTGTCAGCAGCGATGGTGGATAGGAAATGATTTAGAGAGAGAGAGATGTGTTCCATCAGCGCAAAATAAGAATAAGGATGCTTATTTGCACACATACATACACAAATGCTTGCGTATATATATATATATATATATATATATATATATATATATATGTGTGCGTGTGTTTGTGTGTATATATATATATATATATATATATATATATAATCTGAAGACATCTTAGACAACATGAAACTCAGACTCCTGCAATTCATAGGTGATATCTGCTCTTAATTTTATTTTAAAATGAGTACTTTGCAATTTTGATTTTTTTAAAAACTTTCTATGGATAAATTTCTAGTGATTTGCTGCGATGTTTTGCTCTTTACTTTGCAGTAATATATATTACATATCAATTAAAATATAAGGCATGACTAACTACTACTGGGACAATAATTAAAAGCACACCAATTCATGTACTGATAAAGACACGCATTTGCATCTAGCAGTGCGTACATTTCTGACCATAATCAGTAGGCCATGCATGCCTAATCACATACTTTAAACAGTTCTCCAATAAGGCATAAATGGCGTCATACAGAAATAATACTTGGCTGAGGAGATGATTAATAAGCTCGTATTCAAAACAAAAGCAAGTTTGGCCTGGGTGGAACAAAACAAAAATCTCTTGCAGTGAGAACATACTTACCTTACCAAATTTATCCCAAGTATACGATGATTTGAACTCATCTATGAGCGCTGGGTCAGCCATAAGGATCAGAAAGATAGAAATAACTCATTCCTCCATCAGCCGAATCTATGTAGATTTAAATCGACGGTAAAATACACCTTAACGTGTACATAATACGAGCAGATCTTCCGAACATTTTCCTATATATATATATATATATATATATATAAAATGCTATATATATATATATATATATAATGATTTTGTATGTCTCTACGCATACTTTTTTCCTGTCATTAGAAAAATGCACAACAAATCCGGAATGAATACAAAATATCTTTAATGTAATAATAGGCAGAAACTCAGGAAGCTTTTTCTGGCAGACGAGATTCGCACTTCCATCTCTGGAATTACTTTGTGATGAGATTATCTATTTATTTCATAAGCAGCGCACAAAAGCATTTTCACGCCGGACTAACTTAATAAGAAGTGATATGAATCAATGCCAGAAACAAACAAAGATTCAACAGGAAGGACGAAGAGACAGAAGGAAGACTAGAAAAGTGAGAGTTAAATAAAATTGTGAGATAGATTGGCGAGGAGAGAAGCGAACGAATGAAGTAAAAGTTGTATGAGATTAAGAAATGGCAAAATGGGTGGAGGAGGAGGAGGAGGAGGAGGAGAGAGAGAGAGAGAGAGAGAAAGTTGTATTATGTAAAAGAAAGGGAAAAAATATACATTCTCTGAAGATATTTTAATGATTAGAAGGAAGGAGAAAAATCAGGAGACGGCTAAAGACGACGGAGGAAATGGTTTTGAAAAATGGAGTTAGGATAATCGACAAATGACTTAAGAAAACTCATGAAAGAACCTAAGATAGGAAAGATGTTTTATACTTTTGTGATTTTACTAGTATTGTCATGTTCTAAGGTAAGAATGTAATGATCATATATATCAGATTAAATTATCAACCCTGGTTTAAACGCTACTCAACCAGGAATATAAGAACTTATAGATGCCTCAAAAGTATTTTTTTAAATGTTTTATGGAGGATATTATTAATTTGAAGAGTGAAATTATTCCGGAAAACTGCCCGTTACTTATTGGTTGAAGTGATGCTCTACGGTTTTGAAGTAAGCATTTCTGAACTTTATTCGTCCTATTTGGTTTACTTTCGCAGTAATGTTCTTTGGAAAAGTATAGAACCCTCTGAACCTCCAACTATGAGTTAAATAGTATTGCTGTTGTTCTTCAAAAAAGGTGTTGATTACCATTAAGAAAAGATACACGTTCCTAATCTTTTTCCTAAAAGGAATAAATGTAATCATTTTTAGAAGAATATATAAAAGCTTTATTCATCCTACGTTCTAATTTCTACCCCAGGAAATGAAAACCTACAATTCTTTATTCACACAGGAACACACACACACAAATATATGGAGAAAAATTGATGAATGAACCTAAAATTGATGAATGAACCTAAAATTGATGAATTTACTAGAAGCAAAATGGGCGTTAAAATGTTTCCTTTTAAATGAACCTTCGCCATGACTTTAAAATGGTGAAACATGTGTTGATGGAAGAAAATTTGGACGAAGGTTCATTAAAACCGGAGTATTTTTACGTCAACTTTCCTTCTAAAATATTCATAAGATTTGGAACAAGTTGTTTTTCAATTTCTCTCCATACTGTTAGATTCCTTTCTATTTTTAACTATCACAAACACACCCAGACACACACTTTGACTAAACGGTTGGAGAAGAAGCTCGACGGCAAATATACAAGACGGTTGCGAGCAATACTGAACAAGTCCTGGCAGCAACACCCAACAAGGCGACAACTGTACAGTCACCTACCACCTATCACGAAAACTATACAAGCTAGACGAACCAGACATGCCGGACACTGCTGGAGAAGCAAGGACGAGATCGTAAGTGATGTACTCCTGTGGACCCCCGCATATGGCCAATCAAAAGCAGGACGACCAGCTCGAACATTCATACATATATATTGACAGAAAATTATTGTTTATACAACTTGGGTTAAAGATTATGGAACATTATTTTCCGTGATTTTTTTAAAAACCTAGGTTTCTAGCTAGTTTTTTTATGTACCTCTGTGTGTGATTGTGTTCCTTTGTGAATAAAGAATTGTAGGTTTCCATTTACTTAGATAGAATATAGAATGTAGGCTGGATTAAGTTTTTATATTGACTTCTAAAAGTGATTGCATTTACGCATTTTAAGATAAAAGATTAGGAACGTGTATCTTTTATTATTGACAATCAACACCTTCTTTTTAGAAGAACAAGAGTGGTACTATTTAACCCTAAGTCGGATGTTCAGAGTGTTATATACCTTTCCAAAGAACATTATTCCGAAAGTAAACCAAATAGGACGAATGAACTTGAGCACCTCTGGTAATGAAATGGTCAGCAAGGAAGACTAGAAAACTTCACAAGTGAATTTGAGTCTCAGTCGAGGCAGAAATCATAATTCTTTGAGCTACAGCTAAGCAAAAAGCTTCGTAAATTACTAAATATATGTTAGCCAGTGTTCTGATGTCAAGCGATTCAGATCATATCGACTGATCGTCTTCTGGATTCTTTTAGAGAAATAGGTTTTGTTTAGTTTTGGTTTGAGATTTATTGTATTGGAAATGTTTATTATTAACGCATGTGCTTTGATCGACGTGTTAATAAGTGAATCTTTTCAGTAGGCTGCGTGTGAAACAAAAAAAAACAAACTTTCAATTAAAAAATTCCGTGCGCTTTAACCAAGCACTTAAGTGTTTGTGTGCTTGAAAGAATCTTAATGTTCTCATTCATGAAGTAATTGATTTTATACGAAAAATTCATAATTATGGGCACCTTACGACTTTTTAAAATTCTAAATTGACGTACTTCTATCTCGATACTCTGAAAGTAATATATACACATACACTCACACCACGACTTACGTGTATGTATACACGGGTCTACAAATGGCATATTTATCATTACAATTGAAAATAGAATTGTCAATGCATGAATGTATTCGTACTCAAATATCTATTGATAAAATTTAAGGCAATTTTTTATATAGTTCCTCATAACCAAATTAAAATGATCTGCTAAGACATTTTGGATTAATTAGGTACGTCAATATCCATTTCTCCTCCCGTCTGACACAGTCTGAGAAAGAAATGAGTATATATTGGTATGTTTAAAAATAAAGACAGCTTGTTTATAAAGTTTTGTATATCTATAACAAAAACTGCTCATCATCTGTGATCGAGAAAATGCAGACATATCGGTAGCATTGACACAGCCAAAAGCAGATGGTGGCTTTCAAGTTCATGTGACCATCAAAACTAGATGCTTCCACAAGGAGAGCATATATATATATATATATATATATATATATATATATATATATATATATATAAAAGGGGTAATTATATATATGTATTTACCGAAACCTCACGAGCAGGACGTGACAACAGACAATTTTTTTCATCAGAGTTTCTAACAGGTTTGAATTCATCGTTCCCGTTCAACAAGACCAGTTGCTATAACAAGGTTAAAAAACAAAACAGTATGCCCAACTATTCATTCTTAACTGGAGGAGAGTAGTTGGATCCATACCTCTATCGAAGAAATTAACTCTAGGTAGAATATAAACATCCTCGATCAAGAGTTTTAACACTTTAATAATCTTGGAGTTTACTAACTAACCGTGTCAATCACGTTTTAACTTGTATAATCTATAAGATAGGTTATCGAAAATATTTAAATCGTATGATTTGTTTCAAAACATCCAGAGTATTATATATATATATATATGTGTGTGTGTGTGTGTGTGTGTGAGGGTGGTTTGGAGTGTCAAGTAATATCAGATCTGAATTGCATAGAAATTATTCACACATGGAGAAAAGACCAATCACATTCAAGCTCTGTGTGTATGTGTGTGTGTGTGTGTTTCTATTGCGTGTTAGTGTATTGTACGTGTTTGAGTAGAAGAGAGGATGAAAGTTTAATCCATTTTTTTCCCGTTTCCCTATGTTCAGAAGAAACATTTAGTCTAACGTTTTCATCTTCCACGTTGAATTCTTCACAGTAATCAGTTTATATCTCAAGAGTATTTTGGATTTGAATGTTTTGTCAGTGTTTTCCCTTTCAGTAATGTATAATGCAATTTATGCATCTCCCTGTGGACCTGCATTCTCTGTTTTCTCATTTTTCGTGAACGAATACTACGCCACCCTCTCTACAGTCATTTTGCCGTGAACAGTACACGCCCTTCTTATAGATTTAATTAGCATTGTTTGCACCAATGCAAATATATGATAGGCTATATAATTCATTAAAATTTGGAAGAAAAGATACAAGCACGCATGTGAGTATGTAGTGTTTACTCAGTCTGAGTTAAAACATTGGGACATAAATATATATATCAAGTGGAAGATTTTGTCCATTTAATTTTGGTCACCGATATATTTAAACATTTTCTGGTATGTGTCTGAGAGCACGTGCGTGTATAATATCGAGTTTAATATGTCTTAAAACATTCTGTTAATAAGTATCAATGGAGATTAAATTATCAACTGAAAGACTATAAACATTAAATAAAAGTAGAGGGTTTCTCGATATTCAATGGACCCTTGTGACTACTTATAATTTTACTAATTATAATACTGTGTTTTTGTTTCAGTTTTCTAAATACTATACAATAACAATTAATTCTCGATTACAACGCCTTAGACAAGTAGGAGAAATTGTGTCACAACTTAGTTGGAGAGAAAATCATTCAAAACTGTCTTAAAATCGATGCAAACGAGTAATATGATAATGATTTATTACTGAAACAAAAAAAAATCTACGTCCTGGAAGCTGATATAATAACGAAAAAACAGCAACAAAAAGCAAACACAATATTAATTTGATGGCTCTAGCTGAAAGGATGCATTTTTTACAGAAGGTGTTCAAGATGACCGCCACTGCACTAGTCTCTTATAAGTCATTATCATATTAATGGGATGCATCTATTCTGAGACACCCTGTATAAAGACGGTGTAAGGAAAAGATCAATAATTTTTCAAAAATGCAGTAAACATGTGATTTAACATTTGAAAACTTTATTGTTCTTACATATATGCAGCCGTCTACGGTATTAATAAATGAAAAGGTAGGTACATTGTGTATATAAATTCAAACCTAATGTTAAAGAATGCCATGATCAGTTCAGTAAGATTTTTTTTAACAGGAATACAAAACAATATTACGATCTTCAACTATGAAATGAACTAATATCAGGAATGTGATTACAAGCTCACTTGAAATGAGAGTACGTCAAATTCATAGTTGAGTGCGAAGTCACCTAATTTTAGTATATAGTTGAAATATCATTACATCCACATTTTATATACATAATTCCAATACAAGAAACATTTACTTATGAGAGGTGACCATAAGGTAGTGGGTAGCTTCCCAAGAGTTTTATGTTGATCTATGGACCAGAGCTCGAGTAACTCCTTAATATAAGTAAAACCATTTTAAAATAATTTGTTCAGTCACCAACAAATCACAATATATTTTTCTTTCAACTGATTTTTCGTCTTGTTCTTACTCTATTATTTCTATATATTGCACTAGTCACGCGTGTTTGTCTGAATTGTTTTAGAATCCTGCATTAACTTATTTGTTTTATGCTGCTCATATTCACTATACTATGTATATCGACATCTTATTTCTACTATAACATTTTTATGATTAATCGCATATATATATATATATATATATATATATATATATATATGCGATTAATCATTAAAATGTGTGTGTGTGTGTGTGTGTGTGTGAGATAGAGAGAGAGAGTGTGGAAAAAGAGGGAGAGAAATGAATATTTTCTTGAGACAAATACTATCACAAACGATTGTAATGGATGTGTGTGTATAAACAGAGAAGTGTTTAAGAAAACAAATGAAACATTAGATATGTATGTATAGTCTTATCACTATCAACACGTAATCACCGTTTATTCATTCATTCATTAATTTTTTTTTTTTACATTATATTTATTGATTTTTGATGCATGCAAATCAACCGAGAGTGCAGAAAGCCTAAAACATATAGATCGTAATGATACTTATTAAACGTATCCGAGTAGGTTTCTGAAAATTCTATAATATGCATCTGAATGTGTTCGGTTACTGGTTGCCTCGTTCTAACAATGAGTACTGGCATGATAATCTCACATCGATTGTATTTTTTTTTAACTTGTTTAGCTTTCTGATCTTTTTGTACAAACGTATTTCTCTCTATCAGACGATTAACATCCCTGTTATCTAACAACATGAACTTAATCTTTCTTTTGCTTTTTATTACTGAATTTGCAATTACGAACAAACTATATACATGGGGTTTAAAATATAAAACTATGGCAGTTGTTTTTACATGCTTGAATATTAGATAACTCTTAGAAGGTGCAGGCAGTAGAAGAGAAAATATAAAAAGGAATCGACGCATGAGAACAGTATGTGTGAAATTCTTTAAAAGTAGTTTCTTTGAAATATCAGAGTGTGTTTTCTCATTGGCAGCCTCTCGTATTTCAAAGATGTTTAGGTGGAATAGATGATGTGGGTGGTAAATTTGCTAATATTGACTTTGAAATGATCAGGTGGTTTTACCTTAACTCATTTTTATGTTTATATTCTCTACTGTTGTCTTATCATCGTTTTGTTACCACGGAAACAGACTTGCTGAACTCAAATCGTCAATATTTTAGAGAATCTTTTAAATCCTAAAATACATTTTACACAATTTTATGGTCCTATTTTGCCGAGGACATGCATGGAATAATAAATTGTGCCTTGCTTAAACAAAAAATGTCTATGAATATAAACAACGATATGTTCTTTTTCAATGTATATATTTATATATATATGGGGGGCAGTATGCAAATATTACATGCATGGAAAATTCACAAATATATATATATATATATATGAATTTTTCATGCATGTACTATTTGCATATGCCCTCCCCATATTGTGTGTGTGTGTGTGTGTGTGTGTGTAAATAAGTATACAAGTATGAGAATTGGTAGACATTTCACAGCATGTTTTTCCTAATATCACGTTTTGCTCAAAGATTCTTTCCCAATGCAAATATGTTCTAACAGCTTGTCCAGCCAAGTAAAAGGACGTTCATCCTAAAACCTCTCCAAGTCTAAATATAATAATTGGGAGCGTCATATTAAAGTTATTTGACCTTAGACATAAAAAAGAGGTGGACCTATATAAAACGAAAAAAGTGACTCAAAATATTGAAAAAAATTTTATAAAATATAGAAAGTATAAATCTTTCGAAAATGGTCACAATTCTCAAAAAGTTTTTCTTTTTTTTTTATAATTAAAACTCCCTAATAACCTGTTGCACAATTCTCACATCAGTATGAATTGTAATACTGGAGATAGGTTCATTTGAGAAATCTATACACACGTATTCATCTTTTATATCAGGGGTAATCTGTTGTTTGTTTGTTTTTTCTTTAACATTAACTTATCAATCTGTCAGGCACCAAAATGCGAGTAGCAGAATTACAAACATTACATCCTCACCAATTTCAGTGCTCACAAGCAACTACATGCACGTTTGGAAATCTTATTTGCCTTTATTGATAATTTCTAATAAAAGAAACAAACAAAGTGCTTTGGTTTGTAATGATGAAAATTGCTGATAAGTTTGGATTGTTTTTTTTTTTTTTTTTTTCAAGTGTTTTTGGTTCCTTAGAAATGTACGCATGCTATTCATGGTTTCGTTGTAAGGAACTCTCTTTAGAAGACAGACTATTCTTTGTTCAACTTTCAACAAATCAACCGGACTATAATTATAAACAATTGTGTAATTCAAAAAATATCATTTGCATTCAATTGATAAAATAATATTTTCCCTTTTAATGAATACTTAGGTTTGAAAGCAGATCTGAAAATCAAACATGTTTTAGCAAAAGTCGTACCTAATTCTTTTTTTTTTCTTTATAAAGGACCAAAAAGAAAATAATCGTCTTTAAGTGCACAACTATTTGAAGGACCAATCTTTAATGAACCTTGATTCCATTTCCAAAAAGTAACCGGGAACGAGTCACTATATCCATTCTCGTACGATGCTGATATAAGCGTAAACTTATGCAATAAGTGACAGTTTCAGTCAGAATGAGGAAGAGGTTTATTTTAGGTAAATAAATATACCAGTGCCATTCAATAAATAAGATGAATTTTTAATGAGTTAGCAATAGCATGTACTTTTATAACCCTTGTGACTTTTAAAACTAATCCTTGAAGATGCGTTCTTTCATGCCCCAGAAAAATATCAACATGATCTTCCATACTGATCATTGCGTCCGGAAGATTTTCTTTATTTCTCTCGTATCATTTATTAATCAAAATATACGTACTTTTATGATGACTTTTTAACAATTTTTATAAAAAAGTTTTTTATAAAAGGTTGTTAGTTTAGAAAATTTTTAATATATTTTAATATGGAATGGCACGAGGCCAAATGATTGAGAAAACGCATCCACTGATATTTCAAGGTACAATCAACAATAAGGATGAGAAGACATTGAAAGAGAAAATCAGTTCCTATTCACGACAGATCCGAATAATTTTAAGGAAACTGCTGTTAAGAAACTCTAGAAAGAAAGAAAATGTTTTCTAAATGATTATGTTGATTATATTAGGAATGAAAAAAAAAGTCGAATCTAACGATACGTACATATAAACTTACTTTATAGAGTTAACTATAAGGGCTTATGAAGCTTAATCAAAACATCTATAATTTAGAATAACCAACTGATAAATTATGTTTATTCAGAGTAACGCTATAATCCCATGAAATAAAAATTTCATAAATATAACAGAATTTTAAATTGAAACGAATTAAGCACTACAAGATAAATATCGAGATTTACCAATGAAAAACTAATGGATATCATTGTTAAATAAGACTAAAAACTAAAGACTACATACAAGATAACTTTAAAGGCTGAAATGTCTAAATCATACTATATATTAAACAGCTCCCTCTGCCACAACCAGTATGCGACGCAAGTTTAAATATCATTTTCCTGGACCGTGACACATGTACGTGCCAGTGTGGGACGAACAAGCAAGAACTTATATAAGCAGTATACAGACACCGGATATAATATGGAGGACTCGCCAGGAGCTATGGATGATAGGAATGGCGGGAAAGAGTCAGGAAAATTTGTTTTATTAGCACGACTTGATAATGAAGATATAGTAAAGATGAAGACCATACTGTGAAATATAGTCCAAGTTCTAGTTGCTCATCATATTAGTGATGAGAATCGAAACACTGAGCATGAAATGAAAACATCAAAACAAAATCCATCCAATCAGAGCAATACAGAGACAAACATTTAATAGCTAAGTCTGTATATGTGATGGAAAGAGATGAGAAACCAAGAAGAAGAGAAAAGGATTATAAGTTAAATCGGAAAGAAATATAGAAAAGTAAATTCATTAGAATGTAGATGAAAGAGACAGAGAAAAGCATAGAGAGAGAGAGAGAGAGATGTGACAGAAATAAAGGATACATCCTGATAGCTAATCGTCATGTGATGCCTAAGTTCGGCTTGGTGGGAAAATGCATGGCTACAAACAAAATTAACAGATTTTGATTTATCATAATACAAATGAAAGCGAGAACTTACCGAAGATCTCAAGAAAGGAATGTACAAAACGAATTTATCCACAGAAGTCTTAAGATTTAAATAAACGACAAAACACCAGTTAAACACACTCTCTATCTCTGGCACAGACAAACACACACACACACACATATATATATATATATATATATATATATATATATATATATATATATATATATATATAATCCACATATTATATAATCTATAACTACCATCCAGTGATAAGAGTTAGGAAAAATCAGAAACAAGCGGGCAGTACTGCATAAATTGAACTCTATCAACTGTAGAAGCTCATAAAGGCCTGTCATCAAGCAAACCAGAAAAGCTTTTGTCTTTCTTTGTTTTCTTATTTTTGTTTTATTGCAGAGAAAGAATGAAAATCGCTTTCCTCGTGTCTACACTTTGTGTAGTTTGGTTTTGTTTCACGTTCCGCTGGCGTATTATCTAATGAGTTGAAATTACAAGGCATGATGCCGACAGACTGACCGGCCTCTTCAGTGAGCATCGTTAGTGATTCGTGGTCAGCCTGGCTCCAATTTTAATACTCGGCTTCTCTGCCACTCAACCATAAGTTGTAAGCCGGTTACTAAAATGAAGAGGTAGTTATTAATAATAGGAAGGTCAGGCAAAACTGAAATTCACATCGCTTTCCTCTGTTCATCTTTATCCATCATTATTTTGTTATTTTCATTTATATACTTGATCTTTTCGATATCAGAAAGTTATGAATAGAATCATGTATAGAATCCACTCGACCGAGATGAGAATCCTATTCTCAAAGGCAACAGAGTACCGGAAATCCTAAAACGACGCCGAAGAATTAGACTCCCCTAGGATATAAAGCCTAAATGATGAGAAGCCTCAGTCTTTTTATTTATTTTCATCATGTAAATTACAATTGCATGTTGGAAATAATCGAAAGAGTCCTTTCCTTGAGTCCTAATGAAGGATTTCGTTACTTTTGAAAACGATTGTGAATTATGAAGATTCAAGATATGAGGTGAACAGAAGAAAGTAAAGAACTCACAGATTTTTAAGGTGAGGTGTAAATAAGATGCTTTTGAAAATCAAGATGAAAATGTAAATATCCAGATATTTTCTATTGAAATAGTGTTGTGAATATCATTGGGAAATATCAAAAGATATTTCAACTCCTCACTCTTTCTCGCTTATAAAAATATATGGGTCCTTTTACATAACGAATACTGTGTTCACCTATGGTCCAGGTGACCGGCGTTCAATCCTAAGATGAGTCATACCAAAGACTCAAAAATGGTACGTGAGGCCTACTTGTTTAACACTGAGCATTCTATAGAAAACATCAAGGGTTATTCAAACAATCCAGAAAAAAGATGTAGTACCCATGCAACTATCTTACTTACACATCATGTTTATGAATATAAAATGTATGCAAAGATTATATATATATATATATATATATATATATATATATATATATATATATATATATTATCCAAAGACAATGAGTTGAGAAAGATTCTATGGGAGAATATTTCAGAGGATTCTTATAATTCTTCAGGAGTGCACAATGTATGATGCATAGTAAATACATTTCTTGCCGAGCAAGTTTCCATATAGAGTGAAAAAAACTTGACAAACCGTCCTTTGGTCATTATGGATGTATTTCAGCTGGAAACTAAATAAGAAACACAAACCCTTTAGAAAGCCATCACAATATCTGTTATGGATTCTTCCTCATTAGAAAATAATAGGGGGACAAAGAATAGCCAGAAATAGGTGTCAAAAACGGAGATATGCCATCGTCTAATATCATGTATCCTTATGTGTCTAAAACCCTCAGCAAATAAATTCTTGTCAAAGAATTAACATATTTCATTTTAAGACAAAAAAAAGCTGTCAATTGATTCATTTATTTTTGTATTATGAAAAGGGTAGCAATAAACATTTCAGGTATCAATTTTGTCTTGTTTTGTTAAAAAAACAAAAGAAAAAAAAAAACAAAACATTAGTTTTCTTTGATTTCCATTTAAAAATAAAATCTAGTCTATTCTTTCTTAATTTCTCAATGTTTTTATATGTCATTAATTTTGAATTCTAAGATTCTATTTACTGTTGATATCATTTACATTATTATAATAATTTCATTTTGAATTTATTATTACCATTATTATTACTACATTACCAATAGTATTGATAATATAGTTGATAATATCAATTGCACACACACACATGTATATATGTAAAAAAAAATATATTTCTTCTCTTTGCTTGTTTCAAAGAGAGAAAAAGTACAAATTTTAAATAGGTCACTATTTTCATGGCGTGTATATTTTTTTTTTTAAACAAAAAGCCTCCATACCCTATCAAATGTTAAAGATTAATTGGGGTAAAAAAATGCACCCACAAGGGAGGATATGGAAACATTTAGAAAGAGAAAGAGACGAAAAAGAAAAGAAAGAGCCAAGGAATCTATCACAAAATTAGAAGAATCAACTATCCCATCAAAAAATTGACCTGAATATAAACAGAACGCCACACCGAAAAAAGTTAAAATGTCTTTGAAGAAAGTCGTAGGCTCGAAATGCTGCGTAAGAACGAAAATAACTTTTAAAAGAATATACGAGGATCATTAAATAAGTTTCCATACTTTTTCATAAGTGCACTTTTATTCATAGTACACACATGAAACTCTAGTCCCCTTCGAAGTAATCTCCTCCGGCTGCAATGCACTTATACCGTTCCAAAAACTTCTGGAAAGCTCCATGGATGCCCTCTTGTGTGCGCATGTCAATGACCTTCGTCACAGCCTCTTTTTTCTCATCACTTGTCTCATAACGACAGCCTCTGAGCTTAGGGAATAACCAAACGTCACAGGGAGCAAGGTCTGGACGATTATGAGGGTGAGGAACTGTCTTGAAGCCCATCTTGGTCAAATAGTCTGTGACAAAGATGGAGTTGTGGACTGGTGCATTGTTCCGCTGGAAATGCTACTTACCCGATTTAAAGAGTGCTGGCCTCTTCCGACAGAATCTCTTCTTGAATTCCATTAAAACCTCAATATAGTAACCCTAACCCTTTGGCCAATCAACTCTGGTGTATTGATTTCCTTACTCCTCCCACACCTCTCATCATCCCTCACAAACTCCCTGCCTTCCTTGAATCTCTTATGCCTCTCAAAAACTGATGCTCGACTAATACAAGATACTCCAAAAGCAATCTGAAGCATTCCATATGTTTCAGTGGAATTTTTTCCTAGTTTAAAACAGAATTTTATTCCATATCGTTCTTCCAAAGTCAAGATTGCATTTTTGAATTTCACCAGCAGTGACAATCAGGCTTTAGTAGGGTGTATTCTAATTCCTGATGTAGCTGTTCATTTCAACCTGAAATCATAAAAATTGGTCAGTTACATCATAAGATGTATAGCAATAACATACTGAATTTTCAAGTGTCTCTGACAATATTAAATGCCTGTACAAAAAAGTCTAGAAACTTATTGAAGGCTCCATGTAAACCTTTATGTGGACCAATTCAATTTATATATATATATATATATGTATATATATATATAATGTGTATGCAATAAAGATATATATAATCCATGTGTATGTGTATGTCCCTCTCCTTGTAATTGAGTACATGATTTGTGATTTCTACCGATTCAAACTAGTTCCAACGGATACGGCTTTCAAAAATGACCTCAATGGCATGCGATACACACTTATTCAAAAAAAAAATATTGATTTCAGAAAATATCTCAATCTATGCAATGATCATACTCAAATTCTCGTCAAAACCAATGATATTCGAAAGAATAACACCAGATATTTCCGATAATTTAAAACTGTCTTCGTCCACTCCAGCGACATCTCGCATATCAATATGAAAAAGCCTATAAATCAATTTCGGTCCCCTTTAATATCATATACCAACTAGAAAATCTGCGCAGCAAATGCGCACGCACACACATTCTATTATATATATATTACTACAAAATATACAATTAACATGCTCATAAACCTCTTGGCTTTTGCCTAGTAAATAAATTAACACGCAACGTGTAAAAAAATAATCTGATCGAGTGACCTGTGAAACATGATTTGTAGATAAAATCCAACAGAGCGCTCCAACAATATGGTATTTAATATTATTAAACCGAACGCATTTTTTTACGAATTTAACGGACTCAAACTAGCAGATTTCTGAATGAATAGAAATGATTTCTGTTTACCCTAGGTGTGGCAAAGAGCCTGCTACGAACAGTGTTCAAACATTGACCTTCATTTGTAAATCGAACTGAAGAGACGACTATCATTTACAAGACTAACCCTGATGATTAAGCATGACTTGATAAATACCAATTTTTAAAAATTTTATTGCAATGGCTAAGAATATATATATATATATATATATATATATGAAAAAGTTTGGTTATTGGATTGTGTTTCAGATTTTGGGTTGGTCTAAAACGGGTTTTACGGCTGTTTAATTTTAATTTTAAAAAATGCTTTTGATAACATTTTTTATCATTCATGTCTGAAATTATGGAAGCACTCTTTGTGCATGATTATACTTGGTGGAAATAGGCTTGATGACCTGAGTTCAAAACGTGGACGAAACTATTTGCATTTCACATAGGTCTAATTCTTTTGAGAAAAGTATACATCCAACTATGTGTAAATGATAGGGAAGACTAGGCTCCGTAACCTTGGCATAGCAACCGTTCTCGGTGAAAGAAAACTTTAAATTCAGACTTGTTAAGCTTTTCTTTAAAAATGCACTAATCACGACGGATAACGATCAGCCCAAATAATGGTCTAATTGAAACCTATAATGATACTTAGCTCGATATGAAAGAACAATCGTGCTGTGAGATAGATTGAAATCAAGTATTGACCAAAATAGACATATGACCAAGCTAATATCCAGGGATAAAAAGTTGGAATAGTAAATCATGATGGACATGAATATGATTATTCGTACTCAGAAAATCGCAACTATATATTAGTAATTCATGAGTATTATATCTTCTATAATATATATATATATATATATATATATATATATATATATATATATATATAAATAAAACGCGGTTTGATTATCTTTTCTACGAGTATTTTGTATTTTTTTATTGCTCATCAATCTTCTTAGATTTTCTTTTGTATGACTTTCCGACCCGTTGCATCGAGATTACCTCAGGGATTAGTGGAGCGGAATTAGTAGGGTAGAGGCAGAGTAGGGAATGGAGTAAACAAAATCCCGCATTATATCCACCGTTCTTTGCGCCTGTTGTCTGCGGTGCGCAAAGAAGAAGAAAGTTAAACTAACTGAATAGCAATTCGTCTGTGTCTAATAAAATCGACCGCAGCAAGCAATTACCATTTCTTGGAGGGGGCATAAAAAAGGAAGAAAAAGAAGACACATCCTGTCTTCTTTGACTATTAAACGGGTGCGAGCCAAGCGAACTAATTCCTTGTATGCATGAATTAACTTTAATCATTTGATTGTTTCTTTGTTTATTGTTTAAACGGGATTGTTGGCTTTGCTCTAAAACAAAAACAGCCTGAAAAAGCCTTTGCACACAAACATCTCACACATTCTCAGACACGAATATTCAAACTAATACACAGATTTTACCTGACATAATTTATCAACTTTGTGTAACATCTCACAATTGTTACCTATGCTAAACTAAATTCAATTTACGCTAGGATCACGTGTGCATTACTTTTTTGACTATAACCTTTAAAAAATAAAATTAAAAAAATAAACAAAAAAATGTTTGGGACAAAGGCTCTCCTCAAATATTCGCATAATACCGAACCTTTCAAAAACAGATAATTTTTTTTATCTTTGTTGAGAAGGCGAATTCCTTACAGAAAATTTGCAAAATAATCATATATATGTATTTAACAACCTTTCCGGAAGAGTAGGATGCGATACAAGATCAGTTTTATGAGGATTTTAATAGGTTTGAATTAAGAGTTTTCCTCTTGATAGATCGGTTGCAATAAGAAGTTTAAAAAACCCAGTCGGTCCTTACAACATACAGATAGCTAGAAGGACAATAGTTTGATTCAAACTTTCCCTGGGAATATTAGTGATCTATAAAATTCAAACTGCCTAGTCAAAGATTTGAACTCATATGGCTGTATCCATTTCCTTAGATATTTTCCATTAAATCGCGAATGCTTCGTCTATTAACATATATAGGAAACAAACAATCCATGATAATCTAATGCAACATTGTTTGTCATAGTAAATTAGAATACAAAACAAAAAAACCAATGCACTGTTTTAATTATGATAATTATCAAAACAAAATTTCCGCTATCCTTCACCTCATCGGGACCCAAAGTAAGAGCAACTGGTATGGATTCATGACATTCCCAAAGGCAACAGTGCAAAGTAAATACACATATCCACTTAATTTTGAGCTAATGGCCGTAACAAAAATTCATCGATGCAATCATGAGGAAAGTAAATCAGCAGCAGCATTCTAAAACATTGGCTTATCATGTTTATTTGATGTGCGAACCTTAAAAATGCAGGTTTGGTTTTGGTTTCATATCAGCCAACGTCGTTCTTTTAATGTAAATGTTATCTTAATAGGAGAACAATAATAGTGATATCTAACTAATATATAGAGGTTCTCAGCATGTCCATATATTTCCCACGGGTATTAGTCCGAACGAGAGTGTAATAGCATGACTGTTGTTCGAATTCGCTTTCTACGATGTTGGAGTCCTCTAGTTTTACCACTGCAGCACGGTGAAAAAAGACAAGAAGTTTAGGAAGTTATTTTTACACAGCGTTCTAGTGAATTCGTTTCTGACAAGGTTTTTCGTGCTCCAGCTCTACATCAAATTATCGTCTCTTTTCATCATATATCTTTTAACTCCCACCCATAACTATACCAAGCTTTCTTTTCCTTCAAACACTGTTACATACAGCGTCGAATTTTTAGTAAATCGACTTGACTATCGGTTCTGATACAACGACAAGTCAACTCATTACATTTCGAACAAATACAACTACTCAAAATTTACGGAGCTCGATCACTTTTTTAGAAAATTAATTACAAGGTAATATTGAAAAGTCCTTCTGTAAATTAAGATTTCTTTTAAAATCCCATTTATTTAATGGTTGGGACAATAAATTGTGTGCTCACATTCCTACATAATAATTGATAAGTTTATCTGAGCGACCTTATTCCATGGTTGCTGGAATAAAAATTCATCACAGCAACCAGTTCCATTTCATCCCACAAACCATCAAAGACGAGGACAACGCTTGGGGACAGATAGAGAATTAAGGACGACCACATTCGTGAAGCTTTCATATGAATTCTTATACAGGGATACAACAGTGTTGGCCGACCTGTAAAAAACTTACATCAGCTGTGAGTTGATATTGGATGCTGTCTAAAAAAAACTCGCTAAGAATGAATGTTGATAGAGACGGATGGCGAGAGTCAAGGGATCGTTCTCTCGGTACACCATGATAATGATGACGATTAAGCAAGAAACCAACAATACCTAGCATTTAACGTGAAAATGTATGTATTGATTTCGAAAGTTGATGGGTTATCTAACTATAGTTAGTTGGAAGATCTTATCACTAACGAAATGTTCATATAGATATTCCAATGAATCTGTCTTAAAATCAAAGAAAATAATTTCAGTTTACGGAGGATTTAAATAATTTTCAATCGTCAATCGTTTGGTTTATTTGTTTAATAATTTATCAACGTTTAAAGTTTGTTTATAACCAAAGCCGTCCTTCCAAGAGAAAAATAGGGATACTATTTAACCTATAGCTGGACGAGATAATAGAGTTAATACTTTTCTCAAATGGAACTGTTTGTGTATGCTAAACTGAATTGTTTGAAATAGAACTGTTTTTATACTAAACTGAATTGTTTGAAGTAGAACTGTTTTAACATTTAAATATGTGTAAACAAAATTTATACTTATAGTAAATTGAATTATTTGAATGAGAACTGTTTGACTAACCTGAATAGCTTGAAAGAGAAATATTTTTGTCAATTAAACTGTGTATTTATGCTAAAATGAATTGCTTGAAATTGAACTGTGTTTTGCATAAAAAATCGATTCAGAATTAAACGACTTACAAAGGTTGATAATCCATAAAACCCAAACGAACAAACATTTCGCAACAATATTAGCGCGAAAATGAGTGCTATAGCTTAACTGGATTTCGAAATTGCTTAAGTTGAGGCCGATGTCATGCAGTTTAGCCAACACGCCATAGGGTTTCAACGTGCTCATTATGTAAGGTGACATTTACATCAAGAGTTAAGTGTCCATTTTCAGCGGAAACATTTGCTCTAACCTAATTTACATTTCGCCTAATAGCTAGGGTTCAGAATCCACTGTTTTCACTGCGAAAAGCTAAGAGCCTTCTGACAGATTATGAACTAGATATGACACTTGATTGCATCAGATGGTGAGGTGAGAGTGTGGAGTATCCGTTCAATGATATTACATTTAGTTTTCCTCAAACACGTAATGGTAGTACCTGTAAGGATCCCATCGATTGGTCAAAGAGATATGTTAGTACTTTCAGGCAGCGGTCGTATCGATACTGCTATATGGATGCACTACTTGGACGCTAACTAAACGGCTGAAGAAGAAGCTAGACGGCAATTACACAAGAATGTTGAGAGCAATATTGAACAAGTCCTGGCGACAGCACCCCACAAGACACCAAATATACGGCCACTTGCCTCCCTATACAAGTTAGATGAACCAGACACGCAGGACACTGCTGGAGAAGCAAGGACGAACTCATCAGTTATGTACTCCTATGGACCCCCGCATATGGCCAAGCAAAAGCAGGGCGACCAGCTCGAACATACATACACCAGTTATGTGAGGATACGGGATGTAACACTGAAGACCTGCCAAAAGCGGTGAATGATAGGGAGAAGTGGCGAGAGAGGGTCAGGGATATCCGTGCTGGTGGCACGACATGATGATGATGATATTACAGAATAATTCATATTAACTAAAGTTCCTTGAAGTTATAATTGTCAAGAAGGATTATTATAAATTACTTAAAACAATATTTGTGTGTGCAATCAAATTGCGTATGCAATATAAATAATTACTTTAAACTATATATTAGTATTTTTAAGAATAATTGAAAACATAAGACTGTTCAAAATAGTTGTATTAGGAAAACAAATGTTTAAACTAATTGTATTAAGAAACATCTGGGAGCAATAATTCTTTAATAAAGATTATTATTAGTTATTTGAAACTCTATAATTTTGAATGAAATTATTTTTAAAAAGAAATAGTTACTTACAACCATATAATAAAGAATATTAGATAGCGATTATTGAAACTGTCTGCAAATTATGCTTATTAGGTAAGAATACTTGGAATAAAAATGTGCAAAAAGCTCTTGAAAATAAATAAACGAACATGTTAATAGAAATGGGCAAAGAACAATAATTCCCTAACTTCTAAGCCTAGAATAACCTTTGACAGGTTGAAATAACGTTTAAATCTATCAATTAACTCTTCATAAAACTGATATTACTGTTTTCATGTGAATACGCAAAGCTAAATTGGTTATTCATCTTCGTACCATTCTGATCAGCTATCAAAGCAAGCCAAAAAGCGAAGCCCATAGTTAAATACTAACTCTATTCTTGTTATTTTTGTTGGTGTTGCACGAAAAATTAGGTTCGACGTATTTATAATGCTACAAATAAATTACTGATCATGTATATAAACGTAGATAAAGTAATAGAAGATATTATATATGTTTTTAGTAAACTAAAAAACTAAAATAAATTATAAAATGTAATGAAGAAATATATCAATGTAAAAAAAAAAAGCAATAAGAACATTTTGAAGACTGAAAAAATTGAACATTTGAAAGGAGTAAAATATAGCTCGGAGATTGAAAAAAAGGTAAAATGAAGCAACTATGACTCAGGAGAAATTTGTAACTAAAATAGTTTTAAAATGACTGTAGGTTATTTTGAAAAAGCCTCACAGATTTAAAACGACGCATTCGTGCGTTGAATTCAACCAGTAGAAAGACAAACGTACAAAAAAGGCTGAGATTTCATTGTCACAGAAAGTATTTGTACTTGCTCTTTCTTAGTATATCGACTAACGATGTCAAATAGAATGAACAATTGTGACGGAGGCAGCGACAGTTTTGCTAAGTTTCCTGTCTCGGCACAAAAAGACTTGAATACAAACCAGTAAATAATTCGTGCAAAAAAGCAGCAATGGATTTGGAGAACAACATAACCAAACGAATAAAAAAAAATACAAAAAAAATGAATTGTGTCGAAGACGAAGAAACGGTGCATGTATTTAATTTTCAGAACACTATTTCATATAGGTTAGTTAGGTTGTTTTACAGAGACGATAAAACCGGACGCAGAATACATAATCTGGTTGAGAGAAGATGTGAATGGCAAGAATCTTAGACCGACATTAAAGGTGACAGAAAAAGAATTGTAAGGAAGCAAACGTTTAGTAAAGAAGAAAATGCCAAAGTCACACCCACACAAATATATATATATATATATATTTAGTGGGGGGGAGAAAGAGAGATAGAGACAGTGTAAAAAAAGCAATCAGAATTATCTAATTTTCTTTTCATTTACTTAGGCTTCAGGAAGCGAAATGCATCATCATCAGACGGGAATAAAAGTAATAAAAAAGGCTATTCGACCATTTTATATGGTTGACGTTGCAACATCTTGTAGTAAATTGAAAATCGATATAAAATAAAAGTGAGGAATAAATGGGGGCACCTTGGATGAACAAATAAGATAATAAGAGGGGAATTATATATATATATATATATATATATATGTGTGTGTGTGTGTGTGTGTGTGTGTGTGTGTGTGTGTGTGTGTGTGAAAGAGAGAGTGTTTGTTTCTGCAAATTATATGAGACAAACGACAAAAACTGCAAATCAAACTATCCACCATGAAAAACGAATAGATTGTCGAAAATAGAAAATAATCGTTAAGAAACGTGTTTATTCACTTTGAAAGAATACTGTTTAGCAAGTTATTTGCAGAAATTACTATTTTTTTCTATAATTCAACTCTCCCTTAGTTCCTTTATTCCAAGGCAATATATAAACTAGTATCCTGTTTATCGATTTCCCTGTCAAGTTTTCAGTCTCATTCAATTAAAGTGCCAGGATAAGCACAACTTTTTCATCCAGGTACTAGACTGATAGTTGTAGGGGGGTGTTTGCTTGTGCTACACATTGTTGTGTAATATCATTTTACCACGTTTTGCATGGTGATTAGAATAATTATAATTGTTTAATACGTTTTTATAAAAATAATCAGCAAAACTTCATAAAATCGTGAATATTTTACTGCGTACTAAACTAATTGAAAAAACCTTATATTCCGAACATGGCTACGTACAAAGTTTAAGTTTCAGAATTTTGTTTGAGTTTATAATTACGATAGTATCTTGTAGATCAATTATTACCAAGCGTTATCTGCATTGGGGGTCTTAAATCTATGATTTTGTTGGAAATCAAAGCAATGTTTTATTTTTCCATTGGCTCTACAGTTTTCCTGGTCGCGTGCAAAACTCATTTAACCTCAACAAATTCCAATGACTTGGTTGTTGCGTTGTATAGTTGGATTTCACAGATGCCATCGGTCTAAGCGTATTCATTAAAATGAGAAAACGAATACATATTTTCAAGTATATCGGAGTCTCCAAAAACGAAAAGTTGTCGACAAATGCATCTCTACTTTTCATTCTGTTAACTTGTCAATATTAGGCTCCGTTTAATAAATATACTAATATTTTACTCTTAAAAATAATATACTATCTTCAACAGGAAAATTGAGAAGAAAATGACAAAATCCCGTAATTAATCCCAACATCAGGAGAACAAGACACAACGTGACGGTCATAACAGTGGGGTCAAAATATGAAGTTTACGTTCTGTCTCCAGCATCCTCTCACATGCAAACCCTTAAACAACCCTTTCGAACCCTTGCAATAAAGTGAGAGGTGAATATTTTTTCTAAAGAAGTCTTCATGCGTCTTCCTTCCTGCATCGTAATTCTTCTTGCGGCGTCCTTCATTCCTGCGTCCTTTCTTCATGCGTCCTTCATTCCTGCGTTTTCCTTTCCGCGTCCTTTCTTCATGTGTCTTTCTTTACTATTATTGAGTCGTTATGATACGACAAATGAGTATATAACATAACTTTAATTCATAACATAATTTTAGAAAAATACGATTTAATTCATAACTTGATTTTAGAAAAATGCGATTGAAAAAAAAATAAAAAAAGAACAATTGAAAAGAGCCAAAATAAAAATATATACAGAAAATACTATTTTCCCGTTCACATAGGAAAAAAAAAACGACGCAAAACATGTAAGAATGAAATGATTAGACATAAAACGTAAAGCAAATAAACGAGAAAACCGGAGAACATAATGATAGCTCGCTGTCGGGTGATCGGCCATAGTTTTGCTCATCGGCAATGAAAGCAAAAGAGAAAATGCCAGCTGGAGCTGATTGTTCTATCCATCAGAAGCCTACAGTGACTCAAGGGAGACAATTAACACTCTGTTTCCATTTTGGAAGGCGTCCCAGTGTCGGGCCACAGCAAATTCAAGTGAGTGAAACGACAGGAGCAATAGATCACATGGTCTAATAGTATATTGACGAAAACAAATTCTTTCTTTTATTTTTGCCTGGCCTTTCTTATCGCAAAGTATATATGCAGAGAGGGTGGTACATTTATCAATGTGCAGATCAGTCAGTACGTCAAGAATGCTAGAATAAAGGCATAGATTCTGTTTTATTATATATATATATATATATATATATATATATATATACAAGTACTTAATATCAAAGTAATTTCCCTACTTAAGTTATGATGGATAATACAAACAGAAATAAGTACAATCCATATTTAACAATAAATTCGGTTTTATTCCGGAAAATCTTTTTAGACCTCAGTAAAGAAAATAGAGAAAAAATATCACAGTATACCTTTTACAAGTATACTTTCTTGACTCTCCTATTATTATTTTGTTTTACACTACACATATATATATATATATATATATATATATATATATATGAGAGAGAGAGAGAGAGAGAGAGATTGACATAAATTAACAGACAGAGAAAGAGAGAGATTAACAGAGAAACACTGACTGAGGGGATATGATATGTGAGAGTTCAGACTAATAATGCGCGGAAGTTGAAAACGGTAAAAACTCCAATAAAATTATTCTATACATCCAAAACGCAATAATTCTCAATTTAACTGAATTCATATTATTGTGTCATCATAGAAGAAAACTAAAAATTGGATTCCTGTCTACAGAGTAAAATTCTGCCTTAAGAGAGAGAAATGTAGTGCACAATGTCAAACATACTAGTTTGATGATTTCACTTGGAAATAATAACTTGCACAAATGTTTGCTTTCAAAGACAACATTTTTGATGAAAAGTTTCTAATATTTCTAGTTTTATTTATTGATGTTGATATCCTGAGTATTTAGGGGACAATAAATTTCCATTTCAACACAGGAAAAACAAGGCAATTTTGTTTAACGCATACTATTAATATGAAGAAAGGTTACTGATTCGTAATAAGCATTTAAGATTCATGGACTATATAACATAGAAAGATAATTATTGATACCTGTAGGGAATATACATCTATATAACCTATCGACGTCAGTTCTAATTTTGAAAAAAAAATATATATATATATATACACACACATATATATATATATATATATATATATATATATAGAGAGAGAGAGAGAGAGAGAGAGATAGATACTTACTATCGTTCGCGTGTTCCTCTACGGCATTTCATTTCAGGATAAAGCATCATTTTTCAGTCACCCAAGAGTTTGAAAAAATGACTTATTTCAGCACTAGATTTGTGCAAACAAATGCACTTGAGTGATGTTATATAAAAATGAATACCGCATGTGTGTGTGTCTGTGTGTTTGTGTTGTTCATGTCATTGCTTCCTTATAATAAGCACAAAACAATCTGTTCTTAATTAGTTATCTTTTAAATTAATATTTTTTCATAGGTCACTTATAAAGATACATTTAAAGAATGTTGCTTATATATAAGAAAGTAAAACAAAATTAATAATGAATAACACAAGATGATTATTTATCAAATTCTATTTTCTAAAATGGCTATAAAATTAGTTATTCCCTGAGAGTGTAAACAGCATTTGTTATTACATATATTATTCATTGCTCAGGCACAATGTCAATTTATCTTTAAGCATTCCAGTTTAAGTTAACCTGTCTGTAAAATATGTTCCGAAATTCATATTTATTTCTATAAGTAAAGTAAAGTTGGCGACCATAGTCGAGGGTAACCCGAAGGCTCCCTTTTCGATAGCTACTACACCAAGGTGTAAGGGAGGGCGCTATTCCTTCCCTGGATTGCTCTACTTTACCCTTGATCCGTACTTTATAATGCTGGGTGTTAGGTAAGGAGGCATCAAGTACCATTTTTTGAGTCTTTGGTATGACTCGACCTGGGATTGAACCCAGGTCTCCCGGGCCATAGGTGAACACTCTAACCGCTAGGCCAATGTCCGGTACATTTCTATTATATACAAATAATATCTCTAAAATGAAAATTCACACAATTTTTACACATGTTCTTGATTTTAAGGTAAATTTTGGTATTCCAAAACGATATTTTGGTAACAAAGAAGTTCTAAATTTTGGTATTCCAAAACGATATTTTGGTAACAAAGAAGTTCTAAATTTTGGTATCCCAAAACAATAACAGAAATTATCATTGGCTGAATCCCCTCATTTTTTCTTAAATAAAATGATCATTGGTAAATGGGCACAACAGTACCTTCTGTATTGAGCACAGTCTGATTCACTTCCCTTGTTTCTACTGTTAACTTATTTAAATAATATTTATTTTGTTTCTCAAAAATAGGTTTATTTAATGTAAAATCCTTTTTATACATAAAATAAAGGATTTCTAAAAACATTCTCTTGATAGGATCTTTAACAAAGTTAAGCTCAGTTTTTGCTCACATATACATACTTTCACTTATTTCTAATACAAATAATTTTGTCTTTCTTTGGAATCATTTTGAGATGAAGCTTCTTAATCTGAGAATTTTTTAATTTTTTATTTATTGCGGACTTTTTGTCCTCATCTTGGTAGTTTTTGTGTTGTTTCTTCCTCACTACGTTTCGACCAAATTTCACCTCTGGCCTTCTTCAGTTGAAGGCCAGAGGTGACATTTGGCTGAAACGTAGTGAAGAAGAAACAACATAAAGAACTACCAAGATGAGGACAAAAAGTCCGCAATAAATAAAAAATTAATTCTCACAAATAATTTTATTTAGTATTAATAATTTGTTTGCACATAGTTAAATGTTTTACAGTATTGCTATTTAACATAAACAAGTCAATTAAACATCTGTCATTTGTTTACACACAGTTAAGTGTGCAAACAATTCTATATCTAATAAATCAGTTTAGCATGTCAAGAAAGTTAAATGGTTCCAAGTACTGCTATGTATCAGAAACAATTCTATTGAACATCAGTCATTTTTTTTTCACACAGCTAAATGATAAACAGTTCAATTTCAAACAATTCCGTTAAGTATACCATTTTTTTTGCCCTCAGTTTAAATCTGAATGTACACGATTTAAATGTAACTCAGATTTGTTTGACCCAAAGATCCTATCAAATATACAAATATTTAAAAAAAACACAAACCCACCTATGCATAGACATATAGACACACACACACTTGCATGCATATGTATAAGTACCCAAATAAATAGATACATAAACACATACTTTATATATATATATATATATATATATGCATTTGCGTAGATTAACAGTTTTAAGTTCTCAGATGTTCTTCTCCTAGCTCATTCAAGACTAAAAAACCAAGTCTACCGTACAATTTACCCATAGCTGTAGGGAGAATAAAGCCATTGCTACCCATTACACGAAATATTGATGCTATGTGAAATGCAATCGGCATGGTACAGGATCTGAACTGGTATCAATGACAGTAACCATTTAAGCACTGGTGTACACACAGATATTTTTTAATTTTATTTTCAAGCCTATTTCTGTAACTCTGGCGGCAAGGAAAAAACATAAATGTACAAACACATACACACATATATATATATATATATATATATATATATATATATACACGTGTGTGGGTTGTATATATATATATATATATATATATATATATATATACACTCTCACAAACCAATGTATACATAAATATGTATATATAGATACATATATAAAAATACATACACATATATATATATATATATATATATATATATATATATATATATATATATATATACACATTCATTCATATGCATATATTTAAGTGTGTGCACAAATGTATTTAAGCTAGCCGTTGTTTATTAACTGTCCATTCTTCATGAATAGTGGTTTAGAAAACAGCTTGCAAATTGGCGTGTTGTCTATTTTTTTTTTCTCTTCAGTCTCTTATTTTACACCCAACAAAAGACTTCTACGTATAGTTTTTCTCCTTTTGTTTATTCTGTTCATTAATCTTCTTTTCTTTCACCCCACTCCAGTTCTTTCCGCTGTCACTTTATAGTCCTTTCCCTCATTTTTTTTTTCTTAAAAATGTTTTTTTCTATTTCGTTTCATCCTCAGTATTAGTTCCCGTATTCTTGTTTCCTATTTAACTTCCAATTTTTCCGTCCGATTTTGGCTTCTTTTCTGCCAAAAACGGTTTTCCCCCGCCGAGTCACTCATCAGTATGCATTGTGCAGCAGCAATCATCGTATAAGCATGAGCAACACCTGCTTGTTCATTCTACTGACTGTCAAGACCATGTATCCTTTCGCCGGTATTTACAGTCAGTTTTTAGTCTATCCACAAATCCTTTATTGGGGAGAGAGAAAAATCCTTTTTTCATTTGCTTACAGATTTTAACATTTTCCTTTTTTTTTTTTTTTTTTTTGGTTTTTGCTTTGTTTTTTTCAAGACAAGGAAGACATTGGCACCGCCATGGCTTACAGGAAACAAACACCAAAGAAAAGAATCAAAACCCACAAGTAAAGACAAGGCAAAAAAAATAATAATCCTATTTAGATTAAGCTGAATTGCTAATCGTTAAAGCAATCGAAAAACAGCTGAGACGAAATATAACTAAGTTTAATAGTTTTATTATTGATTTTTTTGTTGTTGTATAAGTATCATTTGTTCGAGATCTTTACAAAGTCGAAAGCCTTTTTTGTTGGCGTATATATAAAGTTTTTCAAGGATAAAACATAATTTCAATGATTTTGTATTTCATTACTTATCTATTTTGTTTTCATTTTTTTCTTTTACAACTTCTAGATAAAGGCCAATTTCAATATTTATGTTTAATACAAAATTAGTTTTATTTGTATGCATAAAAAAGGACTTTGCCTTCATGGAGCAAACAGAGTCATTCTGTGGTACAACTCATAAAAATGTAAAACTATGTTGCTGGTGTGTAAAATTAGTCTTAACCTGTACATCTTTTAATTTGGTACGGACAATGCTTTGTCTTTGTGTGGAAATTTGTTAGGGTTTTCGTTTGGTGTCAAAATCAGCTATTTAGTGTATATTTGTAACGCAAATTATATCTATCTATATATTCCATTTTGTATTATATCTATTGTATTATATATTGTATTATATTATTATCTTTCATTCTCACCTAGTTTCGGATTAAAGACATCGTAAACATTTTTTAGAGAAAACAGTTTCTCCAGGAAGTGTTTCATATATGTATGCTTTAATTATATATATATATATATATATATATATATATATATATATATATATGCGTGTGCTTGGGGGGTATAAGTGGTACTTAATCATGTACAGATTACTACTCGATGACTGAATTAGTTTGTAACTTCCGTATATTTAAAGGTTTTGAAATAATCATTGTGGAATTTGTAATGTTCTTAAAGAATTTTCAAAATAAAAATAAAAACCTAAATGATAATTGATAATTAAAATTGCTGTTACACTTTAATTATGATATTTAAAATGAAACCATATTATTAAGGAAAAGAAACATAAGAAATTCCCTTTTTTTCAGAATGTTTTTTTTTTTTTTTAATTCGTACGTGTGAAAACTTAAATTATGTATATGTTCACTGGAGGCATGATAAAAGGAAAATATTATCGTAGGATATGGAATCAATGATGAGAATCACATGAAATCTTAAATTAAAGAACACAAATGAAAAGTGAGGAATAAATTTCTTTTAGGTTTTATCTTATTCTGCTGGATAGTATTTGAACAGTTTCTTGATTAAAGGGAAACCTTTTCTAAGGATTTATTAGTTCACATATAAGTAAAAAATATTCAGAAACATTTGTATTAATTAAAAAAGTTTCACTGTTTCGATCATAATCATGAGTGGCAGGTTAAGTGTCCTCTTTTACATAATAATCTATTTGCTCTAAACTACACATTAAAGACCGTTTCATTTTGTTATTCAAATGATATAGTTTTTGAAACAGTGCCAGTCATATTACATACTTAACATATAGGAATAAAATTAAGAGCTACGTCAAGAGATTTCAAAATGAATTTGCTAGACTCATAAAAAGTGAGTTAGGTCGTTTAAAATAATTATGGATATTCACTTATAATATAGTAAATAAAGTTTATACCCCTACAAATTTTAAACATATTTTGTATCGCTAGAAGAACGAATATTGTTTATTCAACCCAAAAGTAGGGAGATTCGGAAAATTTCATGTACTCTGTTTACTCATCATTTTGTTACTCGAGGCTCAATGACCGAAAATAACTTTTGGTAATGTCAATCTTATAGCACCTCTACAAAAATCAGGAACACCATCGGAATCACCTAGCCGTAATAGGAACATCGGCCGGTGGCATCAGGATATACATTAGGGAATTAGTTTCTTTCTCTTGCGCAATTCTTTCTGCCAAAAGGCATCGAATTGGGAATATTTTAGGCAACAAGACAGTGAAAGTTAGTTTTAACTATCATGGGCTTTTTTACAACAAATTCCAATAAAATTGGAGCATATGTCGAATATGTCCCGTTGGGTTATTCTTGATAGAACTTTACAGAAGGAGTCAAGAAAATCAATGGTTCAAATATATTAAACAGTAACTTTCCAGCAAGTAAACAGAAACCGTGAACATGTCTTCTGAATCATCATCATCATATCGCGCTGGTAGCACGGATATCTCTGACCCTCTCTCGCCACTCCTCCCTATCGTTCATCGCCCTAGGTAGGTCTTCAGGACAACATCCTGTATCCTCACATAGCTGCTGAATGTACGTTCGAGCTGGTCGCCCTGCTTTTGCGCGGCCATGTGTGGGAATCCATAAGAGTACATCTCTTATGAGTTCATCTCTGCTTCTCCAGCAGTGTCCTGCATGTCTGGTTCGTCTAACTTGAATAGTTTTCGTGGTAGGTGGCCGTACAGTTGGTGTCTTGTGGGCTGTTGCTGCCTCAGTGAATTAAAGTTGTTTTCAGGATTGTATGGTGTGCATTGTTCATTAGGCTTTGAAGACACGAAGAATAATCGTATACATGTGTATGTGGTTAAAAATATATATTTGATAACATATGTGTAAGTAGAGGTTTGTTAAAATCCAAGCCCACCCATATGCCCAAGTATCTGAATAGTTTATTTAATGTTTTGACGTCAATGTATCTGTTTATGTGTGTATGCATGCCTATGTTGATACAAGATCATGGTATTCAATAGGATATTATAAGATCAATAGAAAGCATTCGTAACGTGACGGTTATGGTCGTAAGTAATGTACACCTCAAGTAGAGTTCAAATCTTGGATAAGGCAATTAGAGTTTCACTGCATGCTAAGCGGTTCCGTAAAAGCACGAATCCTTCTCTTCTAAGAAACTCCTGCTATGGGCGAATGCGCAGGACAGAGCGTGATTCGGCGAGTAAAACTCTAAATCTAAGGACTGGAGAAATTTATAAAGAAAACTGTGGTACATTGAGGCTCAATTCTTTTTTTTTTATAAGATCATCCAAAAATGTGGGGCTGCTCCTTCTCAAAACGTCACCATTGTTCATTACCCAGCTGTATATGTAGTTTACATCTTTAATTGAACTATTCGACATCCATATGACAGGAGATACGAGTAGAATCCTGGGTAAGATAGCTGGTATTGTTAAAGTTTTCCCATTGTTTTGTGCCCGATCTTATGAAGCTGGTATATTTAATGTAACATTCAAAGATAACAACTACTTTCAATTTGCATATTCCGCAACATTATTTTTCCATGATAATGTATATCATCAACTATGCTGCGATGAAAAGCATCTATATTTCGAGCAAATTTGCACGATATTACCCATCTTTTCTCGGTTTGCATTATTTCTATACTTTTACAGGATTAATTTGGATTAAAATATCGGGTGGGTATGGAAGAGGAGAAATATAGGAGGCATGTCACCGGTTATATAAGAATAGTAAAGTTGGCGACCGTAGTCGAGGGCAAACAGAAGGATCCTTTTTCAATAGCTAATACACCAAGGTGTAGGGGAGGGCGCTACTCCTTTCCCTAGATTGCTCCACTTTACCCCTGATACATACCTTATATCGCTGAGTGTTAAGCTAGGAGGTATCAAGCACAATCTTAACGCGACGTGAGATTGAATCTAGGTCTCCCAGACCATTGGCGCACACTCTACCCACTAGACCAATGAGCCGGTTGTGTGTGTGTGTGTAAGTAAATAATGGAGTGTAATCCGACAATATATAGAGAAAAAGTGATTAGTAGTTTATCCAAGTAGAAGGAAAGATTTATTGAGAAGCCAAGTCAATACTATAGTGTTTCGGTTCTGAGGATCCATCATCAGGGCTGCGAGTGATGATATTAATGATGTTAAATCGATGATGGATGTTTAAACATACAAAAATACAAAGACCTGGGGAAAGTTTGTATCACAAGTTGTCCGTTTAATTAGTGAATCAGCGTTTGTTTGTTTTTTAAATTCCGTTATTTGACTTAATAGAAATATTGTATAGATTATATGTTCAATTTGTTTATCGAGAAAAATTTCCACACATTTCTCAATCTTATTACAACTTTGATTTCAATTCTGCAATGAATCTCATTTACATCCATAATAAAAGACTAAGACGGATTTTCGAGGCCGGTGCTATTTTATTCTGTAATTCCGTAAATACTCGTTCGGGCTTTTATAATATTTATCCTTACTTGAGCAAATCCAATTTAAATAGCTACAATATTTTCTCTTTAGTTAATATATACCACATATATCATAATGTTATACTTTCTTTATCTTCCTCTTTTTGATTCGAAATCTTTCTCGATAAACAAACGAACATAAATTCTATAGAATAGATCTTATAAGTCAAATGACGTAATTTAAAAAAACAAACAAATGCTAATTCACTAATTAAATAGCCAACATTTTTTGTTAAAAAGGTTTTCCCTAGATTTTTTTAATTTTGTATTTTTAAACATCCATTGTTGATTTGACATCACCACTATTACCCCTCTCAGCCCTGATGATGGTTCATTAGAACCGAAACGCTATAGTGTCGACTTTACTTCTCAATAAATCTCTACTTCTACTTGGATCAACTTGTAATCGAATTTATATATATATATATATATATATATGGATAGATGTATTAGTTCATCGTCTTAGAAAATGGAATCTGTGACCAAACTTCAAATCCAGTATGAGGTCGTTTGCGTTTCAGTTGGGGCTAATGCTTTAAGGAAATAAATATAATGACAATAACATTTGAAGAAGAAATGTAATCTATTTTAACAGCCTATTCCCACGGTGCTGTAAAACCCAAAGGAAGAAAAGCAACATGTTAATGAAGCAAATTTATAACTTATTTTCATTGTTTGCCATACAATCTGTAGAATTTACGGAATTATGTGTAAATGTCTATTTATAAAGCACATGTGATTTAATAGGAATATTTTATATCATAACGACGTGCAATCAAATGATTTTTGAAAAATAATGTACCATCTAAAAAGAATCTTGGTAAAATTGAGATTACTATTATTGAACAAGTCCCGGCGACAACACCCCACGAGACACCAACTATACGGACATTTGCCTCCCATCACGAGAACTATACAAGTTAGACGAACCAGACACGCAGGACACTGCTGGAGAAGCAAGGATGAGCTCATAAGTGATGTGCTACTGTGGACCCCCACATATGGCCGTGCAAAAGCAGGACGACCGGCTCGAACTTACATACAGCAACTATGTGAGGACACAGGATGTAACCTTGAAGACCTGCCGGAGGTGATGAATGATAGGAAGAAGTGGCGAGAGAGGGTCAGGGATATCCGTGCCGACGGCACGACATGATGATGATGATTATTATTATTTATTACTTAAAGCATAACTATTAGAAAACAAATGATTATTCTTAAATACTGAGAGTTAACACCATGAGTGTGTATAAACTAAAAGAGGCAGATGGGGATATTTGAAATCGTGCAACTATCTACAAATATGATTCAGAAATAAATTGCTATTTCGAAAAATGTGGAATTAGTTTATAAATTAAGCAAGTCTTTTTTTTAGACGTGGCACAAGGCCGTATTAATTGGGAACCAAATAAGACTCGAACACATTCGTTTAGGTTTGCAAGTCTAACTTGCCAATTATGATACCCCCGAGGTGGCCACTCTGGTGATAGATTATGATTACAATCATACACTGAAAAATTATCCCATTCGGGCATTAAATAACCCTTGATGAGTTGATGCGGCATTAAATAAATAAACTGAAGGATTTGATTTGGAAGTAGGCGCCGTGCGCCTGAGGTTGGTGCTAACGTGTCGACAAGACCTGAAATATACGGGATTCAGCATATTATTCCCGTTTATGTATCTATATAATACTCATTACTGCTTGCCATATAATCTCTAGAATAGAAGGAATAATTTTCACGGGTTCCATTCAAAATTCTATTCTTTTTAATTCAGTACTTAATCATCAATTGATCACTAGTTGTAATTACCGTCTAGTAGGAACATCTAACAGCGAAAAAATCTGTTTTTACCTTCTAAAACATTAATAATACGCTTTCAGATGCTAGAAAATTAATACATCTTACAAAAACCAAAGAGTAGATGACTAATAATATGGAAGCTGAGGTCGAGAATCGATGAATATGAAAGGCTACGATGTGATCAGTGCTACATAATCATTGAATTATTAAGCATTATGAAAATGACAATCGCTGAACATCTTGCCTCTGGTAAAGCACATGTAACTTAACTACATGAGATCACGCTCTTAGCAACAGCACTTATTTTGAGGAAATCCATTATGTAAAATAACACCAAATCAATCTGCTAAACATCGCTCTCTTGTAAGACATCAACATAGAATGTAAATTAAAAGATGGAAATGGTAATAAAAGACACAAACAGCACAAGAGATGAAGTTGGCTGAAATATTAAGAGCATTGATGAAAACAATGAGAAATATTATTGTCACTTTCCTTTCCTAGCGTATAAATACCTTTTAATGATTATATGCTTCATCGATTGGTGCATTAAGGACACAGTAAAAATAACTAAAAGGTAGACAAGCAATTGCAAGTGCTGCTATGTAATAAACACAAATGTAACTATGATAGGAAAATTATTAACTGAACAAACAACAAGTTCTTACTGTGATTGTCCTTTCTGGAACTGCCAACGCAACTTTGAAAAAAATGTCCGACATCTATATGGATTAATATGAGGAAAATTGTAGAGGCACTTTAATAAGGACCTAACAATTGATTAATTTTATTGTTTTGACAACAGGTAGTGTGTTAACATAAACATACAGCTCAGGGAATCATGTTCAACGAACGTTTATATTTACATTTTTGCTTAGTTGTTCTTTGAAGTTTTTTTCCACACACTCTCCAATCTAATATAATTTTTTATAATTTTTAAACATTGACCTATAATTGGGGCTTTATGAAGAGATACCGCTCAGGGTCAGAGTGGATCGAGTAATAATGAAAGTGAAGAGGTACTGTACGCTCCTCAGATCTCCAGAAGTAGAGATACGTCATCATATTCTAAGCCCAGACAACAGAGCAGAAACATGATCTAAGTTCATCTAATATTTTTTTTAATATAAAAAAAGCGAATGTAATTTTCATGATAAAGATTTTCCTTAATAACCATTATATGACAATCGACTCATGACAATAATTTTACTCTATTCCTAAAAACTTATACATAGAACTATTTGTCATTAATTTGGGATAATTCTAAAAACAAAAGACTTTAAAAATGGTACTTGATACCACCTTGCTTAACACTCAGCATTATAAGGTACGGTTCAAGGGTAAAGTGGAGCAATCCTGGGAATGGAGTAGCGCCCTCCCCTACACCTTGGTGTAGTAGCTATCGAAAAGGGAGCCTTCGGGTCACCCTCGACTATGGTCGCTAACTTTACTTACTTACTTACGCATAATGTTCGTTAGTTTCAACGATATTTCTTTTGAACTTTTTAGTTTCTAGCTTTTGTTAAATACTGATCCTCCACCAGCGAAGGTATCGAGGCGTGATGGATAGTTGATTGATCGATGTTTGACGTGATTGATACTAGACAGTCTGCATTTTGAGTCTTTATGTTGGTGTTCTTGAATAATAAATAGTATTGTTTTTTCATAATAAAAAATGACAATTTGAAAAAAGTTTTTTTTTTAAATGCACATTTCCTCTCCCTATCAATAACCCTTTGGAAACCAACTGAGGTGCTTAATTGGTACTTGATTGTCCAATTATTTTGTTACCTGAGATGACGAGTAAACATTTCAGGTTTTTCTGAATCGAACATTCTTTTTTCTTGGCGTCTACTTTTTAATTTAATTCCAACGATATCATCATCATCACAATTCTCGCCAGATGAATATAACCTCAAATCAAACAATTAAAGAAATGTATTGTAGAAAGAGCTTTTTCCAAGAGAGATTCTTAACAAGAAAATGCATTAACCCCACTTCTATAAATGAGAGCAGACAAAATAAAACTAAATAAAAAAGAAAAAAAAACATAAGACAAAAAAATCAACAACAAAGTAATAACGTAGAGACATAGAACTTACATGCTATTTGATTTACTTATCTTGTATTAAGTGTTTCATTGGCTCTCAGATATATTTAATGCTTCCATTCTTTTCATACCGACGTTTATTTTTGTTTTTTAATATTTTTAAAATTCTCAACTTTCTTTAACCCATTTAATATTGTTTTAGTTGAATCTTTCTTTATCTCTTCTAATAAAAAAAAATTAAAAGATACTTTCAATAATATTATTAAACAAAGAAAAAGAAGCAATTCGTTTTTTAGTTGAACTGGAAACCTTAACCTCCACTCTATTGTGCCATTAGAAAAATTAGGTACAAATTTCATAATCCAGGCCAGCAAAATGACGCTTCACTATATTTCTATTTCTTGCCACAGATTTCATAGATAAATGAATAAATTACCTAATGACCAAATGTCGAAGCCTCAGGCATTCATCTTCCTCTAACGAAACTTTAAAGCACAAGGTTTTCGCTGGTTCTTCCATCTCGATTTTTTCTTCTGTTCTTCATTATCGATATCAAATACATGAAAAATTGGCCTAGTGATGCCGGTAAAATATGGACATATTTGTTTTCTTTTTAACAGTGCAACTACAGAGGCCTTTTTCGAGTTTTATTCAGTAAGTATTTGCAGCTAGTTTAAACCCATTTAAGGCAATATTCCTCGATTACTTCAAATACTTTTGCTAAGACAGCCACAAAAAAGACGTCCTAAGCAGCGAAAAAACGGCTGCACTAGAGTCTTGACCTGTTAAAATGAACAAAAAGAAAATGTGTGTATGTTACCAGCATTAATATACCACCTTTTAATCTATTTGATATAGATATTGAAGATTAGAAGAAAAAATTGAGAATGAAGACCCCCCCACCAAAAAAAATGATTTGAAGTGATGTTTGTGGATAATAAATACTTTGACAGTAGACCATGGGACATTACATTCATTATTCATGAAGTCTGCTACCAAAAATATCATCATCATGTCGTGCTGGTAGCACGGATATCCCTGACCCTTTCTCGCCACTTTTCCCTATCGTTCATCGCCTCAAGCAGGTCTTCTGGACAACATCCCGTATCCTCACATATTTGCTGAATGTCACAAAAAATATAGGAATACAGTAAACCGTCACCTTGCTGGATTCCCAAGCAAGAAACTGAACTACAACTCGTCAAATTCTTTTTGATGGATTTTTTTTTTAAGATCGTTGTAATTATTATTTTAGTTTTGTCAATATCGAGGGGGTTTGTTCACTTAATTTATTGGTATTCCAACGTATAGAATAAAGAACAGAAAAATAGTCTCCCATAAACAACAAAATAAAACAAAAATATACAAAAAAAAACAGTGAACAAATGAGGTATACCCAAATATACAGGGAACCCAGTCGGCTGGAGATAGAGAATACACATACTGCATCTAGGCAATGGGTTAAGAACCCGCCCCAACGAATTTCCTTGTTATGAAATTAAACAATCTGATGGTAAGTCTTCAATGATGCAGGAACTTTGGGTAATGCGGAGTACGTCCACATTGTCATCTCTCCCAGATCCACTCGGGCCCAATGAAGTAGAATCTGAAAGGAGTCATATCTATGGGTCAAATAGAACGTTTTGACATTTAAACTGATTGCAACTAAATGCTTAATCAAGTTGCTTCAGATAGAACTAATAGATAATTGAAGTATATGTACAGAAATGAATGATGTTTAATTGAATCGTTAGTGATAAATAGCAATACTTGCATTATTTTACTTGGTTGACTTACGTTTACAGATTAACCAGGTTTGGAATTGGATAGCCAAAAATGGTTGATATGCCATAAAATCAAACCAAACAAATATTTTTGAGAAAAGAATCACTAATAATCAAAAGTTGAACTTATATTCTCGTGTGTCATGCGAGTAAGGCCTACATTTTCGCACAATATTTTGAAAAAGTCGTACCATTCACGAGATAAAACTTTGTGCGTGTAAATATTTCACTAAATATAGAACTTGTCTTTATCTCTTGTATAGTCTGATCTCCTAATATGAGCCAAAATATTGATCTCAAAAAGACACGTGATACGCAAGTTTATATGGTACATGGGTAGACAAAGAATATGAAGAAAATATTCGAATTATCATATTCTAACCGATTCAAAATTAATGCTTACAAAACAATAGTTTTCAAAAATTAGATCAGTAAATCCCATGTGTAAAACGAGACTGGAAATCAACGGACAAGTTTGCCTAATCCAAAAATATTGCAATGTACTTACTTTGCAGATGCAGTTGTTGTTCTGATTCACAGTGAATTGTGCAAACGATTATGGATTTATCATATACGCGAATGTTATGGCCGTAAAACATAGGCTACAACACTAAGAACATGCTTTGTAGTTTTGAGATCTAGAAAAAATTCCTATTGAAACTTACTTATCGGGAAAAATGGAAATACGTTGAGTGGTCTACAAAATCCGAAAAACTTCCAGAACGCCACCAGCCATAATATGAATGCAAGTGTCGTGTCAATTGACCAGTCTAAGACAGTATTTAAGAGCCAAGGGTGAGATTTAAAGAAGGTTAAAGACATTTAAACAGCAAGTAGGTTTCTAAAGAATATATTGAAGGTTCGCCAATGGTCTGATAGACCGAGGTTCAATCCCAGGTAACGTCATACCAAAGACTTAAAAATTGTACTTGATACATCCTTGCTTAACACTCATCAATATAAGGTACGTATCAAGGGTAAAGTGTAGCAATCCAGGGAAAGGAGTAGCGCCCTCCCCTACACCTCGATGTTGTAGCCATTGAAAGGGAGCCTTCTGGTCACCCTTGACTACGGTCGCTAATTTTTCTTTACTTTACTTACTTAGTTGTACATACGAGTTTTTCTTTTACCTGGCGAATTTCACAGGTGTCACAGTGACAGCAAATAACCTCGGGTTTCCAGAACAGTTCTAACTGTACACGCTGATCTTAACTGTGTTGTGGGTTTGAATGATGTCTATTCTCCCTTTGATATCGAGTTCATTCAGGGTTTTTTCCTGTCCCTTCAGAACCATTCCAAGTGCTCCAAATACAAATGATATTACCACCCTTTTCATCTTCCCCATTTTCTCCATGAATCTGTCAATTTTCCATATATTTTTATTTGTCGTTCGCTGGAACGCCCAAATCCATGAGATAATTCATTTTATCATTTTGATTAATATGAGATCTCTTTTTTAATACTAGATCTATTCATGAAAAATCCCAAATCCTAATGGATCTTATGAGTAGATTTTTCTGATTTGTACACATACTATTGGTTAGCAAAGTCAAATATTTGCCTTTTCCCCAATTACCAGTGGATCACATTTCTTACTTAGATATGCATATTCTTGCATTGCTTTTTGCTTCGTTTTCTGCGCTTGATTCCTGTGATGAACAGTTTCAGTTGTCAGTCATATCAACACTCGCTCTTCTGCATATAATTTTTTTTTTATTCTGACAGAATTCGTAATTCATCGTTTCAGTAATTTTATTTTCCTCCTTTTTGAAAGTTTTCACTGAACTTAAAACCGGTGGCCTTTACTGAAGTCCGATTTATAGCACTTCTCATCAGTTGTATTATTACTATCATCATTTTTGTTAAATTGTCAATTTAGAATTTTTCTCACTACCTCTAGTTGATCGACTGTCATTGGAGTCTGAGTTACAGCAAGTCTCCTCATATGTCCAGGACTGTTCTCAGTATTCTGACCGACCTCCTTAGTAATGCTGTAGTGTGCTAAGTGTCTGTTCGTCCTCTGATTTTTAATCTTCCTTTCACTTTTCCAAAATTCTGTCAATTGTTTCAAGCGCACCCATTACAAATGTATTACCGTCAACTCCATGTTCTATATATATATATATATATATATATATATATTTTAGTTTTCTGACGAGGTCTAAGTAATTATCTTACTTTTCATTTTCTTCGGTTTTCAGGCAGTGGCCCGCCTGGACGGCATAGTCTACTCTTCGGCAGTTTTTTTTTTCTTTTCTTTTTTTTTTTCGCAACTATTAGTAGGTCTGGTCTTCTAGCTGGAACAAGGTGATCTGTTTTTGTCTCAAAATCCCAGTGTTTTCTGCGTCTCATTCTCCAAGAATTTTGTTAGCTTTGTGAAATTTCAATTTCTTGCATAATTCCCAATGATTTACCTTCCGCAGCCAGTCGTGTCTTGAATAATACTCTGTTTTTGCTAATTAGCAGCATTCACTCATAAGTATTTTTAGTATTATCATTGATTGTTTTAGAAATATATTTCTTTTAATATCAAGGCTTTTTATATTTCGTAGATCTACAACACAGAAAGATGCCGATATTAGTAATACTTGTATTAAAACAATTCTTCTGCAGTAGTATTGTCAACTGTTATTTATTTCTATTTCGCCCCACCCCCTTATTCTGATTTGCCAAATAATCCCTGTTGCTGACTTTTATGAATTCTTGAAAACATACATCATTGTTTTAATTACTCATTGATAGAGCAAATATATCTCCATAAACAGATTCACTGCCTTGAATGATCAAAACTAACACAAGCTAATCTTTCAGTTAGACTTTAGAGAAACTGTTCACAAATGTTTTTGGTGAATGAACGATCTTCCAAATCCTCCAAGAAGATGAATTTAGCAAAGAAATGGACCGATATTTTTGTCAGATAATATATAAATTCAAATTAAAAACTTAAATTCAGATAAGTAGAATGAAAAATGAAACTACTTCCTTTTCATAAATTACAAAAATATTTAGACATTTATTTCTTAAAACCATTAGCAATAGTAATTTAACACTTGGGTAGATTATGTGTATTTACTTATTTCTTTAGGTTAGATTTTTACGAAAAAGCAAGATATGAATCATTGTAAATGCATTATGTTTATCTGACATATTGATTGCTAGCTCAACTGAATCTATACAACGTGAAACTTAAAATCGACAGTTAATCCCGCTTTAATATTAGTAGCATTTTCTTATTCTATACATGAAATATGCTATGATATTTGGTCTGGATTTTCGTGCAGTGTGAAATGTATATATTTAACGGATTTAATAATATCTAGCATCAATCTTAATGTGTGTGTGTGTGTGTGTGTGCATTTTTACCATTATAAAATAATTCATTAGTATGTGTGTGCGTGTGTATTTTACCGGTATAAAACAATTCATTAGTGTGTGTTAATGAACGTACGAACCTAAAAGAGGAATTGAATTAAGATCTGCTGGAAATAATATTTCGCATCCACTGTAAACATATTCGCTTGGGATGTGTAACAGAAACGTAACTTTTTCGATTTTTCTTTTTATTATTAATGTACACCATACAGGGTAGCTTATGATTCTGTCTAACCAGACTGAACAACAATCTACATACTTTATACAAACGTCATGATTTTTCATTAATGGGTTATTTTGACGAAGTTTTTTTTTGTTATTATCTATTTACTTATTCATATGTACGAGTTACTCCCGGGACATCAAATTATTCAACAGGCTGTCCAAATATGCATAGTTATGAGTTTAATTTAATCGTAAATGGAAGAATCATGTAACCTAATTGTACTTTGTAAAAAAATAAATTTAGAAAAGGAATAAAAATATTCAAAAAAAGCATAAAGCAGACAGAAGCGAAAAAAAAAAACCCCAAAAAACTAGAAAATTCAAGACATACCGTTACAGGAAAGCACGTAGAAAGTTTGACCATTTATGGATTTTAGCTCAAGAAACAGCACACACTTACCTAAAAGAAAGAGAAAAATGAATTCATCAGTAATAATGAAAATTAAGTCATGAATATATCATTGATAAAAAGAATATTCTTACAAGTGAAAGCATAAAAATACACTGCAATTAAATTATATAAAACACACTTTATTCCTGGATAGTAAATGTTATGTCTTAATTGATTATGTTGTGAAAGAATAAAGAATGGTAATTATTCTCTGGATGAGGAAATTTAGAAATTATCCGTTTTTTTATTACAAAAACCAAAAAAAAGTGTCGCACTTTCCTATATATAATGTCTGAAGAAAAGATATGAATTTAAATATACATTAGTAGCGTTACAAAAATGAATAAAAAATGTTTCGAGGAGAGTAGGCTTAAATCACTTTCACATTTCTCTCCAAAGTCTGCCATCCTCTTTTCGTTATTTGCTCTTTGATTTAAAAAGGGGTGTCAGTAGGGTTTTCCCCATTAACTTTAAGCCTAAACTAAAGATAAATGGCACTTTCTGTCAGGGAACAAGTACACATTTTTTTACTTAATCATATTTGAAAAAAAAAAAGCCAGATTGTGTCCAACAAACAGATAAGTTCTATTGCTTTGGATGCATTACACAAAATACCAACAATACAAGTTCATCGAGTGAATGTTATGGAATGCAGTATTAACATGAAAGAAAGAAAACTAAGCATATCAAGAGCGATTTAATTTCCAGGTGAACCCTTGGATGTCTTTAAAATACTGGTTGTTCCTCGCGTTTTACACAAGTATCCGGGTGAAGCTTAGAATATGATGACTGTATGCCTTGCAGAGAGGCCAGATCCCTCCACCAAGAAGAGGGTATAAATTGTTTGATATTAAAATACGTATAGTGGCAAAGTTTCAGTTCTGGAGCTCTGGGCTGGTTAGGTAAACATTCTATAACATTATTCTCAGATCAGTTCTGAACCGTTGTGGTAACTCTTTGTGTTGCATCTATAAGTCAAACATATTTGTTTACAAATTCTTTGTATCAAAAAGCAATACATGATATCATAAAAGTGTGCTCAAAAGAAGTTTAGAAACTATACAAAAAAGTAAATATAACCATTTGATGACGTGACGGAGTTCTCGTGTAATAGAGGATTACATGCCAGGGTTCAACAATTTAGTAAGGCAGATCACACTCCAGTCGCACTGGACATTATTTTTCCAAGAAATACTCATTGGAAAGGTACTAAATCCCGTATCTACCTGATATGGGTCAAAAAGTTAAATTACTGTTTTTTATCTACAAGATTAGATTTGGCATTAGATAGACTATGAAGGTTGATATGCCATTAATCAAAGAAACCAAACCAAACAATGTACGCAGTTTCCTAAAATCTAAGTGGGAAATAAACCCCAAACGGATCAACATGTCAATCAATAAACCAATCGTCTTGAACACTTAGTTGACTTTCATATATTGAACTACATTTGTTTAAGAAAAAATGTGTTTAAGAATCGACCAACAAATATCGGCTAATTATTATTAAGTTTGCTGGAAAGAATAGTTAACACTTTTACTTTCTTCTGAACTTTGAGACGTGCAAAGCCGAGAAGAAAAATCTTTGCGCATCTGATCCCAAATAAGCTGCTAAGGAATCGTGTGATTTTGAGTCGCTTCCCGTTTAAATGGTTTGACTAGTTATATGGTGAATTTCAGAAAATAATTTTTTTAACAAATGGTCTCAGACAGGAAATATTTAGTGCATTGGTTTTTATTTTCTTCAGTTTTTCCTCTCCATTTACTGAATGTACTCTACGGAGAATGAAAAAAAGAAAAAATCCTTTCTTAAACGTGACTAAAAGATGAAGGTGATTATATCTGACGAGATAGTCATATTTCTACATTAAGGTATATATATATATAAGTTCATGTGTGCGTGTGTGTGTGTGAAGAATTAAATAGCACAATTATATACATTTGCAATATTTCTAAAATTATAATCGAACTTTTCTTATTAATTTCTAGATATATTTCTTTGTCATACATTTGGCATTTTTAGAATAAAATTCACTGCAACATAAGAGTACATCATCATTTAGAAGGATTCTTGATAAAATGTAGACATTTCATGAGATAAGGGAATGGTTCAGTATCAGGAAATTAAAATAAATATACAAAATATTCTCAAAAAATTGTACTATATAGAAAACTTCAAGTAATGAAAATATAATTAAAAAACAAGTGAGATTCTACGTTATTTTAGTTTTTAAATTACTCTTCTGACCAGTATCTGAGTATTCTAGATTTGCTTATATATATATATATATATATATATATATATAGGAGGCATACATTTACATTTGGGGAAAAAGCATTGATATACACGGTATTACGACTCTGCATCCACTATGTTGGTCCTACGATTTGTTGGACGTCTACCAAGTTTTTTTTTAAATGGACTGTTAAGAGGCTTGTATGAGCTGTTGTGAACACGAACCATCCAAATACCATTTTAATTCCTGTTATGTTCCGGCAAACGTATCAATGTCGATTACTCTACAATAAAATAGAACGGAAAAAAACTGCACATAAGGTTTTATTTTTTAAATCCATGTCTTTACTTTTTTCACATACGTACTTAACTAATATCGAAAATTAAATAATCCTAGTTTTTTCAAGCGTCTTTCAGATTTATATGCAATATAGAAATACATATGCATTTGCTCAGAGTCGTATTTACTTGTTTATACATCCTCTGTATGTATTAACTTACATTTTTATACATATTGATATATCTCTGTATATACATGTGTACTCGGTTATATATATATATATATATATATATATATATATATATATATATATGTGTGTGTGTGTGTGGGTGTGCATTTCTTATTCCCAAATGCCTTAATATTTATTAGATTCTATCTTTTATTTTCGTGTATGTATGTATGTATTTTTACTTAGAAATAAAATCTCTTCAGCTTTGACCTCACGTTTCATGCATACTTGCTCCTAAGTGCGTCTTCTGTTACTTGCATCCATTAGTCGATATACACTTATTCGTGAATGATAGCTATTTGCTGCCCTGGGGGTGCACTGCAGTTGAACAAAAAAAAATTGCACAGAAAAAGGAACCAAAAAAAAAAAAAAAATCTGAGCAACCAATTATGTTTCTCACAGTTAACATCGTTCAATGAATACCAAAATGCTTAACTTCAAATGTCGAACGTCCAGCGCGAAATGACGGTTCCGTTCCAGAAAAGAAAGACAGAAATGTCTAGGGAGAGATATGGGCGCCCGTAACACAGCAGGTAAAAATATAAAAAGAAAAAGAAAAATCTTTTCTTTTTTTTTTCTTAAAAAACTACTCTCCAAAAAGAAAAATGAATATACCGATTAAGTCCGGGTGAACCGGTCCAGTATACGCTGACACGTTCTACAGAACCTGAGCAACTTGTATACCGAAACCTTTGACGAAAGCTTTGAATCACAGGCAATAGAAAAATTGGCGTCGTTTCACCTTTCTTGATATTACCTATTTTCAATCATTTAGATTCAATATTAGAAGATGAAAGGGCAAATGCGGTAAAACAAAAAAAAAAAAACAAAAAAAAAAGAAAAAGAAGTAAAATATAAAAAAAACATAAATGAGAGAACCAGGCAATTTTGCACATGCGCGAGTCTAAAACGTGCAAGATTAATGTGTATAAAATTTCACCTCAGAATATTTATGCAGGTGTCCACGCATTTGCATCGGTGCTTATTTAAGTGTGAGTTTTGAGTAGAGAAGAGTTAAGTTTATAGCCCAGAAGGCATTTGAAATGGAAAATCATATGCTTCAGCGTACATGTGTAACGCAAAAGTGATTGCATCATAAAATCTGTAATAATATTGTCCGTTAAATGTAGATGGTATTTGCGTTAAACGGAGAGAAATTAATGAAAATCTTTGCACCGAAAATGAGATTTCTTATCATCTATCTTTATCCTCAGATTATAAATACGTGAGTAAAACTTTCCTATTACTCAGTAGATGATATGCACACATTAATAAAATCCATCAGTTTCGCGAGACTATAGACTTACATCCACATCTTATTACTCATATGGTTATATAGAAGACAGGCATTCATCTATTTAGCAGGTCTACCTTCTTTACTACCTCAATGTCGCTCATTTGAAAGGCAAGATACTGGCAAACTGTGATTTTCTTTTTTGCAGGAAGAGGATTGGCACAACGTTGAAAACGTGTTCATGTATACGTTTTTGAGATAGATATATATATATATTTATATATATATACATATATATCTTGCGCATGTTCCTATACAAAACGAATGATTATTAAACACATAGATGGGCCTCGGTTTCTTTGTTTAATGGCTTATCAACCTTCGTGGCATTTTTAATGCCAAATCCATACTTGTAGAAGAACTGAAGTTGTATTAATTAACCCATAAAAGTGAGGATAAAAGGGTTCAAACTTTTTCCAAGAGTATTATTCTTAAAGAAAACTACGCTATTTCAGTTCGAACTCACTAACTACGACGTCTCACTTTAACACATTAGCCCCCGTAGATGAGACGATAACAGGTACTATCACTCAAGGCAATAGTTCAACATGAATATATTGGTAGTCCCAAGTCCCCAGTTCGGATTCTCACCATCAGATGAAAGTAAGCGTCATAAAAAGGATTCCTATTTGGACGTTGTATTAACTCTCTGCAGGAGCCACTCAGAATACTTTAAGCCGTGTTAGAGTGATATCAATAAATTAGAGTATTAGATAGGAAAGCTGGTATATAGTTATGAGCCTATTTTTAAAATCTAATGCTTGTAGTAAATAATCCATTAACTTTGATTGCCCGTTAAATAAATAGAAGCAAATCAAGCCATCATATAATCATTTCGAAATAATATAGATTTCTTTCTGACATTTCCATTAACAAGAGTGCTAAATTTTCAAGCTATCAAAACCCTGTTTGTCACTCTCTGTTTATGTTTAACTGGGTTTTTTTTTCTCATAATATCTTGTTTTTTTTTATTATTACTCACCTGAACTTTGCTCTCAACCCATGAAACATCGTATAAAATTAAGAGATTAAAGCAAGCCTGCCAGCTAGGCATTCCCATCTTCATTGGCTGACAAACACACTGGTCATTGATTGTCCGAGACCTTGGCCAATGTCCAGTACAAATCAGCGAAGATGAATATCATTGTTATTACTCTACTCTTCAACACAAGAACCACTGATCTTCCCATCCCTTCCTTCTGGGCCGGACAGGGCCATTTAGAAACTATTGCGTGTCTATAAGCTCAACCAGATTGGCCACCGATGCGTCGATTGAAAGAAGCAATGAAGAAGATCAACAGGTTTGCAAAAATGGACAACTAATTCGCCTATTCACATCAATTACATATATTGTCCCAAGGGGAAGTAATTTCTGAATTCGTATATAGGAATATTTTGTGATAGAGGAATGGCTGAGTTGAATCGATCCGTTGCAAACAGGCTTTTATTACAAGAAAGTAAAAAGAAGAAAAAAAAAATGAAAAGAAAAAATAACGGAAGCAGATATGTAATGTCGAATATTCTCATATCATCTTCGGAATGATATCTAAAGTGGATCTACCAAAAAATGCATTTTTTTAAAACTATTCAACTGCTTGGTTTTACAGTAGTGTAATAGATAAAGTGTAATAAAGAAAACTAGAAAAGGAAGTAAAAGAATGATCTCATTACCCATTACAATCTTTACCCCACCTCTTATATATATATATATATATATATATATATATATATATATATATATATATATATAAGAATGTGTCTCAGTGAAACAAATCCTCCACATGACTACTTGATGATAGTGTATCCTCGATAGATGACCAAACATTTTGATATCCAGCTATGATATTTGTCTTTGTAGATGCTCTTACCAACAATTTTCTTTATAGGAGACATATAGCAACAAAAACTATCAATCAGAATTTTGCATAATTTGATAGACATGAAAAAAAATCTAGAAGTGTAATTAGTGTTTTGGATATATACACGTGGCAAATACAATAGGAAACTCTAGTTCATATCTTCGACGAGGCTGCTTGCGTTCCACTTCATGGTAATGTTCTTTTAAAAGTCTACTAACATTATTTTTGTCCCCAGCTATGAGTAAACAGGAGAACAGTCTTAGATTATTAAGGAAGCTAATCAAAGGGAAGGAAAGCTCTGAATTCAAACCAGCCGTACTCCGCCCAGCAAACTGATATTTTATCGAACCCAGCTCGTAGTGGATGGTTTAGGTACATATATACATCGCAAAACCATCAGCTAGCTCGTTTATTTATCTTACAAACACTTTTGGTTGACGCATACAAATGAATATATACTTAAGTATACACTCGGTGAAAAAAAAAATGCCAACAAATATGACTTGAGAGAGAGAGGGAAGGAAAAGAGATTTAGAAATGCATTTTAACTACAGGTGGGTATATTAACGCTGAGACCACCAACACCAAAATTGGGAAGATACGCCTATGTAAAGAGTACCTGTAATGGGGGTCACTTTCTTTACTAATTTTTTCAAGTACAGCTGCCACAACCAATTAAGTGATTGAGGGTGGTTTTTTGTCGCCTTAACATTCTTTTTTCTAATTAACTTTATTTAGCATCCACCATACGCTGATACAGAAATCAAGAGAAAAAATACACACTTTAGTTTTATAATGAGATATATATTTTATGCCATCTATCATTTAAAGAGGTGTGTGTGTGTGTGTGTGTGTGTGTGTGTGTGTGTGTGTGTGTGTGTGTGTGTGTGTGTGTTGAGAGAAATTTGCAAATGGGTTTCAAACTCCGAATTTAGCATTTTCAATCAGATTTATATTAATCTTCTTTAATTTTTAATCCGCATCTTTACTCACTATGTGTAAAAGTCTAAAATGGTAGAACCATTTATCCGTACAAAGGAAATTCGTTCTGGATGTTTATTTATAGTTGAGTTTAGGGAACGTTGTTGATGATATCTTGAAATCCAGTACAACCTGATATGATAACTTGCAGAGATGGGTACATTCAAGTAATTCTTTTTGCCCCGAATGATGCTTGAAAGGGAAAAATATTTACCTATATTCACTGCTTAATTAATATTGGTGCTGAGACATATATCTCGCATGTGTGTGTATGTGCACTCGATAAACTGTATGTTAAAAAGAAAGATGTATAATTTATGCAATACAACGTTAAAATGACCAAACTACTGTAATATATATATATATATATATATATATATATATATATATATATATATATATATTACCATTACACCAGTATTTCCTCTCAAAAATACTGATATATCTTTTTATATAAAAATCAAATAGAAAAAGAAAAATTTACTTCCTTGGTGTCATGATAAATTTATGTCTTTTTGAAACCATCATCAGATCGGAAAGACAATTTTTATTCAGGTGTTCCTCCAGCGATAATGGCATTTGGAAAATAATTCTTATTTTTATTTTTTTTTAATTAAAATAATTTTCTAATATATTTTTGTCTTATTGTTATATAATTGCGGAAGGATTTTTTTTATATTATCATTTTTCGTTTTATATATCTTATCTTTCGGTTTAGTTAGGCTTAGAAACATTCGGCATAGTGTATGAATAAAAACCCCGGATTGAAAAATGAGACTCGGGATTTGAATGACGTCATGCCCGGAAGCGATGGGCTGGGATTCTTAGTGATTTTGAAAAAAAGCAGTTAGTTGAAATTTGAAGCTGGACGAAGCGAGTTAATTTTTTGACCTGGATGAGGCCAGTCCAGTTATGGGGCTGCGCCGCACGTTTGTTGGGTCAGATGAAACAGTCAGCATAATAAAAATTGTGTGTCTCTCTCTCCTCGTGTCAAATACCTAAAAGTGAAGAAGGTAATAAAAGTTTCGCACCTGAACCAAGAGAGTCGTCAGTGTTTCGTGTTTTTCGGATTCCTATACGTACGAACATTCTACGAACATTTTATGCATATGTACATTTCACGTATTCGTAGATTATAGCTACGTTACATAATTTTTTTTTTCCAGAAATACATTTTTAACAGTGGAGAAATAAGTTTCTTTCTAGATAGGATGATGGTTTCACAACCAGAAATAAATTTATAATGACGGCAAAGACGTGAAGGCTTTCTTTTTGTTTGTTTATATATATATATATATATATATATTGCTCTGCACGTTGAGGGTTGATGTATTTTTAATCCCAAATTAATTATACATCAATAGCCATTGACCGTTGATACTGAGCACTCAAATTGGATAGTCCGCCTCCTTGGAGTTCCTCCTTGATTATATATATATATATATATATATATATATATATATATAAATATGTGTGTGTGTGTGGAAGCACTGGTTTAGCGGTTAGTGTTGAAGTAAAGGTACTCACGCATCCATGGTCAAATTCTGGATGAGGCTCATTGATTTTCAATTTGCGGTGATTACTTTTGAACAGACATGAAATCATTAATTATCAAACAGTTATTTGTATAAAGTTGGTCAAATTTAAGTGAATCTATGGTAATAATGAAAGAATCTAATTTCAGAAACTGAAGAAGATTGTTCGAAGAAACAGTTACAATTTCTGTTAATCTCTCATCCAAAAATGAGGCGTGTCCGAATTAATTATAAACAAATCATCTGTATAAGCATTCTACTCGTTTGCATCTTAATTCTATTTTGGGACATTAGTACGCTGTGTGTAGTTGATTGCTGCTAACACAGATGTTATACAGTAGTAGTTTTATTAATGTCATTTCAAACTTTGTTAAATACACCTTTACGGTAATTTTTATTTGATATTTTGTAGATCCACCATTAGCTTTGATAACTTTTTGATAACTTTTTTTGTCACGATGCATACAATCAACTTTTTGCGACAATCAATACCTATAAATAGTCTATAGGGCTCGGGTCTGGAGACAAGAAGTTTTTTTTGGCTCAAGTTAGTACTTATTAGTTATTGATGCATAGTGGATAGCATTATCTTCTTGAAAAATTCATTTTTCTCCACAGAGACGACGCCCTTCTTGCGCAAGAGGTAAATCGTTTAACATCTTCACATAATCTGCTGCTTTTTGTCAACCACTGACAAATTGTAGTTTAAGTTTTCCTGAAGCTGAGAAGACCCCCACTCACGATCACAAGAGTTCCTCCCCCACTATGCTTTGTTGAGTAATTGCCTTTTGTAAAATTTATTTCGTGCCAGTACTTCTGAAAGTTAAACTGAATTTCGTTGCGTCCGAGAAAACAACTTTTCACCATTTTTTAGCACTCATGGTTTAGTATTGACAAGCATATTCCGATCGTTTCTCTTTGTGTTCATAGTTAAACTTTGACGATGAATTATTTTCTTATCCTTAATGTTTTCGTTTTTTAAATGTCTTCGAATTGTTTTATAACAGCAAGGAACATCCACTTGAGATTTCAATATTTTTGATGTTGACGAAGTTTCCTTTTTTACTTCACAAACAATTTTTCTCTTGAATAGTGATGAAAATTTTCCTGCCCTGCCAGTCGGTTTTCTGTTTACATACTCATTTCGACTTTTCAAGTAATTACTGATGATGCTTTTACTGTGTCCTAAGGCTTTCGAAATTTCTCTCGGAGATTTTCCGACTCTTTTCAGAACTGTAATCTTGCCTTTCTCAAATTCAGATAATTTAGTTCTTTTCGCAATTTATGTTTTTAATATTTTAAGTATTACAGTTTGATAGTTTTTATTTTACATAGAATGTATATGATACTTTTTTCAGTTAAATTAAGTTCTTTTTTCTTGAGTTTTATTGGTGGTCTTTTATTAATGTGAAAAATGTATTTTAAAATTTAGCAGATATCCTGACATACATATAAAAATGAATAGAAATGAATTCTTATTTAAAATTTAAGCGTCTCTTAAACTTATCAGTCATATATCTGATTTTCATGATGTAAAAATTGTAAACAATATACTTTCTTCATTTTTGAGGTCGGTGTTATATTTTTCCCAGGGATTTATCTATATATATATTGACTTGATTTTATCTATGTTGACTCAAAGAGTTGATAGGAGGTATTCTGGTTTTAACTTATATTTTAAATTTCCGTCTAATAGTACGAAATATATTCTTGAAAAAAGATGCAAATATTTTTTTTTTCGTTTCTTTTGGAAGTTTTCAATATTTCCTACGATCGGCTGTTAATCCAGTTTAAAAGGATCAAATAATTTGTCGTACCTTTTCAATATATATAAGAGTAATGCTACAAATCTAATTTTACAATTTCCTCGTATTGCTTACCAAATTAACGATAGAGCTTCGTATTTACTTTACATGACATTAAAATTATAATCTATTTGTTTATAATCACGGATCATGTTTGATTGAAAACAGAGATGATGGAATACACTGATGTAATTTAGAATAATTCATTATTACTTTCTTTGTTCAATGGGATATCAACCTTCGTAGATCATTTAATACCAAAACTATGCTTGTAGAAGGACAGAAGTGGTACAACGTAACCAATAGATGGAAAGATTCTTTTTCTCAAGGGTGTTATTCCTAAACGAAGGTAAAAGTTCAACATGCAGTCACACTCCCTTATAACAATGTCACTATCAAGCAAGTTAGATATTACACCTGAAGGAAACCCCGCCAATTATTCATTTTACCACTGAAATTTAATTTTTTCCGTAATATTTGTGCAAGTTAGAATACATTGCAAGTTTTTCGGTATAACTAACTTTCTATTCTATTATGAATTGGGGTGGGGGAATAAGAAATTATTGGATATTCATAACGACGCTTTTTTTCCATGATCCCCCGCAGTATCATCCCTTTTGTTCTTGTCAGGAGGGTACCGGGGACAGCGAGTTAGGAAATCCGTAGAAATGTTCGCCATTTTTCCGAAGTTCACGAATTAATTTTCCTATGAAATCTCAATGAATTAAGATCAGCTCATTTACCCCTGGGATAAGGATAATTAATTCCATTCAATGAGATATTTAAGGTTTCTAATTGACTAATTTTCCATTTTTGATCTTCAACGTGGGCTTCTAAAAATTTATTCAGCGTCTAAAATATACTTGAAAATACATGCTTGTTCTCAATTTTTTTTTTTTTTCTGTAAATGATAACTTAAATATTTTGAATGTATCGGCCATAGATTTTCCACATCAGAAGAACGAAGTTATTTACTGCATTAGTCAGTAAATTTAAATTTTTAAAACAAATGATTACATCAATGCATTGTAAATACTAGAATGCATTATACTGATCTTCATATTTTAGATAGATAAACAAGATATTTGGTCATATTCCACTCTTCACAAATTCACATTTCTAGCATGTATTGTTCTAGATATTAAGTACAGACAGGAAAACAATTTGACTGGAATTATTTCATACGCTTTTCATGATCTCAGAGAAAATTGGACACAAATAACTCTAGGTTTCAGACTAAGTTATTGTTTAAGCAAATTCGCTAGCAGAATAATTTATTTATTTATATTTCTTTACTTCAGAAGAATTTTTCACTGCGCATACTCAGAGTCGAATTATCTTCATGCTGTGTATTATTCTAATGATACGGGGCAGTAAAACAATGTGAGAATATATTTTTGGTATGGCTTGTTTTTATGGCATTTCAACCAGTGTAGCTTATTTAATACCAAATCCATTTTTATACATATAAGCAGTCCTATTTCAAACGATTCAGTTTAGCATAACTACACACTTTAGTTCTATTTAACCCATACGTAGGACCTTAGCCGGTGCTACCATTCCGGGCTAGAGGGGACCTGGGAACTATGGCAATAAAGGGGACTTTGCATTCCCCAAAGCTCCAGCATTACTGGAAACTCATCATCAGATTATTTAATGTCATAAATAGCAAACTCCTTATCGAAGTCTTACCACTGTGCAGAGATGCAGTCAGTGTTTTATGCAGGCCCTGTCGAATGGGCCAGTATTTTAAGTAGTTGTAAGATTGATTGATTTTAAGGGTATATCAACGCATAGTGAGGTGTAATTTTATATCGATTCAAGGAAACTGATTTTTTTTTCCATAACAATATTTAAATGATTTTGCACGCTATTATATGATATCAATTATTCTTATTAAATGCAAATGGTTTGCTAACATATTTCTTTGGCTCATGAGAGGAACAAAGACCCCAAATCGTAGAGAATCTGGGAGTCATGGAAATTTAGGGGTACCCAAAATCCCCAGAAATGGAGCCTCGCCCTCAACATCCATTGAAGTAAGGGGTTAACCCTCTCGAGGGAAAACAGCGCATTCCTAAAACTATCGACAGTACCGGTCTTTTTAGAAAGTGAGATAATGCAATTAGTCTATCTATGGAGTGTTCTTTTAGATGTCTTCGGAGCATAATTTCTTAAACCTACATATTATTTTATATACACGCACGTATAGATGTATAAATTTACACGTGTATGTGAGCTGGTAAGGTAAATTTTGAATTATTTGTATACACGGTACATTGCAGAATCACAATATAAAATAAGCAATAAATTTTATTACGTTTTTATAACTGAGAATATATTTTGCATTTTATTACATTAAAATTTACAACTATTATATTTACTATTTTAAATCAAAAGATGACAAAGTTATAAATATTTAATGCTAATTGGTTGAAATCAAAATATTTTCTTGACTGTATGGGTTGAGAAAGGACCCAATAATACTGAACTTGAAATCAGCATTCAACATCCAAGATTTTTACCTTTGGCGGCAACAAAGACTGTTGGTGCCCGAGGGAAATTCGCAATTCATTAACCTTCGGGAAAAGTCAAAACCATTTCTGTTAGGAATCACGACAAGAAGACTAAAATGAGTATTTGTTTTATTTTTGTAACAACTTTTTTTCCTTTTAATATAATAGCAGAGATTTAGCAGACAGGTTTATCGTCTATAGACGCAAAAGTTATTCAAAATTTAATTAAGTTCGCAAAAAAAAATATTCCCAAGAGTTGGATATATTAAATTTAACTTTTAACCCTATCAGACTCTTTTGAGACATAAGGATAAAATTATAAATGTATACGCATTGGAAATTAATATCTGATTTGCAAAGAAATCATTCAAATTACTCTTGTTAACATTTCGATGTTTTGTTCCAACTATTATTTACTAAGACAGTTACGTGAAATCCTGAAGTTTTGTATACGCTGCTTTTGCAGGTTGGTTAGATCTTATCGCATAGCTATGTGATATCAACTCCTGTTTATATATATATATATATATATATATATATATATATATATATATACACCTACAAAGTCTTTTATTGTTTGCTTTTTGAGTTTAATTTTGTTGTTTTTCATGTCTGTCAAAAGCTTAATAAGTTGTATTATTCTAGTTTGGGTTCTTTTTCTGCTTTTATAAGTTCTTTTTTTATAGTAATTGGACAACTCTTTGCGGCGACTATATCTCTAACCCTGTTTAATATAAAAAGCATCCTAGTTTAGAGATATCCCCAAATTAAATCCCGATAGCCAAATATCTATACCCCATCTGCTATACCAACTTGTACATTAAAAATGATTAGTCATCACAACGAAATTTCCACAGGCTCAAGATATATTATAATTTCTGTCTTGACTAGACTCAAATATAGATTGGCATATGAAAAATATGTTTTCACTATTTCATATCTTGTTTGAGAAATTCTGAAAATCACCTTCGATAGAACTCTTATTGAGATTAATTTTTGTTATAGTTATTCAATTCTCTTAACTTATCCAATGAATAAATACCTGTGAACGCAGTGACTATCAAGATTCATCATGATTTAAATAAATGATTCATGCTAAAGGCACACCAACTCGTCATATATTATATGGTACCTAGATGCTAGGTAACTTTCTACATTATACGTTCATATTTGCTGGTTGGTTGGTTGTTTGTGTTTTATGGCGTATCAAACTTTGTAGGTCATTGAAAGCCAAATATTTGCATTTTTGTGCTATTAAGCTTGTTGTTGTTTTGGTTTTTTTTTTCTTCCCACACTGCTATAGGAAATGTTTTATTCAAGTCTAATAATACAAATAATTTGGAAAGATATTTATTCGAACCATGAATGGAACCCTAACAGATGTTACCACTATGGATCTGAGAATAATGGCAAATAAGTCTACTTCAAGGTTCAAAACTATAGTCTCAACACCAGAATTTGTTTCGTGCCATAACCAGGACAGATTTTGGCGTGGTTTTATCTCTCTGCAAAGAACTAATCGTAATCTAAGTCCTGCTGACTGCGAGAATATCGGTTAGAGACTGATAGAATGCCCGTATTAGTTCGTACGTTTGTTTAACCATTTGAACTCGTTAACACTGATATAACAGTGAAATATTTATTTTCCACGCTCATCGTAGCAGAGGTTTATTTGTTTAGAAAAAGCACGCAGAGGGCAAATTTGAGCTCAGGTCTGAAAGGGTTAAATATTTAAAAAGTTAAATTTCAAAGGGAAAACTGGCTTTTCATCCTGATTTATTCTAAGTTACTTTTATAACCAAAAATTAGGAATGACTGATGACGTATGCTTGCTATTATAATGAAATCCGTTAAATTCAAATGAGTATTTACCTTTGTTAATGGACAGTAAAAATAGTAGTTTAAATAGAACTACTTTAAGTGCCATTCAATCAACTTTTTTAACTGACTACAATCTTCGTGTTTTTTTATAATGTGACTATGCATTACAATGTCTGCATCTTCACTTAATTTGCAAGTGCGCTTTTCGTTTCTGTTCTGTTTTCCTGTTGTCGGATGTCTTAAAAAGAAATCAGCGAGTGATTATCCTGTCTGCTAATATCTGCTTAGCAATTCTATGAGTTAATTAAAGTGAAACGCAAGAATGGGTGTCACCGTGTCAAAGCAACAATATTCAGAATGATAACGTTAGAGTGAAAAGAAAATTAAAGAACCAATAAAAATAAAGAATATCTAAAGTGCTACTGAGAACTTTTACTAGAATGAAGTCAATTGAGATACGACTTATCTCTTAGCCAAATTATTTCAGAAAATAGCGAACCTCTCGTTTTTCATCTCATTTTAAGTTCAAGAAAGTAAACTATATTGCTGAAAAAGACGATCCGCGAACACTTATTGTTTTCTTAGCAAGTACAGTAAAAGATAACAGCGGAAAATTCTTATTAGGATTTCATAGTTGTCTTCGTTTCATGGCGAATTCGGGCGAATGAAAAAAAAATAGGTCAGTGTAAGCTAAGACTCTTCACTGTTGTTAGTCGGTTGAAAATTATATATGAATCCTTTTATTCTTTAAAAGCCCTCGGTGCTGATAAAAATCTCACCATGATTGCCATTTTTAGTTGATTATAACCTACACAGGTATGTTGATGCAGATAATTCATAATGCATATAACAATTATCACAATGGAAATTGACAAAATTGACGAATTAAAAAAAAAAAAGATGAATATTGTTAATTCAAAACTGATACTATTAGGTTTTATTTGTCACAAAACATTGCAACAGTGAGAGTCGGTAGTCAGTCTTATAAATGGGCAGGAACTAAAAATAATTACACGTTTTATATATATATATATATATATATACATATATACATATATATATATATATATATATATATATATATATATATAGCGTTAAACTTTCATTTTGGGGCACAAAGTTCATGGTACCATTACTAATCGTAATTATCCTTGTATTTTCACAAGAAGGGGATAAATTTCGAAATATATACAGTTCATGTAACTGATATGTCATTCCCAATATGTTATAATATGTTATAATATGGGTGTTGATACCAACGACTGCTAATGTTAAGACGTAATAACTACGACAAAGACAAGTCCAAGTATTTCTTTCTCTCTCTCTCTCTCCATTTGTATGTATAGGGGAGAGAGAGAGATAGAGAGATAAGGAAAAGAAGGGTGCACGGGTTTCATTTTTTTTTTCAAATATACCCCAAACATAATTCTCTTAAAGCTGGAATACCTTTCTCTCCCGATCTTCTATAACCTGAATATAACTGTGCCATATTTTGGTTGCGTTTATGGCATATCAACCTTTGTAAGTTAATAAACGCCAAATCCATTTTTATTCAAAAAGTCAGCTCTATTTCAAACAATTCAGTTTAGCATGAGTACACAGTTTAATAGTCAAAACAATTCTAATTTAACTAACTAAGTTTCGTATAAGTACATATACTGTTTACACACAGGTAAATGACAAAACTGTTAAACAATTCAATTTATTGTAAGCACAGTTTCAATGTCAAAGACTTTTTAATTTCAAACAATTCAGTTTAACATAAGACATTGTTTAAATGTAAGTACAGTTTAAGTCTCAAAAACATTTCTATTTAAGCTTTCAGTTTAGTCAAACGGTTCTAATTCAAACAATTTAGTTTAACATAAGTTAGTGCTATTTAACCCATAGATAGGGTCCTATCAGGTGCTACCATTCAGGGCCAGAGTGGACTTGGGAGTAATAGAAATGAAGGGGTGCTCTGCATTGCTGGAACTTCACCATCAGATTGTTTAGTGTTATAAACAGGACACTCATTTGGGGGCCTTGCCCTCTGCATAGAAGCAGTCGGTGTATTCTACAGCCCCAGCCGACTGGGCAATATAACTGTGTCAATGATATTTTTAATCATGTGGTTAAAAACTGTATATTGTCATTAGAACCTGTTGATAATCGCAGTATACAAAACTATTCTATTCAAAAATACGAACATCAAACTTAGAAGCTGGATTAAACACACTCAATAAGCTACTTGTGTTTTGAAGCCTAACCAACACAACAAATAAATGTTATGGTGATGTATTTTGTTCCCGTTCACATAGACCCCCCCGTCGTGTCACTGGATGATATCAACCGCCAATAACCCAGAAATCACGTTAATCGGTGACAAAATTACCGAATATTTTAAGTTCGTGAAATACGTTCGTTTCCTCGTTATTGTAATGCGAAAATGATTGATTAGATCTGCAAGTTATTCTGCGCTCCAGCATGTGCAGAAAGATGAAGACATAAATAGACTATTGCTGTCTTGACATTATATGAAGGCATTAAGTTTCATTAAGGTCATTTAAGTTTCAAACTTGATAAGGATTTTTTTAATACACTTGTTCTATCTCTTATCATGTCCCTAATCTATTCTAAATATCATTACTTACAAGGTATTTGTATCTGAAAGGGCTATATTTTAAAATATCCAATGGTAATGTAACTAATTTAGGATTAGTGTTTTGGTTTGCTTTGGTTTTGTGGCATATCAACCATGGTTGGTTATTTACAGCCAAACCCTGTTTATACACATTTAGTTAACACGTTTTGTTGATATACTCAGTTAACTGACCAAACAGTTCAATTTATAGCAATTCAATTTAGCATAAGTCAAAGTTAAACGTTTCCAACTGTTGCTATAAAACTAACAAACACCGGCCATTGTTCGCACATAGTTAAATATTCAAAGAGTTCTATTTCAGACAATTCAAATTATCATGATATTAGTTTTCAGTTTAAATATCAAACCGTACTATTTGACCCAAGCATAGGACCCTTTCAGGAGTTACCACTCCGGGTCAGAGTGGACCTTGGAGAGATGACAATGAAGAACTACCCCACATCCCCCAAAGCTTCAGCATTACTGGAGCCTCACTTTCATATTGTTTGATATCATATACCAAACACTGGTTTGGGGAATTACTCCCCTGCAGTGGCACAGTCGGTGTATTCTACAGCGCCAGCCGACAAACTAATGACATGATTTGGCTATGAATGCTAATAAGTACAAATGTTAAACGATAACAATCTGTAAAATAAATGCCATCGATTTTATGTTTTATCTGAAGCTTGCAATCCTTTCCAAAAAATGTGAAACTTTTAGTTATGAAATTGACTTGAGGTTGTGAAAAAACTATTTTAAATTTTATCATGCTCGACTCGCCAATATTTGGATATTGTGCTGAAAAAAAACAAAAAACAAAAATACAATAGGAAATTGATAACAATTTGTTCATTTCGTTATATATTCGGATATTTCAATAAAAATGTGATTAACAATTCTGATAGTCACAATCGAGAAAAGGAAAGAAAGTACTATATTTTTTTAGATCTGACTGTGTCAATAGACGAAGTGTTAGACAATAGAAAGCATAATGGTAAAACAGAAATTGCAGGTCATTTTCCAGCAACTTAGACTGTCCTTAAAACCTGTCGATTGCAATCGTGTCAACAATTATTGCCACGCCTTTTTAATCACTGATTTTAGATTTGGTGAAATTGAGTTTCGCAGAATAATTAAGACAGTCTAGACCAGGCAATCGTAGAGTTCAGCGAACATATTAAGAAATGTACTGGGAATTTATGAAAACTTGTCACTTAATACATAATGTTTAAAGCCAATTATTGATGAGAAATGTAAATATATGAAAAAATAATGCGAAAAACAATGGTAAAAGATTCGATCTATTTTATGTATATAGATTCATGTTAACGGCATGACGACGCGTCTAGAATTATTTTCTGACTTGCGGTTTAGAAATCGTGTTCACTATACATTTATATTTACATCTTCTGTGTAATTGTTTCTCAAGAGTCTTTGACACATGGTCCTATCGAATATGAATATTATCTAAACAAAAATATTTCACTCGTACATGGGACTCGAACAGGAACTACGCCGCCGATTCAGAGTTGACCTAATATTAATGGAAACTACAGGATACGCCAGATTACACAGATCTCTACAACTAAAACTTCATCTTCAGATGCAGTTCAGTGTGATACACGGTACAAGTATTTTAGTTGGGTCTTCTTAATATCTCTTCAGGACTAACAGCTTTATTTTAAAACAGGTATATATATGCTACCAATCTAAAGTATTTTTTATTTCCCATCCCAAAAGTGTTATTTCTAAAGATACAAGTTAAGCACTACAAGGTATTTATTCATTCTAGATTTATCCGATTGACCCTTTTTGGCCGCTATCACTGCTTCAAAAATTCACGGCTTTCTATGCCCCCAAAGGCTGGAGGTGACCGAAAATAGTTTTACCAAGTTTTCTTGAAAGGGATGTCAGAGGTTAACCGCAGCCGTGGGTTCTTTGGCTCAAACGTTTTGGTCAAGTTCATTCCACCCAACTGTCAATGCTATTCAAGTCTGCTGATTACACTGCCCAAAAAACTAGTTAAGGGAAGTGCTGATCCTCATTGATTTTAATGTAACTCTATCAGTGTCTAATAGCCTGCATTTTGTTGTTATCTTGCATGAGTACGAAAGCCTCGCCCCAAAAGTCGCAGATGATATTGCGTGATGCTGCAGAATTTCGTGATAGCTTGTATGATTCTGTTTGCCCTTCACCTGGTGCAAAACCCCGACTTGACATTTGACAAAGACCCTCTACTCAATAAAAGAACCTCATCAAGGCTTTACGGTTGGTGTGATCAGGGGGTTGCTGCTATTTCACGAATATTTTGCCGTACAGAGACCGTCCTATTTTACCCAAATATTTTGAACTTTGATTCGTCAGAGCAAAGGACTCCAGTCCTCAGCTCAGTCGTCCAGTTTTCGGGCATTTGGTCCATTGGTGCTTTTTGACAGTGATTTGCTTCCTCAATAGTGGTTTCTTGACTGCAATTCTCCCATGTAGGCCAGATTCCCAGAGTCTTCTCCACATGGGTGACATGTTTTTCAAGACATTGGCTTGGTTCGAGCAGGTAACCTCTTGTTACGCTAGCTGGCAGCTGATGAAATTTTCCTCTGTTCTTAGTGTTACTTTTGGTCTACCAGCCTTACAACTGTCCCATTTCCTGGTGTCTCCTAACAATATAGTAGTTCTGGGATTTTTTCATTTTTAGTACCCAAGAAGAAAAAGTCTTTCAAATCAAAATTTCAAACTATATCTGGTTATATTAAGGTCAAATTTAACGAGGCAGGCTTGTATTTAGTTTAATGAATGAAAAAAGCATTGTGGTGCTTAACTTATTTCATTAAAAATAACTCTTTTATAAGGAGAAAATACTGTTTTTTTAAGATGGTCATATATATATATATATATATATATATATATATATATATATATATATACACACACACTAGTAGTAAATGACCTTACTTGATCAAATAATCAAAATATGTATAGATAATGCTTAGTGTAAAAAAATATCATCGAATGTGATTAAAACGTACCATCTGCTACATATATGTTCAATTATAAGTGTTATATTTTCTTTTAGATATTAGGCGAACAAAAATAGTAATGAATAACTTGACCTATTTAAAGGTATTTAACTGATTTTGATATATGTATTGCAATCATGATTCTCTTTTGATTCACCCACATTGGATCCGTTTCTGAGTACAGCAAAAAGAAAATTTTTAAAAAAAAGAAGAAAAAAGAAGAAATATTGATCGTGCGATTGAATATTTCATTTTTTTCTTTCCTGAACCGTCATGGGAATTTCTTTTGTTTCATTGCTTTTTAACTACTGAATTCCAATGAAATAATCGAGAAAAAATCCAAAATCATTTCGCATGATTTTCAGCCAAGGTCTTTGTCAAATTCCATTGCCGTGAAAAAAAATAATCATCAAAGTCGTCTTTGTAGAGAATTCATTTTATTAAAAGAACGGAAGCCGATTTTTCGCTAGCGACAGAAAATTAACGCCCTACTTGGTGAAGAAACATTTTCTATTTCTCTTTTTATCAGTAAAAAAGTAGAAAAGGTAATTTGAATAAAAAAAAGTAAATATTTTTAGGTCCGACCGACATATCGCATTAGTTTAAAGTCATAATTCGTTTACAGTTCAACATACGCGGGTGATTTAAGACAATACTGATTTGCGTTGAAGGAAATCCATATTTACTTCACGTCTGCAAGATTAAAAGAAGAATTAACTTGGATTTTAGAAAAAACTAATTGGAATCTAGTAACGATCCTGATTGCTGCAGTTCAAGAAGATCACTGACTTTATATTTTTTATTATTACTATAGTGTTTTCACTATCCAGAAACATTGAAATAAGATTAAAAATGGAATTTGAAATGCATTAAAAATATGAAGTCTCCTTTTCGGAAAAGAAAGGAAAGGGTATTGAAATGTTCGTTGTTAATCGGAGGTATATGAACGCTTAATGAAACTGAATTTAGAACTATTTTATAAACTGACATCGCTATATAAGCTGGTGTTTCTAATACGATCACACATATATGATTAGCAAAATAGCAGAGATCGAATTAGTTTTTAAAAGTATATACTACAATTGTTCAAACTCTCCTGCGTGTATAAGAAACCCATATGATTAATAGGTAAATTTATATTCACGTTGCATTTTTTTAGAGAAAATTATACAAAATGGTGCAAACTTCTGGAGATTACACAATTCGGGGACAGAAATTCCATCCATAATACCGTAAATATATTTGTTTGTTCAAGTGATATATACGAAATTATTTTTTGTCTGAGTTCTTGTATTTAAAAAATCAGATAAATACACCATATATGTGACCATCTGAATAGTATATCTCACAATATATATTTTCTGTTATTAAACAGAAGTAAATGAACCTCCTATCAACTTGAATTTAGTAGTATATAAAGGTGAGAATAAGCAATAAAAAGGCTAGTTCTTACAATGAAAAATATCTTAATTTAAAGATATATGCACCGTAGAGCAATAATTGAAGATGTTTTTCTAACAGTTTCGGAATTTTGGTTTGTTTCGTTTTTTCTTTTTTTTTTTTTTTCTAAAAACACTTTCTAGGAGAGAAAATGGGTTAGAATCTCAAAGTAATGTTCCTTGCCTAAGTAAGGTGTAATACTTCATTTGATACACAGTATAACTCGCTTAACTTTAATAAGAGTCTTCCATTGCGGGATGATCAATTTGACAGTTGGTTATTCACTATAGAATAAAAGATAAACTGGGAGAGAAGTTCTGTTTAAAAAGGTATGAGTAAAACATAAGCAGTTTTCATTCATATCAGTGAATCTTGAATATATGGAGTGGCATTTGGTCTGATTTACTCATTATGTAAGTATGATTGACTGATAGGGGTCGTTTTCACCTTGTTGGAAATGGACACGACGAAACGAGTTCAAATCCTCGACGATACTCTTTGAATTTCACATAACACTAATACCCCACGGAATAGTATGAATTCATTTATTCTTCTTCCAACAATGGGTGAATAGTAGGGCATAATGTGCAATTTAACCTTCATATTGCAACCAGTGTTGGAAAAGGAAAATTCTGAATTCAAACTTGTTAAATTCCGCTAAATAAATTGACTTTACGTCATATCCTGGTCGTACAGAGGGGTTAGTATAAGTTATATCCACCCTCCTTCTGTGTGTGTGCGTGTATGAGGGAGAGGAAAATTTATTTTAACAATGAATCAAATTAATGATAGAATAAATGAAAATGCGGTGAAAAATATTAAACGATAATAAATATTTGATTTCGAAAAATAGCATCCGAAAACTGATTTTATAGAAGGTGAAATTATGCTGACAGTTTTCTATTCAGAATTTAAACTATACTCAGTCCCTTTAATAGCCAGTTTTTAAGCCAAACTCAAAGGTCAACGAATGGAGTTTTCGTTTTCGATATACGCATGCGTAGAGTAATGACCTTAGAGTTCAAAAACCTTTCCTTCCCAGCGAAGAACAGTTGGTTGATGGACGAGAAATGTTCAAATGTCCATTTCTCGTAAATGCTTTGCATAAAGATAAATGCCTCACATTACGATCAGGGAATTTCACGTCGCACGCAATGTTGATTTGAATCTCTCGTCACACTCTCAAGACAAAAACAAACTAAATCATGCCCATACAAATTAATATGGATGTTTCTAGGCCGTCACAAATGATAGAGAATCGCGTACTTGTTGCATGCAGGTAGCTTATGCATGTATTGATCTACGTTTGAAGTTTCTGATGATCATTCTGACATGGCATTTGAAAAAAGAACCGTTCCTGGCGGTAAATAATTTATAGATAAGATTTTTACAATCTATCAGAAAACGTTATTTTACCACGCTAAGTAGTTTATGTCTACGATGGTTACTTTGTTGTGCCTATCTTCTTTTCTATCAGAAAATAAATTACTGGGTTAAATGAAAAAAGGAATTGATTTGTTTATACAAGTTCAAATCTTTGAGTATGCTGTCTGAATTTCACGAAGTTGTCTGTGATTCTCCTTGTGGATGATATAAATCCATTAATTTAATTCCCGTAATCTCTGGGTGTTAGCCAGTGAAGAATAAATTATTCATGGTATGGCAACCAGTCTAAGAAAAGGAAAACACTGAAATTGAAACAGTTGTATTCGCTTAATAATGATCCTATACGTCTGAAATATTTATCGGTTTACATAAAACAAATAGCAAGGAGAAATCACTGACCAAACGTTATGTTGATCCCTATTATCCCACTGCGAAAAAGCAAAGTTATCATGCCTTTTCCCAGACTGAATAAAAACAGCATCAAACGGAATAAATATATTTGGGATTTTTCTAAACACCAGAGATCGTCTATTGGAGCCTCACTTAGAGATGTAGTTTAGTGTTATACTCAGAATACACTTTTGGTGGTCTTATTCCTCTGCTGGGGAAATAGTCTAAGCACCATCGATCTAGCTGAGATGTTAAAAGAATTTATCAAGTTTTGTATGACTTAGAAATCTTGTTTTTTATTTGGTCTTGTTTATTAAACTATTTCAAACATCAACCTGCGCTAAGATTTAAATATGCAAAGAGATGATGAATATACAATATCATATCTAATTTACTAAGCTTAGCATAACTACTGCAGAAATCCAGATGTTCGAGGCACCCAATGAGAACAGAATTTATTGTTACAGTTCTATTAACGTAGTATACTACACGTTACAGTACCCAGCTATATTACAGAGACGGAGAAAAGACGATATACAGTAAATGATTAACTTAGAACCAAATAAAAGAAAGAAATGGAGAAACCGACGTAGAGAATTAGATACGATTGGTCCTTAGATGACAACCAGCTGTGAAGGTCACAGCAATTAGAGCTCCTAAGGGACACTAATTACCTTTTCATAGCTTGCTTTCAACGATTCTGTTTAATGGAAGCCATATTTCGTGGAAAGTCCACTATTCTGTATTGGGTTTGTGTTGAGTGTAGAACAGCTGAAGAAATTTGTTCGACTTCGATACATGTTCGTTGTTATTCTGAAGAGAGCAATTAAAGCAATACGCACATTTTCCGTTCAGACACTAAGAAAGAACAGATGCCAGTGGAGCTGATCAAATTGATATAACTGAATGATTGGTCAATCTTGGAATCTCAGGAAATTAGTCTTAAATCTGGAATCACTTGAAATTTTAATAAAGTATTTGAAGGGAAGCATTTCATGGACTGATTTTTAATGGCATTTCTAACGGTATAGGGTTATAATATGCATGTTTATAAACTAGCACTTATCCCCATCAAAATAATTTGCCCACAGTTCTATGCTTTCAATTATTCTTATCTAATTATAATACAATTTTAAATATTTTTTTCTATTTAATTCTAGTCATTTGTTTGAACACATTTATATGGTTTCACTAACTAGAAATAATCATTAGTTGAAGAATTACAATAACACTTTTCAGTCGATGGGTTCCAGTTGGCAGACAAAAATAAATTATAGATTCAATAAACTATTCTTAATACAAATAATTTATCAATATACGACATCAACAATTCTTATGGAATACGGATATTTCTTAAACAGATCTTTGGATCAATATATGTGAGCCTTTGAATTGTTATTACCACGACGGTTAAAATGGGTCTGTGTAATGGCAAAAAGTGAGTACAACGCATTCCTCAGAGCTCCAGATTCATTTGTTTCATTTCCAGCACCGATAAGTTTTGGGGGGTGGGGTCCTGCCACTGTGCGAGAGTGGAGATTAGACTATGTGGTAATTTTCCTTTGATATTTGTAGATCGGTGCAATCAAAATATTTAAGATCCCTTCAGTAAATAACACTATCATAGCAAATATTTATATAATTATTCGCACACACACACACACACACACACATATATTAGTGAGAGAATAAATAATTTGAATTCTAGTGTTGTTTATTGAGGAGATCTTTCTTAATGAAGAATAAGTGCCTATTTCACTTCCAAAAATCTGACATATCAAAATCAATGAAAAGACAGAAATGATTATTTAAAATGTCTCGTGATTTTCGTGAAGATACATTTTCTATTTTCGATTATAAAAACCTACTTACGATATTTTGTGACTCAGCAGAAAGCATGTAATTTGTTACGTTCTTTTTTTTTTCTCAAGCTAATCTTACAATTATAATTTGGTTTTGTAGTTCTTTTAAAAGATTTTTCTGTTTCATGTGCAATAAAATCAAGGCGTCATATTTTTAGACTGCAGTGAAGTTTAATCTGACAGGAATGGCGTAATTCTTTTCTCTTAATTTGAACTTTAAATATAATCTGAATTAGTTTCATTTTCTTGGACAGGTTACGGAATTCAAATTTTTAAATGGAAGACCTAAACACTACACGTATTTAAAGGTTTAAGATCTAAGGTTACGAGATAGAATTGAAGAAAATAAAAATATTAATACAAATAATCTATTAAAGAAGCGGCTTAAAAAGTATTCTAATAGAAGTTTTAGAATTTTATGATTGAATAATTTTTTTTCTTAAATAAACAGTAACTAGAAATATTTTAAAGATTTAAAGAAATGCTGTCTAGTTGAAACAGTATCAATTCTTCATTCTTTGAGCTCGATTTTTTTTATACAAACTTCTGAGTTATTCAAGAGCAGACCTTGCTTGTTTGGACTGTTTATTTTTTTTTTCCACAACTCAAAAAGTTAACTTGGAAGTAAATTACGAGAACATTAAATGAGCTAAAACGATACAGCTTCATACTAGGTTAATCTATAATTTTCAGAGGTATTTTCACCCACATAAAACTCATGAAAATAAGTTTTTGAAGTGTCATAATGTTATTATGTCTACGTATGTTTCATCCATTGTAAATGAAACTCACAACATTTGTGCTTGCTTATCTCATGACTACACTAATCATGGTGACCTAGCAACATAGGCTTTGTGGTAAAAATCATTATTTTACTCAAACATTCCCCCCCACACAGTTCTGAATCATCATTACTGTGGTCTTTGATGCTCCCTTTTAAATTTCATTCTATGTTTATTCAAAATTAACTTTCATTTATTACAGGGTTCGGTAAAATACAGCCTGAAAGCTGGCCCTGTGCCTCCAACAAAATATATTTCAAATTCAAAGGTATGCCCCTTACCGCTTCCTTCAGATAATAAAACATCTTATGCTTATCGTTTCTGCAGAGCCTGGTTAAGTAGCAAATAATTTCATCAAATAAAAGCGTTTGAACTGTTGAACGTTGGAATAACAGCGTCAGGATTCGTCTATATTTCAGGAAGGTTTATTATTATAAATTTTACAATACCAATTCAGTAAAATGGACAACTCTTTTTTTATATAACTTTCATTTATCTCGCTGGTTCTTCTTTAAAAGTTGAGAGTATACTCTTTAGAATGGACAGAGTTGATATATGTAAACAATCTAGTTTTTCCAACTTGACTGTTCAAATTTAATGATTTACAGACCAGGAAATTCCATGAATATTCTCATTGACAAAAAAATTTGGATAAAATGATTAAAATTCTCGGTGTGAAGCATATTATGGCTCGGTATCATAAATCAAAAGAGTTAAGGATATAGCAGATAAAAAAAAGCCATCATTATTGTGTGAAGCTCGAAAGACTCAAAACGAGATAGCTGTCCAGGTAGGATGCACTCAAGCTGCCATATAGGAGATTAAAAGATTAACTTGTTCTAGACGATCAAACACAAAACAACAGGTAGAGACCACCGTCAGCTGAATGAGATCCTTATTTCCAATCTATTTGAGAACTGCCGTGAAATTTTCAAAGCCTTGAATGCTACAGGTATAGCTATGTCTCGTTCAACAACACTCCAAGACCCCGCACATCAGCACATATAGTACTACTTAATACCAATTTCGAAGTTACTCTTTACATTTAAGCAGAATCGAAAGCGTTCAATATGAGCACGAGATAATCGGCGTTGGCCCGTTGATCAAGGAAACCGATTCATCTTCAATGTAGAATCATGATTCGGTATTTTCTTCGGGTATCATGACCCCCGTATCTGGAGAAAGTCATTCGAGAGATATGATATCAAATGCGTGAAAAAAAAAATGTAAAAAATTCCTCTATCTGTAATGGTTTCATGTTGCATATCTTCCACTAGTATTGGAAAGATGTGCTTCTTGAAAAGATTGATTAATGCTGCTGTCTATCCTACCTCCTAGATTATTTTCTTTTTCCAATACATTGAGGATGGGTTTGGGGCCAATGAATTCATCTTCTTGCATGAGTTTGTTTCAATACAACCAGAATATTTTTATATGTAAAATTGATATACTATTAAGAGTAAACTTTCAAAATTTAACCAAATTCGAACGAGAATAATGAAAAATACTCGAACAAAAAACTGACAACTCCATTTCAATGAATTGGTGTTGTATGTGACGTTCACCAGGTGAATTTGTATTTTAATTTCACTTTTATTTACTTTTATTTAATTATCTTTTAAAAATAATGTTAATCTATAGATACAATTTTACATACCATATGGAACAGGTTACCATCCAATCTTAGCTTCTAAAAGTTCAGAACTGCAACCTTTCTTACCTTAACAGTCTAATGTCATAATATACATTTTATGTGTGTATGCGCACGTGTCTTTGCTGTGCAGATATAAATTGTTATTTTTTTCTGTAATTGTAAAAAAAGAAATATATTCTACACGGCGATAATTTAAAAAAAAAATAAAAGAAGCTAAGCAATTAAATTCTTTCTCAGAGGCCACAGAAAGTTTTGATATTGATTCTCTTAATCCTGGCATTTGTTTTGCTTGAATCAGTGTTTAGAGGCGCCGGAGACAAATGCGTAGACAACCAATGAACGTACTATAAATACATTCTGAAAAATAAGAGGAATGTAAATAATGATAGCGATAGATAGATAGATAGATAAAGATTTACGACACTGTATTAAATGGAAAAGTAAATCTTCATAAAATTAGGGATCTACGGATGAACGGCTCGATTGGGCGTTGTATTGATCTGTAAACGCATTATACAGATGTATATTAATACTGAAGGCAGTATTTTAGCCCATAGTGTGATGAAAACTTCTCTGTAGGCCAACTGATGATGGATACTTTATGATATCCTTTAGTATCGGCTGACGATAAACAAATATATCATCATCATGTCGCAAGCACGGATATCCCTGACCCTCTCTCGCCACTTCTCCCTATCATTCATCGCCACTGGCAGGTCTTCAGGGTTACATCCTGCGTCCTCACATAGTTGTTGTATGTATGTTCGAGCTGGTCGTCCTGCTTTTACTGGGCCATATGTGGGGGTCCATAGGAGTACATCACTTATGAGCTCGTCCTTGCTTCTCCAGCAGTGTCCTGCGTGTCTGGTTTGTCTAACTTGTATAGGTTTCGTGATGGGAGGCAAGTGGCCGTATGGTTGGTGTCTCGTGGGGTGTTGTCGCCAGGACTTGTTCAATATTGCTCTCAACATTCTTGTGTAATTGCCGTCTAGTTTCTTCTCCAGCCGTTTAGTTAGCGTCCATGTAGTGCATCCATATAGCAGTATCGATACAACAGCTGCCTGGACGAAACTGCGTAAACAAAAATAATCTAAAGAAATTTGTAAGATAAAATGAAGATTCCTAAAGTGTTATCTTTTAATTGTTAAACAAAAGGTAGCATTACATTCAGTAAATCTTATATTATTGATATTTTCTACACGTTTAAAGGTAATTTCTGAGGGAAAATTCAAAGGAAAATCTCTAAAGTATAATAGACAGAGTGATAGATTTTGAAAATTGTATTCTACTCTATACCAGATTACTGACAGGTAAGTAGCTAATCATTATATATATATATATATATATATATATATATATATATATATATATATAATCTACATGCAGAATGTTTCCTTGTATCACAACTCTTCAGTGTGGCTAGACACGCTGGACACTTCAAACCCGAGAGCCGCTCAAAATTTTCTTTATCTCTCGCAGAAAGAAGTATCATAAATAAATATTTTTTTGCAACAACAACTAATGATTCCTTCTTATAAAGCTAGAAAAGAATTTAGATTGCAACCTTATTTTCTGAGAAGGTGAAACACATACAAAGGTGAGAGATATGTGAACAATCTAAACCTCGTTGAGGCTTAGAAATTTTTGAATACTCATTTTTATATAGATATAAGTTGGCATTAATATAAATAAGATTCCCTTCAAAGATTTCCGAATATAAATTAGTGATTTATTCGCTCAATAAAACCATTTGAAAATAAATTAAACAAATATATATAATTAAAAACAACCATTATTCCCCTACATCTTCCAATAATGTTTATTTCATCAAATTCTTCTTTAAATCTTATCAGGTACAACTTAAAATGTATGTCCCACAAAATAGAAATCTTGTCTGTTGTGTAAAGCTATTTTCTTTTCTGGTAATGTTGAATCCAAAGACTGCATCGTCCTATTCTGAAATAATTGATAATTAAGATGTTCCAAAATTACTATAACCCAGTGGGTTTAATTAAAATTCTCTAAAAAATTCCTAAAAGAATGAAGAAAGCCGAAAGCTATTGGGTCCAAACACAACGATGGGATAATTTCATTGAATGATTATTTGTCTAACATTGCACAACACCTTAGCAGGAAAAAAGCAAAAACAACCCCCCCCCAAAAAAAAACAAACAAAAACAAACAAAACAGACAAGCAATTGTGGTCGGAAGCGAGTTCAAATAATATAATGCCATCTAACTGTCAATGAGTACGTCCATTTTCTTTTAATACAATAGTGCATTTGAATAACTTAAAGCGTTTTTTTTTTTTTTGTTTTCTTTTAACTTCAAACAATTTCCTTCAAGGTTTATGTGGGAATTAATCAGAATTCAGTTCATTGCATAAAAGGTCAAATGTTGTCATATTTTTTAATGTTTTATCTCTATCAAAATTGGAAATAGCTGTCTCACCATTGTGTTCTAGGCAAAATTTTAAAGTGGAAGTAATAAGACAATCAAACACGCAGTAAATCATTAGAACTGAATAAACCATTGGTATTACTGATTTTACAAGTACAAATTAGATATGATTTGTATGATTTAAAAAGAATCGTAAGATCTCATAGGGTCGGTTCCATTGCCTTCACAAATACTTTAAGGACCATGTAAAAGTACATGTGCTTGAAAAACTTAATTGATAATATATTACCTTTGTGATAGATTTCTTCTCGACAACCGATGAGGAGTGACACACTAATAAACCAACACGTGTAAGTTCGAGTCACAATTGGTATTCATATGGACAAACAAAATCTAGAAAATAACTAAATGTTCTCTTACAAAAGCAAAACCTTGAAATATACACGAATATAAGAACAAAATACATTATCCTAAAAAATTATAAATTTCTTGGTGGATCTATTCATTTTGAAATGGCCACCCTTTTCTCTCTTTGGACCTACAAACATGATTTTTTACACACACACACACACACATATATATATATATATATATATATATATATATATATATATATATATATTCAGAGTGTGTGTGTGTGTGTGTGTGTGTCAAGCAATACAACCGATGTAACTATGAAACGAGGATATGAGAATTAGAATCCTCAAAACCTCTCTGGAGGAAAGCAAGGAATTAATCATAGATCTAAATCACATATATGGTTTGGTTGTCTCTCTCTCTCTCTCACACACACACATATTCAATACCGGTGACAGAGTATATGTAGATTTTATTTAGAATAGCTTACCTAACAGTAGCTATGTAATCATCAGACATTTCTATTAAACTAATCTTTACATATTTGATAAAATCAGTTACCACGTGCTATTGACTATCTTTTTTACAAACTATATATATATATACATATATATATATATATATATATATATATATATAAAGTATGTGTGTGTATGTGGGTTATTATATTAAATCCGGAGTGTATATTAGCGACTAGAAACAGTGTAGGTTTAAGTGAAGGATGTTCTTTAACCTACTTGTCTAATTATTTATGCCAGATACTTTCTGTGTTTTTGTCTTAGCTTTTAACATATTACAAAATAAAGTGTTCTGCGTGTAACACTAACCAGCATTACGTAGTTAAGTTCTACTTATTGGACATTGTTAACGGTGTAGACATCTATTGGCTGCCATTACTCCCAGATCGTCTATGACCCGGAATGTTAGTAATTGTTAGGTTTCTGTCAATGCTTAATGTGGCTCATTCTTACTGAATAAAAAATACTTGGAACCATATCGATTGTTTTTATGTTGTTTTATTTCGTATAAATAATAGTATGTTCAATGTATATTTGTTTACAAAGTATTCTAATAATTAGTTAGATGAAACATTAGAATTACTGAGTAAAATACTGACATTGACAATAAAAGACTAACAATGGATGATATACCTTAAAATCAAACAAGGAAATTACATAAGATATTAGCACCCTCAGAGATAGAGGATCCTTAATAGTTATTTGATTACAAACAGACAAAAGAGATCTGTTTGAAACAAATTCTAAACGACCATAATTACTTATCTATCAAATACGTCTGTTACTCCCATAACCAGTAGTTTTTTGAAATAGTTATTTTCTACGCTTTGTTCTGCGAGGATTTTTTTTTTCTTCTATAGAAAACACTAACCTATACCAAAAGGTGTGTGTGTGTGTGTGTGTTTGTGCATGTGTGTGAGAGAGAGCGAGACCCTTTTATAGAATTTTATCTAACGTTTTTGTTTATGTCTATTGTTGGGCTCCATGCAATTTCCAAAATCTTTTCTCTGGTACTAAATAAGGGCCTAATTAAGCTTGCAGCTTTGGTATATTTACCCTTTCAATGAACAGAGCATAAAAGCATGAAAGCGATGATCGATTTTTCAGGACTTTTAGAGAAGATCTCGATTTTCTTTTCGTTTTGCTTCACGTTCAGCATAAAAATCAGTTTGCTTTTCATTAGTTACATTAGAATTGATGAGTGCATTGCTTGCTGTTTTCATTGTCGAGCTATGAATAAGAAATATACGTGTTCGGATTGGAATTTTTTGTTTTGTTTTAATGACATATCAACATTCGAGGGTATCCATGTAGAATAAAAGAAATAGTTTGATTTAATCCATAGCAGAAAGGATAAGTGGGTTCATATCTTTTCCAAGAGTACTAATCCAAAAGTCAACGTATTAGTGCAACTGGATCACGAACTTACTACGATGTCACAGTCCAGAAACTGCTGTTTTTGAATTTTTTTCATTTATGGGATCCAAGCAAGACAACTGTCATAGTTGTCTTGCTTGGATCCCACAACTAACCTGCAAGGATAAATGCACTGAAACAAACCTCATTTGTTAATATTTAACATAACTATGCCACACAAACATTTGCCTGTAAAATAAGAAAGATTACGATCTTCACAACAGTAGAATTTCCTTATGATGGATGGGTTGATTTTAATGGTGAAACGACTGTGATTTCTGTGCCTAAATGTTTTTTAATTATGTACATTGTAGGTTTATATTATTATTTTCCTGTAGTTTCTCAAATTTTATGATATCGAGTATTCTTTTCTAATACAAATGATGTGTAGAAAGTTGGATTGTTTCAAGTATTCTTGTATTAAAAATCTATTTGGTTTCGAGTAATTATTTTTATTTGATGATAATCGTTTGCTCATAGTTATATGATCTCAGTTAACATATAAGCAATTATATCTGGGAGTAATCATTCTTGATTCAAATATTGTCTAATCTCATATATATTCATGTAAGTATTTCTATTTAACATCAATTATTTGTTAGTACAGAATTATACGGTCTTAAGCAACTCAGAATAATCTTTAGCAAACACTTATAGCTTCAAGTTTAGCATTGTTTGCCAAGTACATTCTACTCAAGTCATGAGACTATCTTCGTCAGCCTATGAACTTTTCAATCAGCTCTTGTAATTTCTGTATAAGATTTTAACGTTTGGCAGTATATTATATTCCCATATGACTAATTAAAACATTTAAACAGAAAACACAACAGAGTGTACGTGCAAGCGTGTTAAGTATAATTATGCTTACGTATGATACTACGTCAGGTTTATTTATAAACACAGGACTAATTTTTTCTGCAATTAAACGAAACCTGTATTAATAAACGATTGCTATCTAAATTCCTGTTATATAATACTTCCAACCTCATTTTATGTTAACAATTATTCCCTTATGTATCATACTAGAAAAAATTACATCACTGCAATTTTGATATAAATTATCGCATCAGTTAGTTTAATCTTTGTCATATATATTAAATTCTGTATTAGCAGTATAGTATCTTAAACACATATAGATTTTTCACAATCAAGTAGTTATGTTTTTTGCCCAATCGTTTCTTGTGATGAGATTGGAAGTTTCTATTAATCAAGATTTTTGACAATGTGTGCCTTGTGAAAGATGAATAAAACTTGGCATGGTATAAACAAAGAAATATTTGTAAAATGAAAGACATTTATAAGCCATAGCGTAGAACTAGATGCAACTGAATGAGATTTCGAACCTTTCTATTTTTGAACCTTGGATCAAATGATATTCACGCAGTCGATAAGATATTGAAAAAAAAAAATGACTAAAATAAATGTTGACAATGACTGTGTTTAAAATCTTCAGACACGTATCCCTATTACCAACTTCTAAAGGAATGATCAGTAAACCTCAAACGTAACAGAACGATCATTTATGTGTGTGTGTGTGTGTGTGTGTGTGTGTGTGTGTGTGTGCAGACAGGCTATATATTCTTCGTATTTTTATATATTATCTTCTTCACTTATTCATGTATATCTTCAAATCATTCTTATTTCAGCAAATGCTTTTTTAAACCTTTTTCCTGTACGACTTCAACCGTTTTTATTTTTCCCCTATATTTTCCATTACCTGCTCATATGTTTAAGCATGTTTTGCAGACGATTTTATTTTTATTATAGATGTACATTGCTTTTCCTTTGACATAATCTACAGGGTTACATCCAAAAGATAAAAAAATATATATATCTTTAATATTAAGCAAGTCTATTTGTCAGATTTCAAAGAAATAAACGCCTGAAGCTATTGAATGTGAACTCCAATATTTAGAATCTGATTTTAATAGCAATCATAGCAAAAAAGAAATGGAACAAAATTCATTTTAAAAATTCAGTAAAAAATTTCAAGTGATATTTCTTTAAATGACTAGAAGAGAGGAACACTGAAGAAATGTATGTAAATAACGGATAAGAGAAGAAAACAAAACAGAATGCATATATTTTGTACTTACGTTCGTATAAAGGTCTATTGATAATATGATAAATATAAATTTCATTTTTTTTAAATACATCAATGTACATTTCAAAAGACTTGGTATATTAACACATTCTCTCTCCATCAAAATTAAAAGAAAATGACGTTAGGCTGACCTATGATTCAAAAAATATCTTTTTCAAGACGGACTATAAGTAATAAAGGCAATTTATATCTCTCTCTCTCTAAATATATATATATATATATAATTCCATTAACATTTCCCAAGCATCTGGCCACTACAGATCCTGTCATCAAAAAACCTAATCATCTTCTGAACTTTAATATTCATCTCTTACTTCTTCCATTTTCAACAATTTCCCATACTTCTATTTTTTCTTTAACATTCGTTTATATGATCTCTCACTCGATATAGTACATCTCTTTACTTTAAGTTTGCTTCTCATGTCTGTTTCTCTTTCCAAGTGTCAGTTGTTGCCAAAGAAATCGTCTTCCAACTTGCTATTATAACTATCTCTCACCATCTCTCTCTCTCTCTCTCTCTCTATATATATATATATATATATATATATATATATATATATATATATATATATATATTACAATTGTGTTATTCTTTCTACTATCCATTACCGCTTATTCTCAGCTTCTTTTTCGCAATTCATTTTCTTTCTTTATATTTGCTTTTGTTTGCTGACTCATTTTTATTAGCTTTCAGTTTGTTTGTTTGTTTTTTTTTTTGGTCTTTTTTTCTTACCTGCCAAAGTCACTCCATAGAAAAATCACAGCTACAAATACAACTACACCAAAAAGCAAAAACTATGAAAGGAAATAAAAAAAAAAAATACAAAATAAAAAGCAGAATCTGTCAAACAAATATTTACAAATAAAAAAGAATAAAGAAAACATAGTTGATACTTTGGAGTTTCCAATTTTTATTCTACTCTCTTCTTAAGCTTAGAACAAACCAACCAACCGTGAAACATAACACGAGTTGACAAAACAAAGACACGTCAGATTAAAAAATAAAAAATAAAGTAGTAACAAACAAAAACAAAACACAAAAAACTATGACACTATTTTTGGCTTCCTATTGGTGTGTGAAAAAACCCGGATGCAACTACTTTTCTCCGCTTTGTCGTTTTACTCTTACTACTCCTTTCACCAATACTTTAAATTCTATTCTATTCTTTAAATTGTCAATGAACATCACAATGATGATGATGATGATAACGGTACTATTGGTGGTCTTTCGCCATCGATCATCAAATCTATTGATTTTACCATTGTCAGCTCCAAGTGTTTATCGCGTAGTTTATATATATATATATATATATATGATGCGTATCGATGAGTAAAAAGTTCACTGAAGGACCAAGGAATCTTCAGGGAAATCCAGAAAATTTACAACACTGAATTTTTTCAAAGTGAGAATTTATTTAGTTTATTTTTCTATCATTGTGTTCTTTTAGCGAGTATGAACTTTTATTATATATATATATATATATATATATATATATATATATATATGTGTGTGTGTGTGTGTGTGTGTGTGTGTGTGTGTCATAAAGAAACGAATCTAAAAGCAATAATCCAACAATATATTCGCACACAAATTATCTGGAGGATTGATCAAAGATATCGCTGATCTCAGATTCACCTTTGAACTATTTTTGTCAATGGTATTTCTTCTGAAGTGTTCATTCTCATGCAATTTATATCGTCCCGAAATATAAGGTGACATTCAAGAATCCGTTCCTCTGAAGGTTTGGTTGTCTGCTTTTATGGCACTTATGGGTTATTCAATGATATATAATTTTTAAGCCAATACTATGCTGGCATCTTTATTTTTAAGCAAGATAGAGCTCATTTTTTGTACACACAGTTAACTGGTTTCATCCTTTGCTACTCTTCCCTGGCCTTTTGGCAGGGCCGTCTGGCATTCGTGTCGTATGTGGAATCGAACAATGGCAGATTCGAGGCCAAAAGGCCCCCAACTTTGGTTGGGCCACTCTCGGGTGGGCGAGTTGCTTTTTTGTCCCCGATGCACCCCGTGTATAGCACTAGACCTCACGGTCTTGTTCAAGCTATATTCTAGCATACGTGCCCGGATCTAGATTTAGGTCCGTGATACTGCTTGACTCATTAGACCCACATTGCACTTAGTGGGTCACTGATTAGCAGGATTCGAGTCTTGCCTTGTTCCCGACTTTCCCCTCCCCTTTATTCCCACTTTAATCGGCCTTAGGGCTTTTGACCATGTGTCAAGTCCTGTCTGGTGAAAGGCAGTGACAAATACATTCATCCTTTGCTATTTAACACAAATGATTCTAGTTGATTTAATTATTTCAAGTATTGCAAACAATTATTAATAATTCTTGGAAAATATTTTTACTGATAATATTATTTAATATTAGTCATCTTTCAGCAGACAGTTTAAGAGCTTTCATCTATCAGCAGATCTGATCCTCGGCCGCTACCTTCCAACACTTTAAGATAAAATGCTTGTCAAAAGATTAATTTAAAGAATACGTTCGTAACAATCACAAATGTGCTTGGGAATGCCATGCCCAGCCGATTAAGTAAATCACACTTCTCTATTTGACGGTCTAGCCCAGTAAGAGACAATTTGCAGCGTGACGTCACGTGATGGCGTTGATTGCTCAGCTACAACAATCAGGTCTTCTAGAATTAAGGGTTTGCACCCACAGCCAACATCTAATCTCCGTAAAAGCGGGTGGGGTTGGGACTTAACCATTGGCAAAGGTTCAGGGCGGATTCTTCTTAGCGAGTGGATAAATCTCGCTAAAGTAACAAAATCTAAATTATTTCTTCATTATTTTTTTAAAATAATAAACTATGGAGGACAATACTCACTGCAAAACAATGATGATTTATAAGCAGAGGGTTCTATATGAAATATCCCCAATAATCATAATTATAAAAAAAAACAAAAAAAATCTTAATGATTATGTTGCAGCATCAATTTATTTCATAGAGTCAAGAGCATCGTGTGTGTGTGTGTGTGTGTGTGTGTATACACGGAAAAAAAATCTTATTTGCGTGTACATCAAATATATATACACACACAAACTTTCACATAAGTGCGCGCTCACACACATATACATGTATGTAAACACATACAGGTGTATACATACATGCCACTATATATACACACAGAGAAATATATACATATACACACCCACAAATGCATGTGTAAACGCACATATGAATTATATATATATAGATAGATAGATACATACAAAAAAGTACATTCATATATATGTACACATGCATATACATATATACTCACTCACAAGAACATATACATACGCACACACAAACATGCATGCATATATATATATATATACATATATATATATATATATATATATATATATATATGTGTGTGTGTGTGTGTATATTAATATGCAAAAATGCATATACAATAAAATGCGCAAACTTATATGCATATCAGTGTTTGTGGTGTAATGGTTACTGTCGAAGGAAGGTTAGTTTATTTTCTAAAATATATATATATATATATATATATATATATATATATATATATATATATCACCTCAAATCTCATTTTCCAGTTACCATCTAGAAATACATCTATATAATATTCTTTTCCTTCACCGACTTGGTTATTCTTTTACTTTTTCTCGCTGTAGATTCCTATTCTTAAGTCTTGGTTCTTGTCTGTGTAACTGCTCATTTTTTTTTTTTTTTTGGTGAGGGTGTTTTTTCCTGATTCACTTTTTGTCCCAACGCTTTCTTTTCAAATGGTTCGCTAGTTATATCTAAAAGGATTTAATGTGAATCAAACTCATGTTATATAACTTATACAACAGATGTTATCTTCTCTCGCACTTTAACTAAACCTTCGACCCTTACATTAATTAGCCTAAAATTTACGATAGGTGATCATATACACACACACACATATTATATATATATATATATATATATATATATATATATATATATATATATATATATATATGTGTGTGTGTGTGTGTGTGTGTGTGTGTGATAATTTTATGCACAATTATAATACAAGAGACGTCTCAAATATTAACTTACAAATGCTCAACAGCATCCAAGTGAGTTTAATGTGGAGAATTCATTTCTTATCTAGACTAGGATAACATTGTTTAAGAGATTTATACTCAATGAGTTCTCTAAACCTATTCCTTTAATATAAGTAACCAAGCAGCAGCATTTTTTTTTCGTTTTTTTCTTAATGATTAACTAAGTCCAGCCTGTTGATTGACTTTATAATAGGGTGACTGCATTTCCTGTAAAGCGCTATCTTCGGTGAGACCACTAAACATCATCGGATGGCAAAATTACTGTTCTCAATTTCTGTAGAGTGTGGAGTATCATTGTCACAAGTATCAAGTCCACTCTGACTAGAATGATCGTACATGTTCGGGTTCTATTTATGAGTCAGATAGATATGGAAATTATTCTACAGGACTGTAAATAAATAATTAGATAAATAAGAATGAAAAATAAATAAAACTAAAACTTCGGAAACAATTGCACAAAAGGTATGCTGGCCGTGATATAGTGATGACCGTCACTGGAAATTTAAACAGCGACCTAAGTTCAAGTCCTAAACGAGGCTGTTTGCATTTCATATAGCGCTAATACCATTGGGAAAGGTAAGAATCGAACTACTCGTCCTAGAGCTAAGCGTAAATAATAGGGCAAACTGAGCTTTAAGACCTTGGTGTAGCAACATGTCTACGAGAAGGAAAACTATGAATTAAGATCTGCAAATCTCCGCATAAATATTAACCTTGTGTTACATCCTGCTCATGCGAAGAGCGAAATACATACTCAAATACAAATATGAACATATATTTAACGTAATTCCCGAATCTCAGATAAATCAACGCAGCATTATAACAATTAAACTGGTCATTAACGGACTCTTCTTTCTCAAGTAATTATTTTGTCTAATCAATCGCTATCTTCATTTTTAAATTTAATATCTGGTTCCTAACTTTTTCGTATCAGTATTTACGAATTCAAATTTTATCTTTGCAGACTTTCCCTGTATCTCAAGAAAAAAATTCGTTACAATTATTGCTATGAATTTTTGAAAAAGATGAAAAAAAAAATGAGAGTAAAATACAAATATAACACTCCAATTCATGAAAAGACATGTGAAGGAAAGCCAATCCTTCATAAACGTGCAGATTTGATTAGTTCTGAGAATCCTATAAAGTTCTGTTCCAATAATTACTTCTCAAAAGGTGTTTGTGGAATGACGACATTTGCATAATAAGGAAACCGTACAATTAAGGGTGCAGCAATAATTTACCATGAGTGAACGTTGTGGGAATTATCAGTGTCATTGATGCAGCAGAAAAGAAAACTAGATAAGTGAAATGAGGAAGCTATATTTCATTTACAGGAGAAAATGATTCATTGTCTTCATTTCTTTCACTATGTTCCCGTTTTATTAAAAAATATTTATATCATTAGTTATTTATGAACCCTTAGTAATGTCCCAGGAGGCAGTTTTAGATGGAGATGTCATTATCACTCACAGTTTGAAAAGTGGATCGTTTATTAAAGGATATTTGTATTTATTTATTTTTTAACTGAACTTTAGGCTATTACTTAGAAGACAATTGCAAATATTCTGCTTCGTGTTTGTATATTGATAAAACATATACCCAAGATAAAGACTAAAGCCAAAGTTCATGTTTTTTCTTCCTGAAGATAATTCCTAAAAACAGATTTTTTTTATTATAACAAAGTCTATGGTACAGTTAAGTTTTTGGTTTTGTGAGGAACATCAATACATTGTTTTTCATCACGCTTTTCCCTGAGCTTGTTCCTCATACGACAAATGTTTTTTTAACCTAGCATGTTAAATTCTTCTACCATCGTACACTTCGTTTAAAACCTTCAGCATCACGAAAGCAACTATATATATATATATATATATATATATATAGTAGCTTATATATATTTGAAAGAGTGGCAAACGTGTACGTTGATATTGAAAGAAAAGTGTATTACATCGATTTGATTGACATGAGTCCTATTTTCAATACAAAACTTTCTCGTTGTTATACCACGCTTTCAATTCATGTTTTTTTCTCTCCTGAAAATGTAGCGTCAAAACTGTTGTATAGTGGCTCGTACCACGTGACTTCCAGTATCTTGGAGGAATAAAAAACCTCGTGTTTCTTAAGCCCGGTCAGTACTGAAGATCTGTTTTGTGCTGAGGCTTTTCAGTGGACTGTCCGCCATCTGTGCCGAACAGTCAATTCCTCGAGCCTCAGGCGGCAAATACCTTGGCCTAACGCTCCTTGGCCGGGTTATCTTTATCGCCTGCCGCCGGGGGCGGCCCTTTTTAGGGAAATGCCGACGGTGTCATGCGCCAGGACCCACTGAAAAATCCTTGTGCCACAATCGTCCGTCTCGTTAGTTAAATATAACTACTGAACGATCTACATCAGTAGTATGACCAACTTCTGACGCAACACCAACAGCGTGAGACTTATAATATTTGTTGGACTGTTCCTTTTCATTTAATAGTTAACTCTATTTTACCGAGTATCTCTTCCTTACTACGATACTACCAAAACATTCAGTTATTCAAGAAAGATTTTTACACCAAGTGCTACATTTTTGAATAATGTCGTGAAAACAGCTCCAGCTACCAATTCCATAAAAATATCAACAGTTGGATAGTTTTAAAGAAATAATACAATAAACACACTTCTAATCGATTTGGATTATTCCTTTTTACATCTTTCTGATTTTCATTTTCCCATATAAAGCACTTTCCCCAGGGGCAACAACCATCATACTAGTCGCTAGGTTCAAGTAGTGGGATTGATTATGATTCGATGATAAAGTATAATATTTCAGGTAGTCTAGAACAATAGCCATAGCAGATCACCTTTTACAAGTTTTTCGGTTGTGTAGTTTTTCCGCTTCATCTGGCCATCATTTTATCTTTTAATAATTTCTCTCGAAGCCTGAGTGGGTTTTCTTTAAGTACTTGTCTTTAATTGGAATCATTTTGAGATGAGGCTACCTAATCTGAGAATTAATTTTTATTTATTGCGGATTTTTTGTCCTCATCTTGATAGTTTTTGTGCTGTTTCTTCTTTAAGGTTTAACGATTTTTAAATTTCCATTTATTTTGTGCAAGGTCGACTCTGAGGAAAAATGACTACTTAAATAATCCTTCTACTATGACACTTATGGATCCATTGTAAAAACCTTTACTTCCTCAAAACAATCCCTTTTGGTCCGCCTGATTGGCGAGAAAAGTGACTGAAGCGAAACTCTTCCCTTGCTCTGTCGTCTATACGAGCCGATTGCAGGACCTTATCGAACTGTTTGATGGATTGTTGTAACAGTTTATCTGTACAAAGTGGTAAGAACGTTATTGATGTTGCTTTTGACTCGCGGCTACCTGGAATTTCTAAGTCATAGGTTTAGTTGCAGGTCCTTATCAGAGGAGACGATCTCTATCCTGAGAGGTGCTTAAAAGGTTTTCCAGCCCTCTCAAGCCTTTACGGAACACTCGCTGGTAGTTCAGGCGTGTTCTGCGTGCTGTCCTGGATGTCTAAACATATCACAACCCTGCTATCACTACACCTGTTGCTTTCGGTCACACGTTCCTCGAGAAATTGCGAGAGAAAGCTGATCTGGTCCCGTCAGGAAACAAATTCACAACCACTGACTGACGACCACATCAGCCAGTGTGGTGAGAGAAAAAAGATAAGTCCGTGATAAATTCCACTCCAAAGTTAATAGTTTTTTTTTTAAGAGTCCTTCGTAATGTTAACCGATCATCACGAGTGGTTTCGATTTTCTTTGTATGTCTCCATATTTATATTTAGACATATGGCAAACTAGAATTAGCAAAATAAATCACATCCCATACGTCAGCAAGTAAAACTTTCATGAAGAACCAGTAGTCTTCAATCCCCGTTTCCAGTTTATCTCCCTTCTTTTTCTAGTTTCTCGACTAATGAAACTTTATCAGCACTTAACTGTCAGAAAACTGGATACGCCTCTCAGTTATTAATTTGAGTATGCGTATTTCTAAAACCAAAGCAAATTTGATTATAGTCAAATTTATCATGAGGAGGACTAATGTTGTTTATATTACTAAAACCTCTCATGTAACAGCTGTTGTATATATGCTGACAATCTTCTGTTGCTAGCCAGAATCTGTTTCATATAAATATCCGTTTTTCTATTAAGCCTTATCCATTAACTATTTTACGTCCAACTCATAACTTAAGAGCTTATATTTTAGTGTTACAAATTAAGCATATGTAATAGAGTATTCATAAAATTATGTCACTTTTTCTTTTACACCTTGTTCGCTCTGAATATATAAGCATAGAAAGAGTCTACAGAAATTGCTTAATAAAAATGATAATATCATATGATTTGCCACTTTCGGTGCCAAGAGGTTGCTACACAACAAAACACTTACATGTACTAGAAAAAAAATTTAAAAATAAAGGATTTATTTGAGCATTTGATATTTGAAAGGGGTCTCTTTCGGGTTATTTGCGCTAGGCTAACCGAACACTTTAGGATCAAATCAAAGTTTATTTACAATTGAGTTAATTCGTGATCTTTAGAGAATAATTAAGTATATACAGGTATTTTTAACATAGATATATATAGTTTTATAAAATGTATCTAGAGGTAGTTTTATAATATATTGAATCTTGTGATACGCAAATGAAGTTGATTTCTGCAAGAAACAGTTTCACGTTATGTGTTTCATTTTAACATGAATTATACTTTTACGGGGAGATGAGTTTCTGCTCAAACACATGTTAATATAAGTATTCCATCCTACTTCAGTTAAGATACGACACAAGGCCAATTTTAAGAAAAGAGTTAAACTGGTTTGTACTCATTTATTTTTCTTCATCGTCTTGATGCTTTATTAAGGTTATAGAGTTTGGTCTACCATAGTTTTTACTCGAGGCCAGGAAAAAAAAAAAGGAAAATTAATTCTCTTCCCATGGAGCTTTACTGAGATGTGAAAAGATAGCTTCCTCGTCTAGGAATGGAATTCGGATGACAGTGAATATTTCCTAATACGATACGCACACACATAAATAGAAGATGAATGTTCGCTTTTCTTTGAAAACATTTGATAAATCGAACAAAAACATTTCAACTACTGGTCATCATAGAAGTAGAAAAGCAAAGAATTAAAATCGAAATTTGAAATTACATTGGTTACATTACTATTTCATTTATCATCTACGTAATAGAAAATAAAAATGGGATAAAACTTAATGACTTTCGTTTCATAAATTTTCTCCTGATGAATATTTTCTATTATACAAATATAAACGTGAAAATTACAATGATGGAAAGATAGTAATCGGAGATGTTATTTGTTTTAACTATATATATATATATATATATATATATATATATATATATATATATATATATTTTTCTTTAAGAAAAAACAACGAAACCGGTCACATAGGATTATAATTTTATTTCAATCCTGTTACGCATTTTTGAAATTTCCAAAAAAACGAAAAAAATAAATTAACAGAATACTATATATATATATATATATATATATATATATATATATATATAGGGAGAGAGGGCGAGGGGGTAACTGTTAAAGATGTTAGCACGATGGTGAGCAAGAGAAGCTTTATGCTATTTCTGCTTTAATAAATAAATACCTCTTCACAAACTTGACATCATATTAGATATTTGTTTAATATTTAAAACACTTTTTTCTCGTCAGTGAAAATAGAGAGAGAAGTGGAAAGAAACAATAAAGAGATGAAAAAGGAAACGTGTTTCATCATCATCATCATGTCGCGCCGCCAGCGCGGATATCCCTGACCCTCTCTCGCCATTTCTCCCTATCATTCATCGCCTCCGGCAGGTCTTCAGGGTTACATCCTGTGTCCTCACATAGTTGCTGTATGTAAGTTCTTGCTGGTCGTCCTACTTTTGCACAGCCATATGTGGGGGTCCACAAGAGTACATCGCTTATGAGCTCGTCCTTGCTTCTCCAGCAGTGTCCCGCGTGTCTGGTTTGTCTGACTTGTATAGTTTTCGTGATGGGGGGCAAGTGTCCATATAGTTGGAGTCTCGTGGGGTGTTGTCGCCAGGACTTGTTTAATACTGCTCTCAGCATTCTTGTGTAATTTCCGTCTAGTTTCCTCTCCAGCCGCTTCGTTAGCGTCCATGTGGTGCAGTATCGACACAATCGCTGCCTGGAAGAAACTGCGTTTCATTTTATCAGTTAGGTCCGACTTCCATATGATCGAGAGCCTATCGATAGCTGTCCATGCCTTCGTCAGTCGTGTGTCGATGTCTTTTTCGGTTGATGAGACGCTACATGTTTCAGGTAAATTGAAATATGTCGAAGTAAGAGAAAGTAACGGCGAAAAAAAATCAGTAAGTGCAATAGAAAAAGGATTTTAAGGCCCAACTAGATGTTGATTTAACTTGAAAAATTAGGAAGATATTAACATAATATAAAGCTGAAAAAAATATCACTTATAAAATCTTAGATTATTTGTCTTTGCTTGAAACTATGTAACAACCAATATCACAACCCCCTTAGTTATTTACGTTACATTCTTAATGATTAATTAATAATCATTATTTGAATTTAATTGTCATTATATTCATCAACAATGTGTCCATTGATGTCTAGATGAGATAGATTTGCCTCAAATCAGTCTCTCAAAAAAGTGTTTAAAAGTTCTTAAATATGTATGATATATAACAGAAAATAAAAATCGTATATGGTGTGGATAATTTAAAAACTGACTTTAACTGAAATGGATTAAATAAATTATTACATTGTGTGATTGATAAAAAAAATCTTAAACGTATCATCAACAACAATCTTACGTATATTTGCATCCATAAATCAGTTGAAATAAAATCTTTTTGTATACGTTCTTATTTGGTTTAATTTGGTTTCTTTGTTTAATGGCATATCAACTCTTTATTGGTTATTTAATGCCAAAGCCATTCTCCGAGAAGAACGGTAGTGGTACTATTTAACCCATAGCTGGGAGGATAAGGGGGGTCATACCTTTCCCAAGGGTATTTGCCCGAAAGTGAAAGTAATAGCGTGACTGGAGTTCGAACTCGCTAACTACGATTCCGCAGTCCATCGCTTTAACCATTACATCACGAGGACATCCCCTTTATTTGGGTGAGTTCCTCTGTCTAATATATTTCATTACATTAAAGCTAAAATTCTTGTGCTCGGAGAGTGCATATTTTTCTAGTAAAAAAGATATGTAATAAGGATAGGAATAATAATAAGAAGACACAAAGAACGTTAGCGTTATATCTGGTATTAAACAACGTTGAATGAGGGAAATATAGCCAAGGCTAAGTTCAAAACCTAAGCATAAGCTGATGTAACTGCGCTTTTTCAACATCCGTTACTGAGCCGTGTTAAAAAAATAATTTAAATGCTAATAAAATAAAACACACATATGAACTAATGCAATACAATCTTCATAAATATGATTACCGCGCCTTTTTGCAATTATCTGTTCAAAGTAATGCACAACACACAGCGTAAAGAAATTGAAAAGATTGATCTTAACGATGCTTAAAACCTATCAGGGTTTTTTATTATTTCTAGTGGCGATAGAGTTGTGTAATTGGAACGTTTATATCTACATGTTTTGAGTACCTACTTCAGTTTTGCACACACTTGTATAAAATCAAGTATTCCTACGAAATACAAATAATTTGCAAAGAGATCTACTTGACACTTAAATGAGATAAAAGCAGTCACTAGCATTCTGGATCAGAGCACAACTGGAGGTAATGTGAATGAAGGTGTACTTCTCATATCCTCACCACTAGGTCCTCTTTCCTGCCAAACTTACGACACTTACTTTTTTCAGAAGTTGGGTTTTACTCATCTGCATGGAATACTGTCAATATATTCTAAGTGCCTCTGACAGCTCAGATATAAGGGAGCAAAAAGATGAAAAATAAAAGCGGAAATAAAGAGTATTTCCCCAAAAAAAACTTCTTTCATCGTTATTTAAATTGCTTCTGACTACAAATATATCTTTATTCTGTCTTCATTAGCAAGCAGGTAAGAATCGTGCGATACATTAATAACACTTTGAAGATATTATTAGCTTGAAAAAGTTTGAAATCTTTCTTACATCTTGAAATTGCCATTTTTGAACAGTCATAGTAGCATTCCTTATCATAAAGCTTTGATAAGTGAGAACAATTGAAAAGTAGTTAAGAGTTAAGTTTCAAAATCCCCAAAATGTCACCATGGAAAATCAAACTTGTAAAACTTTTCTAATATTGTATGTTAAAGTCTTATTATATCCAGAGAGATAAACAATTGGTAATCTCTTACAGAATGTAAAAACATTTTAAAGATTTTCTCTATTACTTAGGGGAAATATATTTCCAAATTGAAAAGTTAATAGCATGTAATATCTAAAAATAAGTGTGCTTAAACACGAAGGCGGACTGGCATAATAAGAAACAACATTCCAACAATTTAGAGCGCTTTCGAAAGAGCATAAAAAATCAACCCCCACCACAAAAAAATCAAACAAAGGAGAGTAATTTATCTGGGGTTTTGTTGAATCATTTCCATAATTTGTTTTTTCCAAATGCATTTTATGGGAATGTTTAAACTGGTTGCTTAAGCGTGAAAAATCTGTAAAATAGCAACTAAGGCTCGTAAAATAGGTTAAGAGATCGCATAATGCCAAAACCAAGTGACACATCATAAATTGTAAAGGTTCGTTTGCATTAAAATATTCTTGTTTCTTTTTTATCTTCGAAATTAGAGAGGTGAACGAGGAGGCATTTAATTGGTTGTTAGTGATTCGGGAATGTGGGGATTTGTACACAGTTTGAAACTGATTTATTGATGTATTGATATAAGAAAACACGGTTAGCATATTCTGAGCCCAGTCAACAGGACCACTAAATGAGTGATGAAAATGTTCATTTAATAATTTATAACGTTTCTTTATAATACCAATATTTTCTCGATTTTAAACTACACTAAACTAACCTGCTTTCTTGATAATAATCAACAATGATCGAGAATATTGTTGCTTGAAGTAAATCATAATACCGGGAATATTCAATTGGAAACTGATTATTTTTTGTGGCTATATTCTCACCACGAAAAAAAAAAAAATTAAAATAAACTATAATGACACATTTAATGTCAGCGAGAAAAGAAATACTGCTTAAACATTCATACACAAGTTGTTGGCGACCATAGTCGAGGGTAACCCGAAGGCTCCCTTTTCGATAGCTACTACACCAAGATGTAGGGGAGGGCGCTACTCCTTCCCTGGATGGCTCTACTTTACCCTTGATCCGCACCTTATAATGCTGAGTGTTAAGCAAGGAGGCATCAAGTACCATTTTTTGAGTCTTTGGTATGACTCGACCTGGGATTGAACCGTGGTCTCCCGGGCCATTGAGGAACACTCTAACCGCTAGGCCAATGTCCGTTACTACATACACAAACTATATATATATATATATATATATATATATATATATGAGAGAGAGAAAAACCTTCAATTCTATGGTACATCATCGGAAATGTTACGGGCTTGATGGGTAGATTGCAATCTTTTGCTTGGGTTGACTACAAATGTTTAGGAGTAAAGACTCTAAATTTAATATCAGCTCGTGCTATCTAGCCTATTCTTAAAAAAAATAAGTCCTTGCTATTCAAGCTTCAGCAACAACGGTAACCTTGTGAGGTTTACGGCTCCCTCAGAGAGTTTATATATATTTTTAACGGTCATGTGGATTGCTTTTATTTCCCTTATCGTTCTCTGAAGAAATTTTCAAAGTCATTTGTATGCTCGTATAGGATTAGTATTATTTATAAATACAAATTTCTTTCATGTGACAATGACATGGAGTTTTTTCAACTACTCAGTTTATACAGATCATATTAAAATATAAAAAAAATATAACATCCTTATGGCTTTGGCATATCATCGGATTATCTCCAGGCACAACTAGCGTCACTGCCTGTCCTTTCAGATTATAGTATTGCTGATATGATCTAGAATATTTCGAAAGATGGAATATTTAGAAAATTTAATATTTGGCTTCTAGAAAAATCTAAAGTATACTACTGGCATGAATACTCAAATAGATCAAAGTATGATTAAATTCACAAGTGGTTAGAGAAGCAATAGAGTTTAAAAAAAAAAAAAAAAAAATGAGGCAATTCAGGAAATTAGAATTATTCATGGTTATTTTTCTTTCCATTTTCTAAGTTGTTGCGATTATTTATTGAAAAATATCTAAAATACTGGCTCTCTGTAATTGATAATTTCATTTTTAGGATTAAAATAACAAACAAAGAAAAGATTAAAAATTAGTCGTCAAATACTGCTAAGCAGTAAGTTGAGGGTGCGCTTCATCTAAGTTACATAATTTCCATAGCGTCTTTATTCCTGTGAAGTATAGTTCCAAAGACTTTCACAAAGAGGTATTTGTTAATTACTTTCTAAGTAGAAATACATAAATATCATCATTCACCCTTCTTATGATTGTGTTTTGTTAAGCGGAATGACTTTACGGAGACTCTTAGTAAAACCACCAATGTATGGCACAGTTTCATCATATCGTCCAACGCACATATCTTTAGACATTTCAAGGGACAAAATATAGCTGATATCTCTACATAGAGGCAGTCTGAGCGTAAAGCTTGTCGTTGACGGAAATGAAACCAATGAACGTAGTTCAAATATTCGGGAATGCTATCTACGTTACACTTCACGCTGACATCCAAGGAAAAGATATGAACCTTTTAACCACGACTTAATCTTAGTAAATAAACAGTAGAACACACCGGGTTCATGATTTGTAGTAAAAAAAACAAAGTAGAAGAAAGCGGAATTTAAACCAAATGCACTGCGATTAAAAACACCCCCCCACACATACATATATATATATATATATATATATATATATATATATATATATGCAGCGGTCGTATCGATACTGCTATATGGATGCACTACTTGGACGCAAACTAAGCGGCTGAAGAAGAAGCTAGACGGCAATTACACAAGAATGTTGAGAGCAATATTGAACAAGTCCTGGCGGCAACACCCCACAAGACACCAATTATACCGCCACTTGCCTCCCATCACGAAAACTATACAATTTAGACGAACCAGACACGCAGGACACTGCTGGAGAAGCAAGGACGAACCCATTAGTGATGTACTCCTATGGACCCCAGCATATGGCCAAGCAAAAGCAGGACGACCAGCTCGAACATACATACAGCAGCTATGTGAGGATACGGCATGTAGCCCTGAAGACCTGCCAAAAGCGATGAGTGATAGGGAGAAGTGGCGAGAGAGGGTCAGGGGTATCCGTGCTAGCGGCACGACATGATGATGATGATATATACACCACGCAAAATGAGTGTTTTGATTGCTTTCTTTTATGGTAGAACTTACTTTGTTGATAATTTTACTCCAAAACCATCCCGGTAAAAGAACAACAGTGGTAATATTTCCCTCACAGTAACGGAATAATGGGGTCGATAACTTTTTCAAGTATATAAATCCCAAAGTGAACGCAATAAAGCAAGAGAAATCTGATCTTGCTTATTTCGATGCTGGCATCCAGCACTTTACCTATATCACCACGAAGACAAACCCCTCAACACACACACTCACACACATATATATATATATATATATATATATATATATATATATATATATATATATATATATATGCATACATATTAAGAGATATACAAATATAAATAAATTGAAAGATAGAGATTAAGATAACTTATAAATGTCAGTCTACCCATCCGAACATTGAAGAATTGGCACACACAGAAAATATATAGCGTACTTAAAATTGCGAAGTACTGTGCCAATTTTCGCAACAGATGCCTCGATTATCTTCAGAAATTGTGACGTTCAATGATTGTGTGTCAATTAAGACTATTTCAAACGGTATGGAAGAGGTGAGGGAGGTAGCCTATTGAGAGATTACGAGCGAGAAGAAATGAAACACTGCAATAAACGGTCTGGTGATTTCCTGGTTTCTCGTCAAACTTTTCGCCTGGCTTGATGTTCGGGTTTTGGAATGCTGGTCAAACAAACGGACAAAAATAAAGACAAGAAAGCAAAGGAACGACGGTTAGACAGGAATGGCCATTTAAAGGTATTAAACACACCTTGAATGTTTATCACTTTTCTATTAAAATGAACAGATTACTTGAAACATTGGGTCCCTACCCTACAGTCAAACACGCTCTCGGCAGAATTTAAGCGGCATGGAGAGGAGGGTTAGTTTCTACTTGAACTCGTGTTTGTCGAGTTCTGCATCATTGCACAAGTTAAATTGACACCTAGTTATTATTGTTGGCACTGTTTTGGAAATGTTAATTTAAGTCGGACAGTGATATGCGACGGCCTTGACAGATGTAGGCTAATGGATATACGAGTGTCCAATAACTATTATGGACAATGATTAGTGCGATGTAAGCGTGAAGAATTATTTTTATTCTCTCAACGAGACTCATGCCAACAAAATGTACAAAATTTACCTCTCAGAATATTGCAAACAAGTACTTCTGCATACAAACTCAAAATTAGAAGAAATCAAATTAATTGTTAATAACATTTAAATTATCTCCCCTTGTTCAGACATTCTACTTTGAGTACAGTAAGGGATAAACAGTGTTATTGTGGCTTACTATCTGCTGAGGTAATCAGTCAAGAAACAGTGCACCTGAAAAGCTGTATTTTTTTTCTAGAGCAAGCTGCCGATGTGATAAATATTTGTTGAGCCAATTAACAGCATGTCAACTCGTTTAGAGATATCTTATTAATCGGCGTAGACGGCGACTCGTATTTTGACGATACAGAATAATGTTCTAAGTATAAATACTGGATTTGTGAAACTTGAATAGAAACTCAAGAAACTGTTTTTTTTTCTTTTCTTTTTTTGAGGCATACAAAGATTCTGCTCATGCGAGAGTGCTGTTGTAAGAATATACATGGTGTTATATGAACGTTCGTGAATAAACCTTCTTTTATAATTAACATTTGAATCAATATTATTTCGTTGTATTCACCGGGACATTGGCCTTATGATTTGTTCGCCAATGGTCCGGTCGAGTCGTACGAAAGACTCAAAAAGGGTGCTTGATGCCGCCTTGCATAATCATTAAGTAAGGATCAATGGTAAAATGGAGCAATCCAGTCAATGGAGTTGCCCCCTCCCCTACCCCGTGGTGTAGTAGCTATTGAAAAGGGTGCCTTCTGGTCACTCTCGACTAAGGTCACCAATTTTGTTGTCCTCTAGTTGTATACAATTAACCAAACCATCGCCAAAGAACATGATATGACACGTGGTCCTCTAAACAGGTTTAAAAACATTATTTTTCTTCTCATAGACCGACAGCATTACCAAGCCTCAAAAACACAGTCTTTCGTTCTCTTTTCCCATAGCACACGGATTCATGCCTTTTCTATGTTCCGAAAAGTTTAGCGTCAGCCATTGTGGCCATTACTTTCTGAGAGACTCTACGTTTAAATTGTAATATCTTTAAATTAACGAGATAAGTTTGAAAATAATTACTATTAGATTGCGATATTTTAAATCCTAAGCGTGTGAAAATTGTATTAAAAATAATAATTGGAAGTTATATAGGATTACAAATGACCAAATTTTTACTTGAAATCATAATTGCTTGGAAAAAAATGCCTTCGGCATTAGATAGTCGAAAATGTGCTGACATATGAAACCAACTAACGAGACGAAAGAAGTGTTATCTCAGTGTAAATAAACATAGCAGTGCTAGAGCTGTCTAGTAAGGGGTATAAGCCATTGGTTTGATTGTTATAATTAGGTTGATTGATTGGTGTTTATGGCTTATCAAACCTTGCATGTTCTTAATGCCAAATTCTGCTACTCTCCTCACACATATACAAACACACGTACATAATTAATATCAAGGAAAACTCAACGGAAATTATGTCATTATAAATGTATTACCACGATTCTTAACGAAATGCTATATCAGATGGACAATTTCAGTGGTGAAATACATATTACATTTAAAATTTTTACATAAAAAAAAACTATATATTAACCTCATAAAATATAATCCACTTGCAATCCCTTTATAAAAGCCGGTGATACATCAAAACAATCACATGTTAACATACATATGTTTTCTGAGTCATAATTAATATCTAATTTTTTTAATTCTCAGAATCTCTTATCATAATTTGAATATTTGAACTTTTATATGCACCCCAAGTTATCAATTAAAGGCATAATTATTCATTCAATCAGAATTTCGAAAGTTCTTATTTTAACCTTTAGGACCATTTCGTACAAGACACTATTTTTATATAATATCAAAATATATATATATATATATATATATATATATATATATATATATATATATATATAAACTCCATTAGCTGTCCAATTTATCAATCAATATCAAAACCATTTCCTTTTATATATATTTGTATGGAAAAAAAATCAGTAGAAATTGTCTAGTATAAATCTTTAAATGTTCAATTTATGATAAATTTTCTTTCAAAGAAATAGCTGTTTTTCTCCATGTAAATTGTTCGCCATCTGAGCAGGCAATTCGTTACGATTTGTGGAAATACTTATAATGGTAAAATATCGATAGAGTTCTCCTTGATATTAATTATATAATTTCTCTGTATGTCAAGGTTTTTTTAATATATATTTATATATATTAATAACCATTCAATGAGTGATGTGTGAATATATTTTAACTTATCATATAGTGTACATATGAATTATTCCTTACAATTCTAATATTGGACGCAATATATATATATATATATATATTATATGATTTGTGAGTCAATATTTAGTCGGTAACTTTATTTTAAACAAGTTGTCAGAACTTAATTTTTTTTCACATACTTTCACATAAGCCGTTTCAAGTTATAAAATCATACATGAATAATAATTGTTACAATTAATGATTAGTTGGTATATATTTAATCAGTTTCTAGTATTGTTATTAAGCATTAGTAAATCTATTTATCTAGAATTTCTATGCAATATGAATAATTTGCAAACAAGTGTCTAGTTTCAATTAAAGAATGATTGTAATCCTTACTCAATGACTGAACAGTTTTTTTTCAGCCACACTGGACACCCTAACTGGTACAATCACTCCGGTGCAGAGTGGATGTGAGATTAATCACAATGAAAATGGGCACCACATTCCCAAAAACTCCATGACCAGAGCCTCACAATCGGATGCAGTTTAGGGTCATACCCAAGACATTTTTTTTTCTGTAGATGGAGGGGTTACCATTCTCAGATTTGCACTCAGGATATTCTTAAGTCCCTGTCGAAGAGGCCAACTTTTATTAAGTAAATGTTTTGTAAACCTAAAAAAATGAAATACGTTTTCTATCAACGGATTTTCTAAATATGTTTTTCGGTGAATTACTTGACGTAAACCATCAATCGCTCGCTCGGGAACAAAATATGTTTATATTTACAATTCAAGTCATGTATATGCCAATTCATTTCTTTCTACTAAAAAGAGACATTTTAATCATGCAATTAACAAAACGATCATGGGGATGTTTGCATGAAGTAATGTAAATATTTTTTAAAGCCTGAAACGGTGTTTTTGAAATTGGGTGAATACGCTCAATGTAAAACATTTTGAATTAGAATTACATGTTTTTTTTATTTTTTACACTTATTTGCGTGACTTACATTCATTCAGTCGTAGCATAATCAATTGTTCTTACTAGAAATTAGCTTAAATTTATTTTGTCTATTTCCTTTATTAAATTGGATATCAACCTTATCCTGGGTTAGTAAATGTCACAGCCATCCCCCCCAGAAAAACTGTAGTGGTACTATTTAACCAATATATGGATTTATGAGGAGGCCAATATATTTCCTAAGGTTATTCGTCCGATAGTGGACCTAATAGGGCAACTGAATTTCAAAGTCGATTATATCACGTGACCAGTCCACCACTTATGCAATTACGCCACGGGGACGCCTCAACTAAGTTTGGGTCCAGCAGAAGTCCGAGGAATCAAAACATAATCAAACTCATAAAAACAGCCTACTAGCCAAGCTTAATAAATATCAAACCATAAGACAATTTCAAACTAGGATAGATTTTAGATAAACTTAGAATTAAGGATTATTTACTGAGGATCTAATTTGCTACTCTATCATGAAGAGAGGTTCTGCAATACTAGCTTGCTAACTATGGTACAAATAATATGACCATTGAATAATCATCATTAATTTTGAAATTTATATGCTTAATTTTGTATAAATGCAGAAGAGTTGATTATTAAAAGGTATTTTAGTTCATTTTTTATTTCTAATTCTACAAAGAATGTTTTTGTTTTTTTACTGATAAAATGAAACGCAGTTTCTTCGAGGCTGCGGTCGTGTTGATACTGCTATATGGATGCACTACTTGGACGCTGACTAAACGGCTGGAGATGAAGCTAGACGGCAATTATTCAAGAATGTTAAGAGCAAGACTGAACAAGTCCTGGCAGCAACATTCCACAAGGCATAAACTATACGGTCACCTACCACATATCACGAACACTATCCAAGCTAGACGAACCAGACATGCCGGACACTGCTGGAGAAGCAAGGACGAGCTCGTAAGTGATGTACTCCGGTGGACCCCCGCATATAGTCAATCAAAAGCAGGACGACCAGCTCGAACATACATGCAGCAGCTATGTGATGATACGGGATGTAACCCTGAAGAACTGCCAGAGGCGATGAATGATAGGGAGACGTGGAGAGAGAGAGGGTCAGAGATATCCGTGCTAGCCGCACGATATGATGATGATTTCTTTTTATTACTGCAATTTAGAATGCGAGCAAGCAGCGTAACTTCCAATAATATTGGTATTTCTTTTCATCCGGCGTATTGACTTTAGATAAGACCTGAATTGTTTGGAAGGATCCGGCATTACAAGAAGCACTGTATTGTGACCTCAGTTATATAACCAAAAGGATATTAATCGACTAAAACCGTTTGTAATCACAAAAAATAAAAGAACAAAGAAGAAAAATGACCAGTATCTAAGTCAGTGCCCCGATGTGTTGAAATCAACAAAATTTCAGGTTATATTTTATTAAATTCCAAATATAAGTATATACTTTAACTTGGATTCCATCGTCTTCGGAAAAGGCATGAATCCATATGTTTTCTATCCTGCTCGGTCTAAATAGAAGGAGATTCCGAGTTATTTAGCCTTGGCATGGCAACATATCAGGTAACATAAGGTAAACTACAGAAAGGCAAAGTAAGTGATGTTGAGTCGAACATGCTGGAGTGCGATATTTTAGTAAGTGAGTTTAAACTTCATTCGGACAAATATGTTCATCTTCAGACTAAGTCGCTTGGAAAAAGTATGAATCCTCCTTAACTTTGAGTAAAATATTACCACAGCAATTATTTTACAATTTAGTGATTTTAGCATTTAATAAACCACAAGGGTTGATATGCCATCAAAAAAGAAAAGAAAGAAAAGAGAAAATAATAAATTCAAACCAGCTGCACACCACTTGAAAATTGACTTTGTAGAATTTCCTTCGCGTGGTGTAGTTCTTGTATAGATACAATTCCGTCTCCCTCCCCCCTCTGAGATAGATAAATAGATAGATAGAACAGTTTTGATCAAAACTGTCTACTAAATGTCCACACACGGATTATAGACTGTTGATTTAAATGAACCTCTACATATGTTATTCCTCCGACAAATGTTTTTTTTTATTTAGAGTGATGTAGTGAAATTTCTTGTTATTCTAACACCAGTTCTGCATATTTTCACTGTAGGGAGACTAGCTAGTTTGACACCCTCATGTTACAAATTGTTATACATTTGAAAACAGAAACTGATTTCCATCCCAATCCTCTATACTATATAGACATATTTCTCAAAATTTTATCTTATATACTAAGCTGGGTTTATAGGCTATATATAATCCACTTAGAGACATTTTAAATGGTTTACATTCAATGGAGTAATTATACTGACTACTATTAACAACTCGGAAATCACGTTACCATATAATATTTAGTAATAGTTATCTTCGATTAAAATAAATACAAATCAATGAAGATTTTAAGAAAAATACACTGTTTTCTTTTAAAAAACAAACACAAGAGAGCTTTCTGAGTATAAAACTGATTTATGGATAACAGTGTATGAAATAGTCAATCATGTGTAAATTCAAATGTGAATTTTATAAGAAAAAAAAAAATTGAAAACAGGATTCAAAAAAGCAAAAGAAAGATACAGATTAAATTGATAAACTACCTTATAGTGATATATCAACAGATTTCTATCATTTTAACCATCTATAACTTTTAAATAACAGTTTTCTCGTTTCTTTGTAAATATTGGTGCCATACGAATCTTTTTAAACTACCAGCTCGTCTAATCTCAGACATTTTTTTCTTTGTGTTTACTCCTATGATTGGAAAGTATTTCGACTCCCTTTTTCACACATTCCAATCATTATTTAAATTATTTAGAGCTTAAAAATGTTGATCCATAACTAAGCTATCCAACCATTTATTATGAGAATTATGAAGGTACTGAAATCAAGTTAATTTTTTTTGCATATGTCTAAAATAGACGAAGGACTTCAAACAATACAGTTTTAACACATTTTAAAAAACATTATGGTCGTTACATATGTATATTTTATGAAAGGAATACGTTTGTGGCAGAACATTTCTCTCTCCAAAATGGCACTAATAAATTATTTCTGTGGCATTGTATGTGTATATGTGGAGAAAAATACCCAACCAAATATCCCTTCGAGGCTTATGTCTGGATTTTGTTGGAAGACGCCATTCAAATCCAATACGACTACTTTCTTAATTGACTCAATCTTTGAGGAATAATTTAACTGATACCATATCAGTTTGTTAGCACTCATTTGTCTAATGAAAATCTAAGTTTACCGACAGTGGTGCCTAATATCTCGACCCAGTCAGTAGATTAATCTCAGTAAGATCCACCAATGATTGTAAATAGAGTTGGTTTGATTAAATGTATTTCAACTACTTATGGGTTATTTAATACTGGTATCTGATTAATTTGGCAAGGTTTGTCTATACTCATAAAAAATATTTTCCATGGTCCATTACAATATATAACTTTCATTAACCATTTATTTACACACAGTTACATGATTCTAAGTTTGCGGAATATTTCAAATAATTCACCCGCAATTGTACAGTTTGATGTTTTACTATCGGATTGTAATTTTTCAAACAACCCTAAACATTCAAGAAACATTTCGCACTTAATATACTTTTTTTTGACATAGAGTGATATAGATTCGATTATTTAGATCTAACACAAATATCTTAAACACCATTAAATAATTTATAGCCAATAATGATTGATTCATATTTTTTATGCAATTACAATGTATTTAATTTTGACGTCAAACCTATTATAATAGATATTATTAGTTTGGTATATTTCAGGAGATGTCAAAAACTTAGGGGTAAACTTATCGAAATATTCTTCATTTTTAAAATCAGGATGAATAATTTTTTCTGTAATCATTACGACACCCAGTGCGAATTATCTCATTATTCAATTAAATTGAATCTTCATATATTGTTTTGATTAACGTCATATATAAGATGTGGGTGTATATATGTATGTGTGTGTTCATGTAAGCATAAAAAAGCCAGCAGTATATATCCCCACCCATGTATATAAGCGTATATATATATATACACACACATATGTAAGAGTATATATATATATATATGTGTGTGTGTGTGTGTGTGTGTGTGTGTATATATATATATATATATATATATATACATATAGAAAGAGAGGGAGAGAATGAACGCTTATGTATATCATCATGTCGTGTCTATAGTATGGATTTATCTGACCCTCTCTTGCCACTTGTGTCAATCGCCCATCGCTTACAGCAGGTCTTGTGTCGGCACGGAACTGCTTGCTCGTCCATGTGAAGGGGTCTAGAGTAGAAAGTCACTTATGTCTTCGTTCTTGCTTCTCCAACAGTGTCAGGTATGTTTGTTCGTCGGTGTTTTATGGTTTTAGAGGTGGAATCGAATGTTCCCTCTTCTGCATATGTATATAAGAATATAAAGTAAGTAAATATGGCGACCTGAGTCGAGGGTGACCCGAAGGCTCCTTTTCAATAGCCACTACACTGAGGAGTAGTGGAGGGCACTACTCCAATCCCTGGATTTCTCCGTTTTACCCTCGATCCTTACCTAATAGAGCTGAGCGCTAAGCAAGGTGGCATCAGTTTCCTTATTCTGACTCTTTAGTATAACTCGACCTGGAATTGAACCACGATCTCCCGGATTGTTGGCGAACACTCTACTCATTCGATCAAATTATGTATACACATACATGTACGTATAAATCCATATACACATATATATTTTATGTAGTCGCTCATATTCCATATAAATGCATAAACACGTTATATATTTATTTAAGATATATATATATATATGTGTGTGGGTAATATTTTATACATCTATAATTGCTTAATGACGCGGTCTTCATCAGAGTGAGTAATTCTCAGTAAGTTTATTTTGAAAAAATATGTATTATATTATCTATTGAATTTCATTTCACCTTTTTTGTTTTTTTAATGTCGATTTTAATTCATTTCAAAGTGTAATTCTTAACAATGAAATAACACGATAAGAGAATCATATGTATCTCCTTTCTTTCACTTGGTTTACAATGTTTAATTGCCTATCCGACATACAGCATTTCTTTCTTGCTTTGGCTAGATTTGTTTTCCAATCTTTGATAAACGCCCAATTTGCAGGACCCCCCCCACTTAAAAAAAAACAAACAAACAAGAAAAACTCTGGTCAGATGCTAACTGGTGGGAGGCAGAGATAAACATAACGCCCAGGGGCTGTTGAATTAAGCCACCTATAACTCTGAGACTTTAACTTCTGATAGCCTCCAGCCCTGGAGGTCCGAGGAACGTGGAGTACATATTCATTGCCATTACTCCCAGGTCCAATCATGACACCAATGTTTGTAAAATCTTTTTTTTTACATCTATTACCATATTTAAAACTATGAAATTGTTAGAAAAAATAACTGTTATAGAGATTTAGCTTAATTACATTGCAATACTTATGTTATATAATAGCCGAGGGATTTCGGTTCATGCCTTTGGGTTTAGTTAGGCGGAGAAAATTTCTGCTCAGCACATGGGAGTTGAGTACTAGAAACCAAACGAGAAGGATCGATTTTTGGAGCTCGCAGACGCGAAGCGAACTTGCGCCCTATGGGGGAGGGGGTGCTCGAGACGGGGGCCAAATGAAGAAGACAGCATAGAAGATTGTGTCTCTCCTCCTTACATCGAAACCTTTTACTCAAAGTTAATAAAAAGGTTTCGTACCTGAACAAGAAGTCGTTTCGTGTTTTTCGAATTCCGAGATTCCTATGTTCTATCGTTATGAACATTATATGTCCATTTCGCACAGAGCGTTAATTGTGAATATGGTACACATAGAAATTTCACGTATTTTCAAATGAATTAATGCAGCTGAATAGAATTATTAATTAAACCATATCTGAAATCATTATATACAGTAGCGGTCATAAGTTAAGTTTGGGAACAACAACAATTTTTTAAATGACTTTTATTTGAAAAAATGTGCATGTACTTTTATGAAATTTTTCTCAAATATACTTGGAACATATATGCATTTATTACATATGAAGTTTTCTAAATTTTCTTTTACAGTAAATTAATGGTCAACTGAAAAAAAAACATTTAGGACTGGTCAAAAGTTAACGAATGCATCATAAATCCTTGTTAGATCAAAATATAAACTAAAGAAATATTCAAAATTCATTGAATTTTCCTTTATATTAGATTATCTCATTGCATCTTCGACCACATAAGCTAATTAACTTGCTACAAAAAGTAGTATCGATACTTTCAAATTCTTCTTTCAGACAACCCCATAGATCATCAATCTTTTAAGGATCTCTGATCTGAGCTTTCTCTATGATTTCCCATACCTTCTCAATAGAATTCAAATCTGGGATTTGTGGTGGCCACTTCAGAATAACTATTCCTTCCTTTTCAAAAAAACTTAACACAGTTTCAGCTTTGTGGCAAGGCGCATTGTCTTTCATAAATATTAGAGTTTCAACTGTCCCTTTGCCTAAATGAAGGATGCTGGCGAAGAAGTTCTTTATAAACGCTGGCATTAATATTACCGTGAAAATGAACAATGGTTCCTACACTCCTGCTAAAGAAATCATCCACCACACCATTACGCACCCCTCATAGTTTCAGTTTTCTTAACCCATTGAGGATATAATGGTTCCCCACTTTTAGGTCTTACAAACCTCTTACCATCAGATCCAAATAAGTTTAATTTAGATTCATCACTAAAGTGAACAATATTCCATTTTTCCTCTGTTCATACGAAATGCTTTGAGGCGAAGTCCAGACGAACCTTTTGATTTTTCTTTGAAATGAAAAGTTAGCGACATGGAATCAGAGCCACTAGTTTTTCCTTATTTAACCAACAAGAAACAGTTTTTCTTGAGATTTGCTTTCCTGTTTGCTCACAAAATGCAGGAGAAATAGATGTTACTGTATTCAAATGGTCTTTAAAGACCTTTTAACTATCATCCAATCTTCCCATTTGTTAATCATAGTAAGCCTGCTAGTCCTGAGTTTTGGTTCAAGTGTCTTGTCAGCCTTAAATCTACTGATTACACTATAAACAACGCTTTTTGACCTTGGTACGATACCAGTAATTTCAGAAAACGATTTGCCTTCTTCATCATTTGCTAAAATGAGCATTTTTCTTCTTGGGTTAAAAAATTACGTGCTTTCACCTCCATCTTGCTTACAAATAGTTCCAACGATGGACGACTGTTGACTATAAATAAAAATTAGCAATAAAGTGGTTTAAGAATTACCTAAATTACTATAATTCAACGGCATTCCTTAACTTTTGACAATGGCAAAATGTTTATTTTTGTTTTTTAGTTAAATTATTACCTTACTTTAAAAAAAAGGGGGGTTAAAATTTATACGTAATAAATACATATGTGTTCCAAATATATTTAGGGAAAATTTCCCAAACGTATATGCAATTTTTTTCAAGTAAAAATTATTGAAATATCCGTTGGTGTCCCGTTCCTTAAATTATGGCTACTACGATATATATATATATATATATATATATATATATATATATATATGAAAGCTAATCAAATACTTGACAAGGGGTTATACGCCGTAAAACACAATCAGCTCGCAGCAAGTGTGCTTGGAAGTGTGTTTGAAATTTGAACCTCAAGATCTGCTAACCTATGACTCGGCTTCTGATATGTGAAACAGAAACTTATTTTTATTTAATCACAGGACAAAATTAGAGGGGTCTTAAGTTAATAAATACTTGGTTAAAGTGTCCTCATTTTCCCATAATTTTCAGAAGCACATGCATACACACACACATATTTTTTCCCCGTATAACTCTGCCTGTTACTTTGAGGTTCATGTGTTACACGATACTTAGAACAAAAATGAGAGAGAAATCAGTGTTATTAGTAGGGTTAGAATTTTTTCTAATTCCTTAAATCAAATTCTAATTCAATGAAACTCTCAAAATTATATGATATCACGGTAGATAATTTCCCTCGACAACACAGACACATTTTATATATGGTGCTTCCAAACCAATTTGATTACGTAGTATATGTGAATATCCTTGTATCTTTACCCGCTGCAGTTTTTTGCTTATCTAACACAAATTCCTTCTCTATATTGGTTATACAGTTTAAAATTCAGTGCAGATATGTAAGCATGAACAATAAACCTAATTATAAAAAATAGTCTCGCTTATTTTGCTTTGTATATAATCTCATGATAAATGAATGTTTGGTCTAAAATTATTCTGCGTCTTAAAGTGATATTTCATACTTTGTATATTTTTACTTTAGATAAAAACTGGAGTTAAGCAATTTTGGCTTTACCATCGTGACTGATCGTTGCTAGTAAATGTAGAAAATATATTACTTTTGACAGTTTGTTTCGTTTATAAGTGCATCATATTTTTGTGGAATTCGCTGAATAGCATATACGAAATGCCTCAAACAATTGTGCATAAATAACGTAGATCTATGAGCTCTGAATTTATGCAGCTCTTTTTGAGATCCACTTGTGATAGATTTATATGTAAAGCTTGATATATGCTTTTGTGTTCTAATATTTTATATGTGTACACTATTTTATTAAAGATAACTGATTCCCAATTTAGAGATCAATTATAGTTTTACATTTTATAAGTATTTACTCATGTCCTACGCTCTAGCAGGATGGGATATACGGTCAACTTTTAAAGCCGAATTTACCAGGTTAGAGTTCAGAGTTTTATTTCTCTTAGACCAATGGGCATATCAAGAATGAATAGCCCAGTATGTCCTACTATTTTACCATTACTGGAGAAAGAATTGTTGGATGCATACATACCCTGAGGGTATTAACACTATGTGAAATGCAATCCAGCTCATTAAGAATTTGAACTCTGATCACCGTATTCATTTGCCAAGACAATAACCATCATTTCCAGAGCCTATCCTATAGTTTTGCGTTTCTTTTTTAAAAAATATATTTTCAAGGAAATATATCAAAGTAATCTTTTTAATAAGCAAACCTCTCAAAATATTTCTGTTTCCTTTAAAACACGATATATTTGAAAACTGTATGCCATTGATATACTCTTAAACTAAATATCCGAATACGTTAGAAACTATGAATAGCACTCTTGACATAGCTACAATTCACATACCTTCATCTGAAAGTGCTAACTAGCTATATTTTTTAGCTTAGTTAAACAGTTTCTGAGATTCTAAAAGAGAAAGATTCAACGGATTTGTTGTCAGCGCAATTATTGTTGGACGATTTTGGGCTAATATTAGTTATAACAATTGAAAAGAAAAAAGAAGAAATTGATACAATCTTAAAGGAAATATATAAACATACCTTGATGAACGAGTTCATAGTGGTGGCATTGTTACCAAAATGTACGTAAAATTCACTTACCTAGAAAGAAGAAAAAAATTAGTCAAAATCAAAAATTGAAAAGTAGTTATTGATTCCCTATTGGGATTTAATTTGTCGTTTATCTTTTTATCTTTATTCTTTTATTTATTTACTTGTTTATTTTTTACTGAAGAATTATCTTGAATAATAGAATTAACACATGAGAGGATCCTCCTCAAATGACGACAAGATACAGAAAAAATATTGTATTTAGGTATTAAAATAATTAAACATTTCCTCAAAAAGAAAAACAACGGATATATCTTCGAGGAAAAATCCTAACAAGATATGAATAATAAAATGTAATTATCTTGAAACCATAAACAATGTATAATGTGGGTATTACAATGTGATAAATGAATATCGAAAAAATGTATAGTTCAAAATATCCAAAACTAGAGATAAGTTTATGTAAAAACAGCGTTCTTTGAGAGCAAACGGATTTAGTTACCACATTCTGCCTGAGAAACCTGAATCTAGAAAATAATCAAATTATCATTTTCACAGACCATAATTATGATAATAACTAGTACTCACCGGATAGTCATTTAATCACGGTTTAATTCGTTTTCGTTTTTCCTGTGGTCAACTAGTGACAAACAGGAAGGTTGTGACGAAATTAAGCAAAAACAAGTAATATTTAAGAAGTTGGTTTGCAATTTTTTCATCTATTTCTGATAGCTGAAATGCTTTTACAACGTAACATCCCATTTATTCATACCGTTTGATTTGACCCTAGCCAATTTAGAAACATTGGTTGAGAAAGTTTTATTCCGATTAAGTGACAGACACCAATTTTAATGTATCCAGAATTGGTCCTCACTAAGTTGTTTATCGCATCTAAATGACACCGAATCGTGAACAAATAAATCACATTATGTGTTAACGTTGATAATTTAAGACTACTGAATATTTAGAATTAATTTATTGACTTACGTTGTTCAACAGATATCACATGGAATGGAATCGCAGAGTTCGAATACTGAACGAAGTTTTTTTTTTTTTTTTTTCATTTCACTTCGAGCTTGTTGCCCTTAATAAATGCATGGATTCATATTTTATCTCCTGATCAGCAAAATTTTCGGAATGAATATGCTCTTTTCATTTGGTATAGCTATTAGTTTCAGAGAAAAAAAAAAGACTGAATACAAAACTTCCGCAATGTTTTTATAGGTTTGGTTTATTTTGTTTAATGGCATATCAACTCTTTTTAGGTTAATACCAAAGCCATTCTCCTAGAAGAACAGTAGTGGTGCTATTTAACCTATAGCTGGGAGGATAAGGGGTTCATACCCTTCCCAAGGGTATTTGCCTGAAAGTGAACGTAATAGCGCGACTGGAGTACGAACTCGCGTACAACGATTCCGCAGGCAATCGCTTTAACCATTACACCACGAGGACACCCCCAATGTTTTTATACTGACCTTTTGTTGCCTCATTCCCCTAATAAAGGGCTTAGATAAATTCCGACCGAATATCGAAACAGGAATTTTGAGTCCCATATAATAATCCTCAAAGTACTTCATATCAGGGTATATTTATTTTAAGCTTTTTTTCAACTTATTTCATAGAATTTGGATTGAAAATTGTTCTATTATCGAAGCGTAAAACACGTAAGCTGTATCCCCTGTTGAGTTGAAACACCCCATCCACATGAATGTGTACTGTTTATGAAACTGTGATGCACTTGATCAGGAGATTGTTGATTACCTCTTCATTTCCATTACACCCAGGTCTACCATGATTGAGTGGTAGCACCTTTTAGAATCTTTCTGTGGATCAGATATATCTTCTTAAAGAATATTTGTATTAAATAGGATCATATGAATAAATAAACTCATAAGAAATACCTACACAGAAAATGAGCATATCAATGTGCAATAAACTTAATTCCGTAGTATCTAAGCCTAAAATAAACTTGTATGGCTTGACATGCCGTAAAATCAATCATCTAATCGGGTTGAAATGCTTCATATTTGTTCCGTTCAAACAGAATTGTGATTATCTACTTTGAACGTCTTTTTCAAGAAATACTATGGAATCTCATCCTTTCTAGCAAACCCAAAAAGAAAAGAAAATAAAACAGCTGTGCTAATAAGACACTTTTATTCATAGGAAAAAGAGATAAACATTGCAACAAACAATTTTATTTATTTTGCTTGCTTCCATGGGTTTTAATTTATTGATACAAATATTTCGGCAGAAAAGTTGGTTTCCGAATGCCAATTACTAAGCGCTGCAGAAAGTAAAGTGTATTTCCCGCTTGCGGACACGACCAGCCGATATCTTATCTTCATCTTTTCAATAAAGTTCGGGCCGATTCAATGTTGTTTTTCCCCATCTTTTACCTCACGATTTGTGATCTTTCCTGCCTTCAGATACTCACAGGAAACTTCATAAACATAAGTGGAATGCAGTTTTTTTTTCTTTGCTATTGTGAGTTGGAAGCGACTGAGTACAGAAAGATACATAATTTGTAAAAGTTTGTTCCGCCTATAAGTAAATCAATTATTCATAATTTAGACTACAAATTATTGTACATAATATAAGAAAAAACTTCCCAGTAACGACTAAGTATATATATATATATATATATATATATATATATATATATGTGTGTGTGTAAAGAGCAAGGTCGTGAGGCAGAGAGATAGATATGAGTTCGAATAGAGGAGAGAGTCAATGGTTCCTGGTAACTTATTTTCTCCTCAATAAAATAATCCCACCAAAATGTTTCTATAAAGTGAGTATTCCTAAATTCAAGCTTGTGTGAGGTATAATAGGAAAGGCCGTCTAGTTTATGCTGCATGATTTTTTAACAGGCTATATTATACCAATTTTGAGATTTGTTGATTTATTTTCTGCTTCACGTGTAACTAGCAGGACCAGAGGAAATTTTCAAAGAACAGAAAAACTGAAGAAGAGTTATGTAAGAGAGAAATAATGATTTAAAATTTTATTAGAATTAATTACTAGGCCACTTCTCTATAGACACTCATGATTCATTCTATATTGTCATAAAATGTGCCGTCCATCAGCACTGATGTTTTATATTTGGATTCTATGACCTTCTCTCTGCCACTCGAGATAATATACTCGTTCATTTTCATGCATGTGATCTTTGCATTCTTGTTGCCTAAGTCTATCATGATTTAAATATACATTACATTCCTCTTGTTGTATATTATCACTTCTTTCGTGTTTTCTAAGTCTAGCTTGCTCTAAGACAATATTATTTTCTTCCTAATTCATTTTCTCACGTCTTTGTCTTCTTCATTTCTATATTATTTATTCTAACTGTTCTTGTCTGATCCTCACTTTTCATCAGTGCATCCTTTTTCAGCTTGCAAACGTTTTGTGAAATTATGGGCAAGACCAAAAATCCAAAAGAAAACTACTGAATAATTAATTCTCTTGAATTTGAAAATACAAAAATATTGTGCATACAACTCAGTATTTTATCTTAAACAAAATCTATGGAAAAGAATATCCCGATTGATTTAGAGAAAGGAACGAAGAATATCCCATTTGGTGGCAGAGAGCAGAGGGGATAGGTGGATTAGGGTCAAGTGTGAACGAAGACAAAAACAAGCAAATTATTGCATAGATTTATTATTTTCTACATTTTTAAATTATTTTTTTACTAATTTGATATATACTCTTAGAGATTTTTTAGAAAATTTTCTTGTTCAGAGCTTCAATTATTATTGTTTTCTTAAAATTTATTAATTTTTATATTAGTTAATTATCTATTTGTTTAATCATTTTAGATTACATTTTCAAGGTGCTTGTTTTCAGGTAGCTTAATAGGAATTTGTTTATATATTATACACTGATGGAAAAACAAATGTACAGCATCCTAATGGAACGACGATTTTGATCGGGGCACATTATAAGCAAATGCAAGGAATACATCAATTTTTTAAAAATATATTTACGCATTGATATGTGCTAAGAGAATTTTATTGAAATAAATTCACATTATATTTACGTTCGTTAGTGAGAAAAAAGAAACCCTAATGATGAGATAACATAATCATCATGTCGTGCCGCAAGCACGGATATCCCTGACCCTCTCTCGCCACTTCTCCCTATCATTCATCGCCTCCGGCAGATCTTCAGGGTTACATCCTGTGTCCTCACATAGTTGCTGTATGTAAGTTCGAGCTGGTCGTCCTGCTTTTGCACGGCCATATGTGGGGGTCCATAGGAGTACATCACTTATGAGCACGTCCTTGCTTCTCCAGCAGTGTCCCGCTCCGTCTAGTGTGGCAATGTTGCCCGTTTGGTTGTAACACATATATTCAGTTTTGTGTGCATTGACATGGAGGCCAATGCCAGCTGCGACTGAAATATCTGATATGTGACCGCACTAATTAGCAGCCTTATGGTCTAATCATTTGGAAATGTATTTCTTAGTGTTTTTCAGGCCAGGTCATTTTCTCTTGAATGAGCTTATGCCTCTTATAATGTTTTCATTGGTCTGAGAAGTAATTGCCCCATTCTCCCTTCTATACTTCACCAGCCAACAATTTTGTATTTGAGTGATAACTTTCATCAGAGGATTAAAAAATGTCTAGTTACGTCTGCTAGGACAGGACTTCTTAAAATATGCGTTTAACTAGTTTACGAAGAAAATATCCTTGAATTCAACCTTCGTTGTCTGTCTTTTTTTTCTAATTGCCACGTACCTTACTAAGAATTTTGATTAATTTAAATACAAGTAGAGTAAGAAAATCAATGGATTGATCTATTTAAGATCACCATGTATAGGGACACTTCATCAGGGACGTTCCAAAGAAAAGCATACCGAATTAAAAAAGGGTGGTTAGCGTACCGCTTATCGTCGTAATAAAGAATGAAATTACTGATGCGAGTTCTAATTCCGGATGAATCTTTTTATATCTCACTTCACCCGTATACCCTTGGGGAAAGTCACCCTTTTCAATGGTTACTAAACCGAGGTGTAGGCGACAGCGCTACAAGATTGCCAAATTTACTCTTGATCCGAACATTTTAATGCTAAGTACTAAGCTGGGAGGTATCAAGTACAATTTTTGAGTCTTTGGTATGACTTGACTACGGATTTAACCTCAATATCCCGGACTATTAGGGAACATTCTGACCATTTAGCCAATGGGCTGGTACAAAAATCCTAAAAGTATCATTTTGTCCCTTTAGGACAAAAACCGTATATTTTTTTTTTTTGATGATGTATTGATTTCGAACACCCCGTCATCCTGTCTATGGTTATTTTTCGTCTTGAGGTTATGCAGTTGGGTTGATTGTACGCTTTTATCTAAACATTTTGTTTAGTTATTTTTTGATAGATCTTTTAAGCATACATTACCATCATATAAAAACAGTTTTTAAGTAAGTCTTTTTTATCCATAGAGGAGATCCAAATAGCTACTGTCACTTATCGTCAGGGTGGGCCTGGGAGTAATAGCAATGACGTGGTTCTCTACAATCCCCAAATCTCAGATCTTGAGCAAAACCTTCTAGTGCAATTTAGAGTCATACACAAGAAAATACTTTCTGGGCGTCCTCTTCCTCAGAATGAGGAAACAGCAGATTCCAAGGCCCATAGATATTGTAGATATATTGTCTAACATCTAAAAAATATTTACATTGTTTTTAGTTCAATATCTGTAAAAAAATTATGATCAACTTGTAAAACATAGAGAAGAATGCTTTCCAAGGCTATAAGGGGAATGCTTCATTGATGAATGTGTGTGTGTGTGTGTGTATCAAAACTATCATACCAGAACTTTCTTAACTTTCAAAAAATCCAAAAACAGCTTGCTAAAAGTAAACAATAAATATAACCTGAACAACATATTATATATATATATATATATATATATATATATATATATATATATATATATCCAAGGATGTAAGAAGTAAAATCAGTTTATAACAGGATAAAAATAAAATATTGCGCTAGTTATTTATAGTCTGTATGTACTACACTCGTCGGAATTCGGGTAGGAGCATTTCTTTGCTTTAAACTCAGAAAGTGAAGAGTGTTTGATAGTCTTAACCGAATGTCTTGAAAATCTTGGCAGTTTCCTGAAATTGAAATGAACCGGAATTATGTAAAATGCGATCAGCCACTAAGTACACTGTCATATACAGAAATTTCGATTGCTAAAATACAGTGGTCTGACATAATAATCTATATGATATTCCCGTGATAGATAGATATGTTGAGATATCTAGGAACTTTGGTGGGTAGGTAGATTGGTGGACATAAACATTAGGTTAGAGCGAGAAATAAGAGCGTTGCGAAATAGATGGGCTGACAGATATGTCACACTCTTAGGTAAGTATGGATCAATTATGAGGCCTGTCTATTTTTGAAAGGATTCCATATTTCCAAATTGATAGACGAGGTCAAGATTCCTGTCAGGTAAAAGCAGAGAACTAAATTGCTGATTTTCTAGGCTGAAGCTCCACTTTTCCCATGTTTTTCTTATTATGCTGTGGATCTTACTAAGTTAAGTATATTGAATATTGACAGGTAGCAACATACAAAATTCAAATGAAATATAATAGAAAAATGGAGAAAGTATTATTGAAATATATAAGCACTGAAAATGACGTTTCAACATCCTGAAGAGTTATGCTGATTTTGACCTAGCTACAGTATGTGATAAGGGTTTGTTTTGTTTATATTCTCCCATTACGAGTTAATCTATTATACTTAATATATTAAAAAGATATTATGAATAGAATAGCATGACTTAGCTACTTTGTCCCTTCAAAAATAGGTCTATGTCTAGTGTGATTTTAAAAATAGATATGATGGTAATGCTTTAATTATGGAGCTCTGTGGAATACACCTTCATTGTTTTTTCCACCTCAACTTTGACCAGAAGTGGTGGTGCATGTTATGGTTATATCTATTAGGAAAATAAATGCGCTTTTTTAATCAAATTAATACTAGATACGAATTACCGTATAACTCTGGGTAATAAATGGGGATTTTTAAATAGAAGTGTAAATATCATTTTGAAATTGTTGAAATCATTCGAATATCCTAATTACTTCTATCAAAAATGTGTTACTTTAAGCTGTAATTGTTTATTAAATGTATTATTTTTTAATGAGACCATATATTTTTCATGTATGTTTCGTATTTAATAATTTATACAAACTGTCATCGAATGAAATGTATGAGTTACTTTAAACTTGATAATCACTGAAATTATCTGTAAAGGAAATGCTAACTGTAGATTAGAGACACAATGCAAATTCAAACAGCATTGAAAATAAAGAGTTATAACAAACTAATATTTACAAATGTTTCATTCTTAAGCATAAAATAAACAATATGAAGCTGATATTACTATGACTTGACTGGGTGGTTACTTTCCTGTTTAGAGAGTTGAGTTTTTAATAATAATTGAGCATTCACTAATAGTCCGGGAGACAAGGTTTCAATCCCAGGTTCTGTCATACCAAACACTCAAAAAATAGTACTCGATTCCGCCTTACTTAGGACTGAGTATTATAAGATAAGGATCAAGGGTAAAGTGGGGGTAATCCAAGTATTGGAGTAGCCCCTCCCCTACACCTCGGTGTTGTAGCTATTGAAAAGTGAGCCTTCGGGTCACGCTCGACTACGGCCACCAACTTTTACTTTAAATGCTGCAGTCAAACTTCTCTTTCTGAAAAAAAAATCTTGTCACCGAGATACCATAAAGTTTAATTGTAAAACAATCGTATATCAAAGATAATCTTTTTTAATTCTAATAATTTCTTGGAAATCAATATTTCAAGTATTCTATAATACTGCTTATTTCCGAAAAAGAATATCTATTTGATAATGATATTTTTACATAGTTATATAGTTCCACGTATTTCTATCAAATACAAATCATTTTAGAACAAATTTGATTTATACATGGGAATCTAACAGATGCGACTGCTTCTGCTTAGATTAAACAAGTGTTTAATCGCATGAAAGAATTGAAGCCATATTCTCAGACTTCCAGAACTGTAGATTAAACCCCGGGTCAAGTTTAGTGTCATACTCAGGATATACCATTTCACTGTGGGTAATATCCTTTTGCAGTCCTACAAACAAAGAGAATATTAATTTACACAATTATATACATTTAGTTTGGTAAAAGTAGACATTAGTAAACAATTTCTCGCCTCAAATAGACAAATGGGAAGCCTCAACTCCGGATTCAGTGCCATACACAAGGTACCATTTTTTTTTTTGGTCGCGCGAGGGTAATTCCTACGCTCTGCAAACGATGAATGTGATGCCATGTCATGTAGGGCACGCAGACAGAGCGGCAATGATAAGTGAAAATAAATTTCCAATAATAATGGTGTACTTCCGTGCCGACTTCGATACGATGTATGAAAAGTTCGAGATGATATTGATAAACAAGTATACATGAAAGAGGAAAGTAGACTGAATACGTGATGGCTTAAACGAGGGCTTGAGAAAAATGCTTAGAATTTAATCACGTGTGAACGGTAAGTACTTCAAGTGACCCAATGTAAGAACTAAATGCATTACCTTCGCAATTAAACAGGAAAATGACTTATTTCATATTTTCAACTTACTCGTTCAATTTTATTAACACTTTTTCATTGCAGCAATTTTCACGTCTTGCGCGTAATGTGAATTTCTAATAAGAAATTGCTTTGACAATGGAAACCATTTTCCTGTTTATCGTATCTCGTGTGGATAATTTATGATGTTCCAAGTAATAGTTTAATGGCGATTTCAGTGAACAAAAGGTACGTGTTTCATCAGAATTTCTGTTCAAACGGTAACAGTTTTCTAAAGGCTTAATCATAGAGGCAATTCTGGTAAGAAACTAATTTCTTCTTCAGCATTATACTGCTGAAGTCTTATATCAGCATATGGGTGAGCGATATTCCTTTTCTATCCCTTAAAATGAAATTCTTATCGCAGCTTTTATATAAAATCCAGTGGCATATTATATGGCATATGCCAAAATCTCCCAGTGGTGGGAAACTTGTTCAAATGTACATTTTAAGTCAGGATACACTGATGCAGAATAGTGCTGCCACTCAACATTCATCGTGATATTTTGAATCTAAGGGTTTCTTAGGAAAACAGAGTCGGAATAAAAGAAAGCGAAAAGAGAGCTATGCATCTAGACCTTGCTAGGGGACTAAAAACGTTGGAACATGAACATAATGGTGACACCAATTGTAAATGGAACAATCCCCAAAGGCTTGGTAAAGGGACGGGAAGACTTAGAAATCAGTGGACAATTGGATACCATCCAAACAAAAGCATTATGAAGATCGGTCAGAATACTAAGAAGAATCCTTGAGACTTCTGGAGACTTGCTGTCACTAACACCAGTGAAACACCATCAGCTAAAATTGGTATAAATAACTCTCAAAAGAGAATAACAATAATAATAATCCCAAACTGAAAAAGCTGTCGAACAGTAACACCGATCTCTTTCTGAGCCCTTGGAAAATATCCAACCATAAGAAAGTTACTCAATGAACTAGAGATTGGAGGAAGAATCAATAGCTCCACACCACAGCACAATTAAATTCGGCAAGGGTATATAAAAGAGTCCTGGAGATATAAGACTTGAAGTCACTAATACTCCAGTTAAAAGTTATCAGAATTCACGTGAAAAAATTCACAGATATCTAAAAAAACAAACGAATATAGCAAATTGGCGGGAAAGAAATATAATAAAAGCAGACATAACTGTGAACGAAATATAAATCACTGTGAAATATGCAGAATAATTAGATCGTATTATGGCGACAAATTCTATATGCGAAAACCAGACTTTGTCAGAGAAAAGTAGTCTCATTGAATTAAACTGGAATTTGAAATACAACGGATCAACAAATACCTTTCAAAAGAAAGACTTAATGTCAAATAGTCCGGAAAAAAAATTTAAAAAGTTCTCAACTAGCGGATTTTTGCCGTTCCAATAGATTATAGAGTGAAAATGAAAGAAAGCGAAAAAAATAAAGAAATACAAATATTTTGCCAGAGAGCTTAATAGCTGGAGGAACATGAACTGAACAGTGATAGCGTTATTGGTTCTCTTGAAACCCTCCAGAAGGTTTGGAAAATTAACCTAGATAATTGGTGATCAGATTAAGAACCGACACACACACATTATATATATATATATATATATATATATATATATATATATATATATATATATAACTCCACAGGCTCAGACAATTCCAAGTATGCAGAAAAAATAACTTACATCAGAAAGGCTATGTAAAAAAAAAAGATGAAGAAAGTATTCCTTGTTGGTCATCTTCAGTAAAACAAGTAGCAAAGATTGATTGTTTCCCACATCATATATATATATATATATATATATATATATGCATGCATACACCCACTTATATTCCATTATTCACAAAATTACTGATATTTTTCGGTTTACTCGAACATGTAAATATAAACCAAGATTGGAAAAGAGCCACTGAGAGTTTTAATAAATCTTCTCGCACATCTGATGACATTTTGGACAATGTACAATTTAAGTGAACAACTCATAAATCAATTTTATTGTGGATGCCAGTTTCTTTCCATATTTCAGACAAGAATTTAATGAAATGCTAAATGTCATTCTTTCATAAAACCAAATGCCATTTCTTCGCGAAGACGCAAACGTGTATTAGATTTCCAAAAGTTAGGAATTATGAAATAGAAACCGATTAAATACGAAATGTCAAAATCATTATTTCAAATACACAATTACTTTTTTGCAAAAATGATATGCATAAATGTTCGACTTTGTATTTGCACATGCAAAATTTCTAAGTACACTTGTTCACCCATTTAATATTTATCTTATTCGATCATTGATATTCTAAATAAATCTTTTATGGGACTCGTGGAAAACAAGCTGGTTGTGTCGAAGAGTAAGATAGATTAATTATTCATGGCCTTGTGTCATATAAGTCTGAAAATACAAATATATTATCTAACCATATTTACCAATCCCTTCCGCTCGAGTAGGATATGGCACAAGGTCAATTTTTAAGCGGAGTTTAATATATATATATATATATATATATATATATATATATATATATATATATATATATATATATATATTACTATATATTTAATATATTATCTAACTCAACAGCAGATATTTCCTGGTGTTTGTGGGACAACTTTAAGAAACGAAATTCTAATGCAACTTACTATGCGGCTTTTGTGGGGAGTTGTGCAAAGAGCACAGTTAAATAGAAATACTCAAATAGTAGATTTATTGCATACATATTAATCAGATAGAGCGATACCACAGACTAAAACGGTAAATCACATAAGCAATGCATCACACTGATACAGAAATAATACAGGAATAAAACCTGTGGGAATAGTTATCTACTAGGTATTGTGAAAGATATTAGAATTTGGTCATACTGACAAATGGTATTAGCATTAACCAAAAGCTTTCCGAAGAAAATGAAACACACGACATTTTCTGACATTTTAGGATATAAACGGATCACGAAATATAAGTTGAAATTTCAGCCTGAGTTTTAATAAACAGGAAAACTTGGTAACTCGTGCCTTTTACCGTTCAAGGAAACAAGAGATGGAAAATACGAAGAAAAAAAATAGGAGAATCCATGGAGATTGCAATAGAGCTTAAGTTATGGAACGTCAATAATGACTTATGATACCAATCATATTTGGGGCACTTCGAACAGTCACAAAAACATAGTAAAGAAACAGGCTGAATAAAAAATTGAGACTTAACAGATTACTGCTTTTCTGAGAATTCTTTGAATAACTAGGGTTTTAAAAGATTTTCAGTCACTCGGACTCCTGGGAAAACTTCAGTTATTAGAGGTGTGAAAATCTCCGTTGGAGTAAAATAATGATGCAAATTAACTTTAGTAACGAAATATTTCATTCATAATCTATTATTAATGTCACTCAGCTAAACTCCTTTCCAAAAATGCAATAGAAATGCGGAAAGTATTAAAACACAGACATATGATTGCCAAAAACGTTCAAGCATAACATTATGTGACTTATTTTACAAAGCGAAATTTTCTAAATTAAAGACTTTGAATAAATGTAACGTAATTGCACAGCACATAGGAATTTGAATGAATTGATGATTAAAAAATAAATAAAGCAGACATTATTCGCAGAATAACAAGGCCAAAAATGACGAAGAAAAAAACTGGAGATCCGAAATCATTTGCAGAATCGCAGAGCGAGCGGAAGTTGATGTTTCTGCTCCCGACACAACATGTGGAAATGAGGGAGAAAACATGCATCTTTTCGATAGTTGATGGAGAGACGCGAGAAGGTAAAGACTTCAGTTGAATACAAGCTAAGAAAATGTAGGGAGACGTAAGTTTGCGAGCCACATCTTTTTGGTGGGGGAGGGGGCGTTAGGCTACGTGGCCCAGCGGACAAGCAAGTTAGAACCAGGATAAAATTCATTGTCTAAGTTTGCTCTCTTTCCTACCATGATAATTTGCTTATATTTTTCATCTAGCTGAAGCGGTTCTCTCATGTTTCGATACTCCCTTTATTTCTCCCGGCGGCTGCTTTCTACCAAATAGTTAATAAACCTTTGAATGATTTAAAAGAGTTTTTTTTCGTTCGTTAATTTGTAACCCCAAAAGGTAGAAAAATATTTTTTGATATAGTTATGGTTTATAACAAGCTCGTTTAATTCGACATATAAAAGGGGTTCATTGTGAATTCTTTTTACAGGGAAATATTCGTCTAAAAATAATTTTATTTTTAATTGTTCCTCTTTGTGATTGTGGAAAAATATCGAAGTTTGATATTATGATGTTTCAATGTTATAGGATTATTAGAAGGCAGGCTTGTTAAAGTTGGCGTATTTTGAGTAATATACATTTTGCCGAATTTGATAAATGAAGTTGATGACCCATTTTTTATGCGCATGCGTATTCGTACTGAAGTATGATTAGAGTTGGCATGTGTAAAACAAGAATCCAACTCTTGCAAAGAAGCCTCCTAAAAATAAAATAAAATAAAAATTAAAAAAAAAAAATAATACCGTAATCCTTTTTTAAGCTTCTGAATTTACTTCATTTCTTTCATTTTTCTTTTGTTTTCGTTCAGTTGTTCAGATTTTTTTCTATTATGACAGTTCACGGTTGACAGCAATCAAATAACAACTATTTTTGAGTGCTTTTCTAATGTCTTCTCCGCTGTTCACAATGACGCTATGAATTGGCGAAGCAAATAAAGATGATCGTGGTAACAGTATAATAATGTAATCGATGTTTACAAATCACAGTCTTTATCTGCCAATGATTAACACTTTACTACTGATACTTTAATACACTAGACTTGTGATTTCTACCGAGATTTTGTTAACTCTATTTTCAGCATTTCTATATAGCTGATAAGGGAAATCACTGAAACGTATTACACACATACAGGATAGAATATAATTACAAATAAATTTCATCTAACAATATCAATCAAGGGTCACCATCATCTCAGAGACGACGTTGTTTGTCAGTTGGACTTTTTGAATCGTACCCAAGCCTAAATCAAGCATATAGTCTATCGTGCCGTCAGTCCTCAATTGTAAATCCACCTTTTAATGGATCTTGGAATACACTGACTGTATGTCTTCCTGAACGTAAGACACTTTTACACACAAAATAGGTGTCTATGGTATGACACTGAACATCATCTGATAGTGAGACTGGAGAGTGAATAGTACCTTTTCATTATTACTACCTCCAGGTCTACTGAACCGGGATTAGAGCACCTGTTAAAGGTCTCTATATTTTGATCAATTAAATTTGTTTAAAAAATATTCGAATTCGATTGGAAAGTATCAGAAAAAGAAATCGAGAAACAATTCATCAAAGAGTTAAGATATGAACATCAAATAAATGCGATTCTCTAACCCTAGGGCAAAAAACAAAAAAAAACAAACCCTTGACGATTTGACATTATGGTAATATCAATCAATCTTTCTACATTAACTGATTAAATACTGTACGATGTTCCGAACTTGTAAATGTAAAATCCATCAAATTGCTTCTTCGTAGATGGGACTCACTATAATTTTTGTTTTCTTAATAAAAATTAATATAAATACAATTTTGAAATATCTTGTCTTTTGGATGTGTTGGTATTTATAATGTGGTAAATAATTTTTAATAATTCCTTACAAATTCCAGCAGGTTTCGATCTTAATCCATTTCTAAGGAAGGTTTATTTTACTTCGATAGTGATTATGTTAGACTTAAGAATATCTGCGTGGAGTATCATGTTAATAAAAAAAATATCTTTTTTCTAAAGTATTTCATTTGCTAATCAGGATATTTCGTCATTGTTGATTAAATTTTTTTAAACACTAAATTTAAACCACAGTACACCACGTGAAAATTGATGTAGGGGTTGGTAAATGCATAATCCTTTTCCTAAAACGTATCAGGAAAGACGGATTAGTAAAAGTCGTGCGTGTTCTTAACGAATAGATTCTTGTTTAGTCGCTCTTAAACGCGGACACACTTCCTGATTCGGATCTACTGATACCCTCTCACCTGTTATTGTTCGATATTTGAATATACATTTCTATTTGATAGTAAAATACTCATTAATATACATTTTTGTACTATCTGTAAAATTACTTTTAGAGGAGACAGTGATCCAAGCCTGTATTTTCGCTTGGGACATAGGCCCGAAATATCAGCTTAGACTTGCCAACAGACCATCAGTATGGAGAAAGTAATTAACATCGATCTCATTAAGTACTTGTAAATGATTTACGAGAAAAGTGTCTTCAGTAATACATTCCGAAATGGGCAACTTTCTTTAGTAAGCTTTGCTTAGTCTATCATAAAGCCCACATGTTGCTTGTACTGTTTTTTATTTATTGTTTCTCTTTGAAAAAATGCTTAACGACGGTCATGTGGTATTTATCGAAGCTTTCACCATGACATGCCCGCAGGTTCAGTTTCTTTATTAAGCTGGATTCAAGTATAACCTTGTGTAAAACAGACCTTACAGGTTAGAAAACTTTGCAAAGAAAGGAAATTAAGGAAATAAAGTGAAAATCAGAAAATAAATCTTCTGAAGTGGCCTAAGCTTTTTCTTTTTTTACTGAAGCATGCATTCTGAAATAAATTATATCTCTATGCTTCTCTTTACAAAGTGGGACCTTGGCTTTCGTCTCTGTCGACGTTTTCGTGTACCATTGCTAGTCTTCAAGAAATATATAACTATATATGTAACTATTTGTTATTCTCTTTAATTACACAGTTCAGACACAAATTAATTGAATTTAAATTATCTTGTGTGGGAACTTTTTCCTTGACTTGCATCGATTTCGACTGCCAGCGTCATTAGCAGGAACTGCATAATGACTTGAATCAAAATGTGTTGTTTTTTTTTTTTGTCTATTTCCTTTTTGTCTTATTTTTTTGCTTTTTATGGTCTAAAAACCTAAATGCGTTATGAATGCTAAAGGGATTCTTGTAGAAGAACAATCTTAGTAGTATTTAACACATAGCTAGAAGGAATAAAGGAATTAATAATGTTGCATAGTGGCTCGAACCACGTGACTTTCAGTTTTGCGAGAGTATAAACTACGCCACGTCTATTAATCACGGTGAATTAGAAGCAGAGAGACCCCTCTGGAAGGAAGTCAGTCAGTACTAAGACCAACTTTGGACGTAACATCAACAGCGCGGGACTTATAATACTAGTCGGACTGTACCACTTAAGTTAATAAACAATTAATATTATCTAACTGTTTTCCTTACCACGATGCAACACATACTTTTCTCGGGGAAAGATTTCCGAAAGAGAACGTAATAACTTGACACGAGTTCGAACTCACTCTGAATACGAAGAGAGTTTGAGTTTTGTTTAACGGCATATCAACATCTGTGGGTCATTTAAGGCCAAGAAAGGTTAGGATGGTTTTGTCTTCTACATGGGTTTTAAGGTATGGGTTTTTTGATAGTTCTTTATTCTATTTGGCCAGATATTGGTGAAAAGATTGATTTTGTCAGATTTCAGTGAAAGGTTTTTTGGGAGCCTCAAAATGTTCTCAAGTTTGGTTTGGTTGATTTTATGGCATAAAGACCCCTGCAGGCCACACAATGCCAAACTTCGTTTATACGCATTGAATACGAAGAGAAACTAGTTAGGTACACACACAAACTCATATATATATATATATATATATATATATATATATATATATATACACACAGGGGCACATACATATATATACACAGACAGAGATAGATATTGAAAAGATAAGTGCTTGCGATAAGTTTTCAGACTTTTTTTCTTATGGGCACTTTTATTGGTAGTACACACATTAAACTCTAGTCCCCTTGGAAGTAATCTCCTCCGGCTTCAATGCACTTGTTGTACCGTTCCAACAACTTCTGGAAGGACCCCATGGAAGTCCTCTTGTGTGAGAGTGTCAAGGACCTTCGTCACAGCCTCGTTCATCTCCTCAATTGTCTCATAACGACAGCCTCTGAGCTTGGGGAATAACCACAATTCACGAAGAGCAAGTTCTGGACAATAGTGAGGGTAAGGAACTGTCTTGATGCCCATCTTGGTCAAATAGTCTATGACAAGGATGGAGTTGTGGACTGGTGCATTGTCCTGGTAGAAATGCCACTGACCCGATTTGAAGAGTGCTGGCCTGTTCCGACGGAATCTCTTCTTGAACTCCCTTAAAACATTAACATATTAACCCTACCCCTACCCCTAACCATTTGGGCAATCAACTCTGGTGTATTTCCTTACTTCTCTCACACCTCTCAGACTCCCTGCCTTCCTTGGATGTCTTATGCCACTCAAAAACTGATGCTGGATTCATGCAAGATACTCCAAAAGGAGTGAAGCATTCCATACGTTTTTGTGACATTTTTCCAAGTTTAAAATATAATTTTATTGTATATCGTTTTTCTGTGTCCTCGCGTCCAGATTGCATTTTTAAAATTCACCAGCTGTGACAATCCGGCTTTAGTATGGTGTATTCCGATTGCTGCTTTAGCTGTTCATTTGAAGCTGAAATAATAAAAAAACTGGTCATTCGTCTCATAAGATGTATAGCAATAACATACTGAATGTTCAAGAGTCTATGACAATTTTAAATGCCCATACGAAAAAAGTATGGAAACTTATCTTATGCCCCTCGTAGATTTGTTGTGAATCTGAGAGTATGATAGAAATGTGTGGAAAGTTGGATAAATCAACACTTACCTCAGATTTAGATGTGTGATATTTCGTTCGGGCTTTATTTCTTCTTTATGAACTTCTTTAAAAACATTATTTTCTGAATTTTGTTATTGTTTCCACATATGTGTACAATGCACACATACATTTTTATACGCTAACTTGTGATTTCACATAAAATCGTTTAGGTTTGTATTTACTGAACCTTTTACACAAAGAAGGGGATATGACGCAGAGTTATTTTTTAACAGATTAATGCTTGTTTCACATTCAGACTCCCAACTCCTAGAATTTTTACCAACACTTCCTGTGTATATGGGTATGTATGCTCATCAATAATTACCGGCCAAAGTCATAGAGTATTCCCTACTATTGCTTTTTATAAAAATCACCAATTGTTTTGTGTTTTATTCACTCCAAGTTACAAAACATCTCTATTGTCTGATTAAATTGGGTAAAATTAGGAATACGTATACATGTTTGGTTCCACATGAGTTTGAGTGCGTATTTTATTTGGTTTCAACACAGATGTTGCATGTCAAGGTTTAGGGCTATTCAGGTAAAATGCCCAAAAGAGATATAAGTGTATGTGCATGCGAGACCTCTTCCTGGGAAAGACAATGCGTATCGTGATAATCAATTTTATCTGGGCTTTAATCGTGTCTAATGCTCCACCCACCACTTTAACTAACTTTGGTTAGTAGGCATGCTACCTCCGTGTGTGTGTCTATATAATGTGTGAGTTTTTCTCAGTGTGTGTCTATATAATCAAAGCATTTGCAATTGAAATGGAGGTTATCAGGCCATCGCTATCGACTGATTCCAATTGAGTCTGGGTCACGGTTGGTCATCGAAGGTCTGTCCTCATTGAGATTATTTGCCCTCCCAAGTCAATTTGCTTATATAAATAGCTATTTGATTCACTTGGCGCTTATTTTAAATATGTCTGTTCCATGAAATGTCACTGCTAACTCGGCTTGTTTCAAGCCATTTCTTAGCTTTCATTAGTTCTTCATGTGTGAATAATTTTCCATCGACTGAAATGATTTAGAAAAATCATATTTTAACAAATGTTCAATCTGTGAGTTGTGGATTCTTTCTTATATTTCCCAGTGGAATCATAGATTCATCTCTCCCCCACTATCTCTCTCTCTCTCTATATATATATATATATATATATATATATATACCAATAATAAATTGGCATTTGTATCAATGTCTGTATAAAAAACCCTCCATCAATACCATCACTGAAGGTCTAAGAATGTTTCTCAGTCCTCGTGCCAAAATAGCATAGAAAGAATCCCACCTAGAATGATGTGCATTCCATTTAATGTCAGCCCTTGCGCAATAATCGTCTCACAAATTACATTTATGAAACAGAAATCACCGCTACAATGAGTAATATTTCCTTGTCTGACACATTCGCAAACACAATGTCATTAGATCCCATTATAACTTCCGTAAAGTTTCATCTAAGCCTAAGCAGAAAAAACAAACAAACAGTTACAGCTTCACGATATGTATTCATTCAGCGACTCTGCACAAGCAGGATGCTATCCAAGTTCTAAATTCTAAGCCGAGTAATGATGGTTTGAATTTAGAAGTTTTCTTCTCCTAAACCGGTTGGCACACCAAGGTTAAAGAACCCAGTCTCCTCTACTACTTATTCATTGATGTAAGGGGGAAAAATTGATTCATATTGTTTCCACTGATCAAACTGCTAATTGTCTCGTCCAGAATTAGAACTCCTGTTGTCATGTACATTTTCTATGACAGTAACTATTATACTAAGATCACTTCTTAAACTGTACAATATGACCGGAACTCACTTACCAAAGTGAAACAGGAAATCAATATACGATAACACTTTAAAAACAAGTTTGATGATATTGAGGCGACATCTGAAAGAAATACACTGAATGACGAACATACAAACTTTGTTACAACCCTTTTACAAGCAGTAGTGATTCGTCGGAGTCTATAGCCATTATTAAAAAGGAGAAAAGTAGCCTCACTAAATAAAATATACCTGACAGATGCCTGAGAAAACTAGCACATACGTAAAAAGAAAAACAAATTAGAATCCTTTCGAAGCCAAATGATAAAAAATCGGTTTAATATCGACAATTACGATTTGTATTGTAGAAAGTATATCAAGTGAATGGAACGAAGAGCAATTCAAGATCGAAAATAAGATTTGCCAGCCAAGAAGGAAGACGTCAAAAAGGGACAGAAATCTTTTAAAAAGTATACTCTGAAAAACTCCTGAAAACATTGGAAGACCTATCAAAAATTGTTAATAGCCAACTAGAAATCAAACTTAAAACATCTTGCAGAGAAAGAACTTCACATATAATTGAACAAATAAAAGCAGTAAAGCTGCAGATCTCAGCGAAATACATTGTAAAGTGTGGAATACAAGAAAATTTGACGATATACTTCTTTGGCTAAGCAATGTAGTCTATAAATAAAACACGACAAAATGGCCGAAGCTATATCCTGTCTAACCGAAGTAAAGCAAACTAGTAAACATTAAGACCTACCGATGCATTGTCATAGCTGTTAAGGTTTAATACCCGCTGCTTCACTATCGTATCTAACCCGAAATCATGACAATTTTTACGAAAAATCAGAACGGTTTTCGAAGCAATCGATCGGCAACATGACTTATTCTACCAATCCGTGGAATCATTGAAGCAGTATACACAATTAGATCACGTGTAAACTCAATTGTTATTTAGATTCTACTAAATCATTCGATTCTATAAACAGAAACAATAGAGCAAATACTCCAAAACCATATTGTCTCCTCACCAAAAAATGTTTCCGCTATATGTTGCTTTATAAAAACACGTAAGGAACTTATAGTGATACCAACGTCTTCGTCATACTTACAGGTAACTTACAAGGAGGTATATTAGCGCTGTATTTGCTGATAATTTGTCAAGACAACGTCCTCCGAATATCAACACATCCAATGGTTTTACACCAAAATTGGTAAGAATCAGACGATATCGCATACTATCTACGAT